>OY970785.1:10600000-11097500 GCA_963853795.1 Xestia rhomboidea
ATGTAAGAGAGCCCAAAACATTACATATTGACTTCATCTAAAAGAGACCACAACTTCAAAAGACAGAACACACTTGACACTTCCCCCACTCCCTCGAAAACTAACATCTTACAAGAAAAAGAAATAAAGTAAAAATAACGTTTTCCGTCCAATGGCCCTTAGCTCCTGGCAGTTGAGCGTCATCGTCATTCTCTCGGCAGCCAATCAGGAAACGCATAGATTCGGGTCTATCACGGAGTAAAAATGTGGCAGAAGGATAACTGCGGAAAATATCACGTTCCGGCGGCGTTTTTTTTTTGTAGATTTTTCTTACTTCAAATAAAGAAGGTGGTTGTGTATTCAACGTTAGTTATTAGGCAAATTAAGTAAAGTGTATAGGGTGTAAAAGTACCCTTAACGAAGCCTGTTTAAGGTGATTACTTTAAATAACTCCATGCTCGTTTAATATTAAATGCATTTATCAGGACAATGTTATGAGTGCGTTACATCGAGTCCTACCGTATAACGTGATATTGCACCAAAAAAAAAAAAATTACAGTAATATTTTTTGCGTAGAGTTATTTAGTTTGATGTATAGAATGCTTGGTTGACTACTTCGTGAAGGGTCCGTTTACACCTTGTATTAAACTGTGAAGTAGAGCAAATCTTAAAGGTCAAGGGTCTTTTGACCATTATAAAAAAAAAAAACATTAAGTATCTGAAAAGTTCCTTTGATTAAGAATGAATACTAATGATATCACGGCCAATGGAGCGCTGTGTCCCAGCTGTGGGCACGTTAGTGACTGAACAACAGAAATTAGAGGAGGGCTGTTTCAGCATTCTATATCAATTTGCTAGTAAAGAAATAGTCCTATAATTGCATTTCACTTGCAATGGACTATATAAATGATTGAAACTGCACACAGTACTGCATACCATTTTAAGGACTGGCCGCTAATAATAAGCTCACATATAAAAGAAAGAAGCCAATACCTACAAAGACAAAAAAAAAACAATGAAAGATCAAAGTTCCAAATTCGAAACGACCTTATCGGAAGTCATAGTTGTGAGACTTCTGTATAAACACTACTCAATGGTTCTATGTTGCAACCGATGCGTCGAAGGGACCAACCAATGGCAGCGTTGGACGCCCTAGCCACTATCGTTGATTTTTGGCCCTTTATGGCTCGCTACTGGCGGGTAAGCCGGACATTTTACTTTTTTTTTAAAGTAATTTATTTATTTCATTTGGCTCTTAACCAATGAGAACTCTATTACATATATTATATAGTAAAATGTTACAAACTTATGTCTAAGTGCCCCATTACTTAAATAAGAGCACTACATGCACTATATTATGCACCTAAAGAGCTAATTAAAACAATGAAAAAAAAAAAGAATCAAGATATAAAACAAAAAATGAAAACAACAACACTATCCACAATATTAAAATTAAGTTATACCAAAGTAAGTAATGGTAAAGATAAAATGTCAAAAAACATATATCTACTAAAATGTGGATGAATAGGCAAAATACCGTGACAAAAATTCTGAGTATGAATGTGGATGGGTATAAGAGTAGAGGAAGACCAAAGAAACGATGGATGGACTGTGTGAAGGATGATATGGCTAGAAAGGAGGTGACTGATGAGATGACGAGTAATAGAGAAGTATGGAAGAAGAAGACATGCTGCGCCGACCACTAATGAATTCAGATAAGGGCAGGACAATGATGACTATTCGAAGAGACAAAATGAATGCTATGACACTAATCAATTATTATCAACCAAGGTATTCTTAAAATTCAAATCCAGTTCTGCCTTATCCCCTAGGGTAAAGCGTGAGTATAATAAAAAAGCTCACACGCCCATTAAAATGCTTGCATCAGACTCAACTCAATGCAACGCGATTTGTAACTGGGTGTGGTTACATGTGCGCCATTTTTTTTTTTTTTGCATTTTTACTATTTTACGTTAATTTCGTAGAGGATTTTTCGTGAAAAGTTTTTTTTGCCTTTTTATTATTAATTTATCCCTTTTTTTTTTAAATATTAAGTTGGGTTGTGGATGTCAAGTAGGGTACATAAAATACTGGTGTTTAGCTGCATCTGGTTAGACTGGAAGCCGACCTTTACATAGTTGGGAAAAGGAAGCAGATAATAATTTTCCTAGTTTTTTGTTTAGTTTAAGGAAAAGTATGTCTTGAATGTATTATTTAAAAGTATATAACGGTTCTAATAAATGACCTACGAATTATTTAATAGCGATCAAATGTTTACATCAAGTTTTCCTTCCTGTAGATAATACTGTAATAGTTAATTGATTATTACTCCCATTCCTAAATATTTAATATTGTAAACTGAAGAGTTTGTCTGGTTGAACGCGCTAATCTCAGGAACTACTGGTTCGAATTGAAAAAATCTTTTAGTGTTGGATAGCCCATTTATCTAGTAAGGCTATAGGCTATATAACATCACGCTACGACCAATAAGAGCGGAGGATCAATGAAAAATATTGCAAAACGGGGAACATTGTATTTCTATTATAATTTCAAAAGAACGAAATTCGCGGGAGTAGCTTGTATGTGTATAAATATTAAAATAGTAGCAGTAACGCTCTCCTTAGTACAACCTTAGGGGCCGTTGGCAACAATTACGGCTTGGCCACAAACTACGGGCTCCAACGACTTGCGTGCTACGATGTAAAAGCAAATGAGCAGTAAACTAATAATTAACAAAATATTGATTTGTCTGTCTGAGGGATAACTCATAAAGTACTTGAGCAAAGTTTATATATTTTGTATTGGACCATCGTGCGGGCTTTCTCTACCAAATGAAAAAGAGAAACACTTTAATCGGACTAGGAATCACGTAGAAAACTGTGAACATACATGACAAAAATAATACTTAGGGAATACACAACCACCTCCTTTTTAAGAAGTCGCTTAAAAACGCGAGTGTCTTTCGACACAAGCTGTTGTGTCGTGTCGCCCGAGGACGTGAACGTAGCCTTCCTTGGCGTCAAGATGTCGCCGCCACACCTAGTTACAAAACGGATCGCCTTGAGTTCAACACTTATGCGACATTATGCCCCACCGGCTGTTTATAAAAGCTTTTTTTAAATTTTGTAATGACTACATTTAAATGTTACCGAGTGTTGAATGTTGAATTTACCGAATTCCTGTAGTTTATAGATGGAACTGCATAAAGTGTCTACTAAATCATTGGGTCGAGGCAATGTTCTGTAAATCATTAGCACCTGCCTAGCCTTTTCCTAATTATGATGTGGCTGACCCCAACATAGTTGGGAAAAGGCTAGGCAGATGTGGTCGGCTTCCAGTCTCACCGGATGCAGCTGAATACCAATATTTTACATGGAGCGACTGCCTATCTGACCTCCACAACTCAGAAAGTACTGGGTACCTAACACGTTACTTACCCCTTGCTATGACTAGTTGTAAGAATGTTCTGTAAATCAAACTCTTCAAATCAAGTTTTGACCATTTAAATAAAGCTTTTAAGTGGAGATCACTCCTGAAATGTTCATTTCAGCGGAAGCCTTGTATAATTACATTTCATTTGTGTCAATTTTCAAAAGGTGCTAATAAAATACAGGGTGTAAACAACCTCATCACGAAGCATTCTGTACGTCAAACTAAGTAACGCAAAAATTATTGCTGCGAAACGACTTTTTTTTTTTGGGGTAAAAAATCATGTTTTGTGGTAGAACTCAATGTAACGCACTCAAAACATTGTGCTGATGGATGGATTGAATAGTACGGGGGTCGTGGTGTTTAAAGTAAAAATTTTATATTAAAAACTTGTATTTATAAAAAACTTGTGAAAAAGTTGGAACTTTGACCCCCAATATCTCCGTAACTGGAAGGTTCCTAGGC
Organism: Xestia rhomboidea; assembly: GCA_963853795.1. Classification (NCBI taxonomy): domain Eukaryota; kingdom Metazoa; phylum Arthropoda; class Insecta; order Lepidoptera; family Noctuidae; genus Xestia; species Xestia rhomboidea. Next base: position 10,603,874 of record OY970785.1, read on the forward strand.
GTTCCTGGTGTAGAACAAAAAAATGATCGCAATGACGGGGAGAACAAGTGCCTTTCGGCTTCGTTAAGAGATTTTTTACAACCCAGTATGTCCAATTTAAGTGTGCAGTTCAATGTGTCAAACTTGGTACATTTATTTTAGTTCTGTGTATTCCCCGGCTGAACAGATAAGTTGGTTGGAGTGTAACACCAAATTGTCAGCTAGAAACAAAGATACAAGAAACTTGGAAAAATGGTTATGACAATTTTATTCGTCTTTTGTATCGGAAAACAAATTGTCTACTTATGCCATGCCAAGCCTTTGCCCAACTGTGGGACAGTATGGGCTACAAAAATGGAATGGTATAAATATTTGCCAGTCAGCAAAATGGTGACAAGTTGATATTTTATTTTATTATTTTTGGAAAACTTACAGCTAGGCAAACACAATAGTTTAGTTTATAAAATCAATATAGCCAATTACAAGTTCTCACAGAGAGTAATATTTAAATAAAACAGAAATAACTAAACTAGAAGACTGTGGTAAGGATTAGTAGGTAAGTACACACCATTAAAGATTAAACAATAAGGGGAAAAAAAGAACACATGTAAATTGACATAACTCACAATGATTAAGGGTTGTCGAAGAAATGGTTGCACAGGGTCTTTTTCAATTTAGATAAGCTTGTATTAAAGATGTCGATCTCAACCTCCTGGCAAGTCGCATTGTACTCACGGCTTGCCCTAATCATTACGTTGTTTTGTTTAGTTGAATTAACTAAAATATTAGGAAAGAGAAGAAATTTTCGCAAAAAAAAAAGTGATACAAAAAAATATTACCTATTACATTTGTTTAGCACAGGCTGCTTAACAAAGTTACATAACGTTTAGAAAATATACATTTTAAATGACAAATCATCATTGCCATCCAACGTGGCAATGCTGTCAGCCTTCTGGACATACTTCCTATTGACAGCGATGTAGAGGATTTTTTTACGGACTGTAATTCTTTTCCCATTTTGATACATGTATCAAGATGCCATAGAGTAGCTTAAGGCGACTACAGGAGCTAAATTAGCAACTCTATTTGTGTTGGGTCAAACTTTGTTTGAAATACTGTAAGAATAAAGTTCTAATCAGCTTGCACTACAAACTGGTGGTTACGTCAGTCACTGGCGGGCCGAATAGTGCGAATTAGTGGTTTTTGCGATTATTAAAAAAATCTATTGATTGGACTAAAAAAATAAAACACTATGATGCTATACGTTGCTTGTAGAATTATTTGCCAAAAAATCAGAAGTATCGCATATATGGTCGGTTGGTTGTTGGTTTTTACTCGTTATAAGAAATTTTTAGAGATAAGTTGGTGATTTTTTTATCGAGTAAAATTAGTTGTATCCTGAAGAATATCATATATTTTTCTGGTTTTGTTTATTCATTTATTGCAGTGAATCATATGCTTTTTTGCATTATAAAACTCGTGTTTAACTCCTGTAGTAATAAATATTTCATAGAGTAGCTTAGGGAAAACTAAACTGTAAATCAATTTATATTTAAGATCAACATGAAATAAAATTGAAGATTGGATGAACTTACCAAGTGAAATTCAATTGTAATAGTATGAATGTTGATCTGAAATATAAATTGAGTTACAGTTTAATTTTCCTTAAGCTAAAATAGTAACAAAAATATGTCATAGAGTAGCTACTCTATGACATATTTTTGTTACTATTTTAGATCTAATTTTAGTATGTTTGTTTATAGTAATGATTAAAAAATATGTAGCATAGAAACAATTAGCATAAAACAAAACATAAGTGATAGTAACATCGTGACACAACAACAAAAAATCGTCAAAAAATTAAACAACTATTTCTTTTCTATTTTTTAGTGCTGACATTTAGAGATTAAAATGCTTGGAAAATATCAGTTTCAATGACGAAAAGACTGTAGGAGCAATACTCATACAACAATAAGAAAAATAAACACAACATCACGCATGTCATCTCTGAAGGGTTAGGCAGAGGCGATAATAGCATCTCCTCATTTCTTGAGTTATGTTAAATTCCCAAATAATAGGGGGCGAGCCTATTGCCATCAACCGAGCACAAATACAGCCTCCGTGGCTGCTACTGATAAATTCCTGATGGAAAAATCGCTTTGGCCTTCATGGGAATGAAACCCAGGACCTTTTGTTCAGCGTCGCGCTTGCTAGTAATACTTATTTTACATTTAATAGTATACTAGCGACCCTACAAACAGCGGAAGCGAGTTTGTTTTATCCTATGTAAAGATATTTGACTGAATATTAATTTATTTATTCATAACACATACATTTGTTTTAACAGGTAAAACCCAAGCTGACAAAGGTAGTCATAAATGCTAATTATCCAGCCCCAAGTAACGGGTCTGGGTAGAAACACACAAATTACAGAGTAGACAACAAACTAAGTGTCACCCTCTGAAATTCCGCCAAAGAGCAAGAAAATATGTCTTAACGCCGAAAGACATTAAGTATTCTCACTGCACGAATTACTGGTGCAAAATTCCAATAAGTTTGTACGGGTTGCCGGAACTTTAAAAAGCCCCTCTCTCGGTCACAACCGTAGCCTCCTGTCTGGTACGAGCAATTCTAACGATTCCAATATTTGTGGATTATTCCACGAAAAATCATAAAAACATATTTTACCAGGGCGAGGTATTACAGGAGATATTACAGAATCTATTCGATATCACAGTATGTAAAATGAGATACTTAGATCTGTTTGCAAAGCGATGCTTTATTTACTGCCAGCTCACGTTACCCGCAACATTGTAACTATTACCCGAGAGAGTCCCAAGTTCAAGCGTACATCATCACGCCTGTAACCCCCAAACGGTTAGGCAGAAGTGTACTCAATAGTACACCCACATTTCGCCAGGGGTATCGTATAACTCAGTACCAATTGGGTTGTGGAGGTCAGATAGGCAGTCGCTCCATGTAAAATACTGGTATTCAGTTGTATCTGGTTAGACTGGAAGCCGATCCCAACATAGTTGGGAAAAGGCTAGGCAGATGATGATGTCCCATATAATAGGGTAGGCACGAATCCAGGTGCAGTGGCAACTACTGAGACAATATTGGCACATAAATAAACAATATTTTCCTTATAAATATACTCTTTTGCACGTGACCAGAGGGCGGGCCTACTTTTTGGGCAAAGAATCAGCATTGCCATCCAACGTGGCAATGCTGCCAGCCTTCTGGGCACTTTTCTTGTTGACAGCGATGTGGACGAATTTTTTGACGCCCTGTAACCGTTTTGATACTTGCACATATTTTTATTACTATTTTGGAGTTGTAGTTTGTTTATAGTGTAAAAAATACAGTTATCTTGTAAAATAATAATTCTCAAACTTATGAGGTAAAGTTTATTAGTTTGTGTGTAGGGGGTTATCTTCGGAATTGCTGATCACATTCCGAAAATTCTTTCACGAATGGGAAGCTACATTACCCCCAAGTGTCCTATGGCTATATTGAAAAAAATGTGGCGTTCTTGTGGGATAATTACGGACAACAACGTAAGCGACGCCATGTCTTGAGGAATGTTTTGAGTATGAATGTAGATGGCAGAGTAGAGGAAGACCATGGAAACGATGGATGGACTGTGTGAAGGATGATATGGCTAGAGAGGAGGTGACTGCTGAGATGACGAGTAATAGAGAAGTATGCAAGAAGAAGACATTAGTGTGCCGAATTCCCGACCCCTTGGTAAGACTGGATGTCAGAATTTCCAGTTTCTGGCAAATGACAGCCAGGACCGATGTGCTTCCAAGACACGGAGGGAACTCGGTATGCAATACATGGTCACCTATTCACGGACGAACCTCGGCAAACGTTGCTTAACCGCGACGATCACCATTTCCTTTTCCAATCTCCAGTTTTTCACCTAAAATTTCACAATCGACTACAGTCCGTATTATGCAAATTGATAAATCATGTATTAAGCGAAGCAAGGTCATAATTTTCAAAAGTAAGCTATACGTGCGGCGCGCACGCACAAGGTCGTATGACGTAGCCAACATGGCCGCCCGCCGGGTAACGTCGAGTTCGTTCATCCGCACTCACACTAGCACGTATATTACTCATCAATGCTTCACGGGGACAGACTGTTTAACTGGGGATCGGCAGAGCAATTCACTTTATTGGTGTGGGTTGATTTTTTTTATAACTGTCACTGTTTTAACATATCTTGGGGATCTCGCTTAAAGTCCAGATACATAATACCTAACAGCCGCACGGGTTGATCTTCTAAGTTAAGCAACAATTGCCGAGGTCGTTTCATGGATGGGTGACCATCACGATGAGTTCCCTCCGTGTCTCGGAAAGCTGGTTTAGCCATTAGTCCCGACTGCCATCTGTAGATCTTTGACAGTGGCTGTGGGTAGTCTGACAACCAGTCTTACCAAGGGATTTTGCACTATCCAGTACTGACTTGGTTGTGAAGGTCAGACAGGCAATCGCTCCATGTAAAAAACTGGTATTCAGCTGCATCCGGTGAGACTGGAAGCCGACAACAATATAGAAAGGCAGGTAGAAGATGACTCTCTAAGTGTCACACTGATGCAAGATCGCCTATAACTCGATAACAGAATCTTTAGAGATCTGGGTTGTTGTACCAGAATTTCACATGCAGCGACTGCCTATCTGACCTCCACATACCAGTTAGTACTGGGTAATAGGATACCCTTGGTAAGACTGGATGTCTGATAAAGATTCTTTACTTCAAACAAGAACCTAGGCCTCCCCCAAGTGTCGCCACATTGACCGGTCCCGTGCGACTCACATCCAGCGGATCCCCTCTACCTTCACCAGGTCACCGCTCCACCTAGTGGGAGACCTTCCAACGCAACGTCTTCCGGTTCGCAGTCGCCGCTCCAGAACTTCTCGGCCCCAACGGCGACACTTGTGGGAGGCCTATCCCTTGGGTGACCTCTTTCGGCTGAAATAATGATGCTGATGATGACTTCAAACTTCTTTAGCGATGTCCTAAGAGCATGGTGTAGTTTGATCACCAATGTCGCCAGTTTGTATTTTGATGGTCATAAAAAATCAACCAGGAGCAATAAAATTAACTCGGTCAAAGCCAACAGAGTCATGAAAGGACTATCATACAATGATTTGAGCATGACTCTTTACTAGACAATCTTTTTACCCGACTACGGCGAAGCAAAAAGGAAAGGTTATGTTTTTAGCAGTCCATGTATGTATGTTTGCATTTACGTATGTTCCACCGAAACGCCTAAACTTTTCATGCGATTTTTATGAATAAGGTGTCAATCGATTCGTTAATAAAGCCCTGGTAACATAAACTACATTTTCATCGAGTTCAATAATAGGAGGAGTCGATTTTACCTTGTAAACCCCGAATTTAGTTGGGTTTTTAGTTGAAGTTTACCATGCAAATTCTTGTTACCTAATGATGAACATCAATGGAGATCTCTTCTATAATAATCTTGTTAATGATTTTTTGATACTGAACTTCGAGATTTGTGTGGTTCTGGCTTCATTGGCGTCTGCTTGATGACAATAGGATCGTCCCAATTACACGGGACTTAATCATGACTGCCTCGTTGGTTTAGTGGTCGCGAGCGCGACTGCTGAGAGGTCCTGGGTTCGATTCCGAGCTCAGGCAAAGTGTTATCAAGTTTTCCATCGGGTATTTCTCAGTAGCAGCCACGGAGTCTTTTGCGCCCGGTTGATGGCAATAGCTCGCCCCCTATTACATGGGACTTAATCATAACTGGCGAAAAGTGACCTTTGACCTATGCCTAACTCCTTGAAGATTACAGGCGTCACGTCTTAATTATGAGCTTGACTCCCAAGGGAACATAATAAGACGTGTTGATGTCTTTAAGACAATCGACATAGCAGATTGTGGAGCTTCCTATCTGCTAGTAAACAAAGACCCTTTCTTTGTAAACTTGCGTAGGATGATAACAACATACGATAAAATGACTGTTCGTCTTATTAGGTATGTTAGTCTTACTATATTAGGGTTCCGTACCTCAAAAGGAAAAGGGAACCCATATAGGATCACTTTGTTGTCTGCCTATCTGTCAAGACTCTTTTTCTCAGCAACGCGTATAAGTATCAAGTTGAAATTTATATCAAATACTTGGGTTCTGGAGTGACGACCGTGAACCGGAAGACGTTGCGTTGGAAGACTTCCCACTAGGTGGACCGATGACCTGGTGAAGGTTGCGGGAATCCGCTAAATGCGAGGCGCACGGGACCGGGCAATGTGGCGACACTTGGGGGAGGCCCATGTCCAGCAGTGGACGTCTGTCGGCTGAAATGATGATGATCATGATGACTCGGACCTCGGGCCTACGGCCTCTGTCAGCTCTGAAAAAATGAAACCTCGTGAACGCGATCAAAAGATAATTATGACAGTTGACGTCGCATATTTTCGCATCGATTTAACAAAGAGAATCAAAACCTGGACACTTTCCATTGACCTTGAATCATGAAACTTGGCAAGAAGCAATGTCTAACAGCAGATCTATGTAAACATGAAATCTAAAAAAAACTGTAGTTTAATAACAAAAAAAAAGCAAGTTTCTACGGAACCGTCGGTACGCGATTCCAACTCACACTTGGCCGGTTTTTTTTTTGTGAAGTAAGCAACGACTTATTGTCGGGCCTTCGCTGACATACTTAACTACGTACTAACGTTGTCACATTGTTAAACCAAATTATTTTAAAAGAGTAACCATGGAGTTTTTTGCCGTGCTTTCCGACGCACGGAGGAAATTCAGTAGGTCATGGATGGTCACCCATCCACTGACCAACCTAGGCAAAGGGCGGCGAGCGACCCGTGCGGCGGTTATTAGTATGTTAGTATAGTGTGCTTCGGAAAGCACGTTAAGCTGTTGAGTTAGCGTACCACTGGCCAGTTCCCTTACTCGTCAATTTCACTAATTCACCAGTTTGCTCATTAGACAATGGTCCCGGCTGTCATTTGTAGATCTTTGACAGTCGTTACAGGTAGTCAGTGGCACGAAAGTCTGACAACCAGTCTTACCAAGGGGTTTCGTATTACCCAGTACTAACTGGGTTGTGGAAGTCAGATATGCAGTCGCTTCATGTAAAATACTGGTATTCAGCTGCATCCGATTAGACTGGAAGCTGACCCCAACATAGTTGGGAAAAGACAGGCAGTTGATGAGCTTCTTCTTCATAAATCCAATACTTATAAAGTAGTTAAAGTAAGTATAGCAGCACAATATAATATCATTAGTAATTCGTATCATCAAAATCGCACATTCCTCAACTATCGCGTTACAATTTTTTCTAATGTAAGCATATTTTGTTTGTTTATAACGGCTAGTTTCAGGAACTGCTGAGCCGATTCTGACGGAACCTTGACATTGATCGGATGTTTTTATAAAGATAAACGTCTTCTTTACATAGTTGTTAATTATTAACACAAAAAGTGTCCTACTCTGATTATATTACGTCATCAGCCTGCCTTTTCGCAAATTTTTGGGTCGACTTCCAGTCTGACCGGATGCAGCTGAATACCAGTACGTTACATGGAGCGCCTGCCTATCTGACCTTTAAAACCCAGTTAGTACTGGGTAATACGATACCCTTTGGTAAGACTGGTTGTCAGACTTTTGGGCAACTCAGTACGTGTAATGACTGTCAAAGATTTACAAATAACAGCCGGGACCAACCGCTTAAGGCTGGGGTATCAGCTAAATTAACAACACTATTTGTGGTGGTTCAAACTTCGTTTGAAATACTGTTAGAATAAAGTTCTAATCAGCTTGCACTACAAAGTGGTTGTTACGTCAGTCACTGCGGGCCGAATAGTGCGAAATGAGTGGTTTTTATTTAATTGTAGCCTAATAAATCATTAGATCAAAATGCCAATTGTACACTTTGTGAAGAAAAAAGTGACAAATATTTGTGTGAAAAAAAACACTAAAACTGAATGCCGTTTAGGAGTAGTTACGAAATTTCAAAGAAAAAATGCTTCACTTTGAATATTTTTTTTAAAGTAATAATTATGTTCGAATTATTTCAATTGTACCAATTAAAGTTTAGAGTCTAATAAGCAACATATATTTTTTTGCACATTTATATTCACTCATCAAAGAGGTTACTTGGAGAAAACCTCTCGTAAGCAGGTACCACCCCCTTAAGGATGACGCTAGACCGTGTCGACCGTGTTATGACCGTGCTGTGGTCGACACTCGGCTCGGACCCATCCACGGACCAACCTAAGAAAGCGCGGCTTAACCTTCAAGATCGACTCGTGCGTGTAGCCACGAGATTATAATGTGTCATATTATGTATAGAAGAATTATTATTTCTACCTAAAAACATCGCTCATAATTAAGGAGGTCTTGGCTAAATAATATTAGACGCACGGATCGATCTTCAAGGTTTAGCAACACTTGCAGAGGTTGGTCCGTTGATGGGTGACCATCCATTCAATAGGGATGATGACTTTAAAAAAATATGATTCTGTTTAGTCCGTCAGTTAGATTATCGAAAAATATTGGATACGTGTTATTTGTTTTGTCATAAAATTTGACGAAGGTAAAAGATCTGTGAGTGAGTGAGATGAGTGGGGGCTTGTGACGTCACAGTTGAGTAAAATATGTACTCAAATGTGACGTCACACGAGTTCTCGACGCACTGTATCGTCTTAATTTTTGTTTACGTGAAAAACGAAAAAATATGTGTCCAATATTTTTAGGAAATCCATCTGACGGACTAATTAGTTTTTTTTTGTCATCTACTCTATTACAGAGTTTCCTCCGTGTCTCAGAATCCAAGCTTTAATAAGCCGCTGGTCCCGGCTGTCATTCCTAGATTTTTGACAGTCGTTACAGGTCCCAGAACCGGTCCTACTGAGGGGAATCGTATTACCCAGTAGGGTACTAACTGCAGGTTACAAGAACCACCGGTGCGCGAGGCCGACTCGCACTTGGCCTTTTTGGTGTTTTTTAATTTTAAATTACGTCATAACATCACGCCGGGATTTCCCCGAGGGCTTACCAGTACACCACCCACATTACTCCTGTTCTGTTTAAGTCCCATGTTATAGGGGGTGAGCCAATTGCCGTCAACCGTGCCAGTTTTGAATGCGGGTAGTTAATAAGAAATCCCTAGAGGCAAAACCTAATGAGAATTCCACTCTTATTTTATTAACACTTACATTTTCTGTGACCATTTTTTTTAATAAGTTACCTATATCCATTTTTTTTGGCTGTTTTTTTTCAACATAATTATAAAATAAAGACAAACGTATATGAACAGACAGGCTGATTCTCTTTGTCGAATTTACATACAAAGTAACAAAGCTAAAAAAAAACAGTAAAAATAATAAAAAACATGTCCGATGCGCTCCCGTGTGGATCATAGATCAGGGACTATATCGAGGGGATCTGCTATCTCGCTCTTATCTATACCCCCGTCCCTCTGTCACCTAGCCGTACGTTTACGCAACATGCATGTTTTTATTAGTCTAAAAGGGTAGGCTCGGCATTTTTTTCCCTCTTTTCATAGGGGTAGGGTTTTTTTCTAAACGTAACGAACACGGGGTGAGCATTCCGGTTTTTTTTTTTACGGTTTTTTTCTGTCTGAGCCTGGCCTGGGTGGAGGTAATTTTTTTCGTGTTTTTCGGGACTATGTTTGATACATGGATTCGTTTGTATATTTGATAATTTGTGAAAAGGCTTGTGTGTTAGTTTTTTAAATGTTCTATTCGTTTATGAGAAAATACAGGGTGTAAACGGACCCTTCACGAAGCCGTCAACCAAGCATTCTGTATAGTCTAAAGTAACGTTACGCAAAAATGATTGCTGGGTAACGACGTTTTTTTCTGGGGTGAAAAATCTTGTTTTGTTGAAGAATTCAATGTAACGCAACTCAAAACATTTTGTTAATGAATGGATTGAATAGTACGAAGATCGTGTAGGTGTTTAAAGTAAACTTTGAAAAAGTTGGAACTTTGATCCCCAATATCTCCGCAACTAGAAGGTTCCCAGGTATGGTGTAGAACAAAAAAAAACGTAATGACGGGGAGAACAAGTGCTGTTTGGCTTCATTAAAGGGTCTTTTTACACCCTTTAAACGGTAATTCTTAAAAAAAAAACATTTTTTATTATTTCTGTCTGTCTGTCTATCTGTTTGTTCCGCCTAATTTCCGAAACTGGTAGACACATTTTGATGGGACTTTAACTTGCAAATAGCTGATTTTATAAGGAGTAACATATATTATGCAACTTTTATTTTAGAAAAAAGAATTAGGGTTTCGTGCAAAAAAATACCTTGAAATTGTTAACAAAATCCGATTCAAATAGTGAAGTAATTTTTCTTTAATAATTCCAGCAGACAAAGGTTGCTGGCTACAGCTGGTAAATAACATTTGTAACAAACATAATGCTGTAATTAATGTATTTATGTCTTTATTTACAGATAACAATGAAACATAATTACTGAGTATTCAAGTAAGTTGATATAGAAATTAAAAATAAAGTCTAAGTACTGCTAGAGAGGAGGTGACTGCTGAGATGACGAGTAATAGAGAAGTATGGAAGAAGACATGCTGCGCCGACCGCAAGTAAATAAACAAATAAATAAATATCGCTGGACATTATCACACAGCGCCATCTAGTGCCACACTAAGCGACGAGGCTTGTGTCGTGGACACCAGATAGTTGATATACTACGTAGATACTTTTGGTTTGTAAATACATACTTATTATACAGATAAACATCCATGACTCGGAAACAAATTTCCATGCTCATCACACAAACATTTGCTCCAACCGGGATTCGAACCCGGGACCCTAAGAACGTAAGGCAGCCTCACTACCGCTGCGCCATTCGGGTCGTTCGAGTAAATTGGAATAAGGGCAGGAGAATTATGATAATTGATAATGATCTTAGTTATAGGGTTCATTTAGGGTCTAATATTAGTCATACTAATCTTAGTGCCTATATAAAGTGATGTTCTAGCGGCGACGACGACAATGGAAATGAAATGAAATTTATTTGCTAAAATTGTAGCACATTATAGATGGTCGAGTTTTGTTAAAGTTGCTTACACAATTCGCGAACTAGCAAGCAAAATTAAAGAATATATACATAGTGAATCTAATATAATAAAATCAAAAATGAATTGGAAAAGTCAAAGTAACTGAAAACCTTTTACTAATTTGTTTAAAAGTCGATGTAGAACTAAAAACACTTTGAAAGTTACATGGAGCGACTGCCAATCTGACATCCACCATACAATACCACAATACAATACCCCTTGGTAAGACTGGTTGTCAGACTACCAGGCTTCTTACTAGGACCAATAGCTTAATGGGCTTTCCGAAACACGATGAGACGAGGAGTCTCGATATGGATGGTCACCCATCCCAGAACTGACCTCTGCAACCCTTGCTTACCTTGAAGATCGACCCGTGTCATTATGTAGCCACGAGCCCCGCAACGATTAACATAGGTATTCAGACTGTTAATAATCTGACTAACCTTGAATGAAATGTCACGGTTTTTTATTTATTTATTTGCTTTGACGTCATTTTCATTACGTCACACTTTAAGGAGTTTGGGGAAATATGAACATTCGTGTGATTCTACCTACTATTATAAATGCGAAGATAATTATGTAGAGTAGGTACTTATGTGTGTGTGTGTGTGTGTTAAACCACCTTCACGTTGAAATGTCTGGGCGGATTGGGATGAAAATTAGTAGGCCTTTTTTTTTTTTTTTTTTTTTTTTAGGATGGGAAATCATCAAATGACTTCTCCCGCTCTGGGCTGAGCAGGAGGGAGTGTCAGACTTTTACTGACTAAAACCCATCCATGTTCCTTCATCGCCCTTTGTGTTCCGGGGCCATGGTATCTCTTTCGAATAGTCCCGCAGCCCCGGCAGGCTTCGGTCCTTGCGGACCCCTTCACTATTGCTGACTCTCTTTGAGGCGCGCGTGGAACACTCCTGCGCCGTCGACACGGCCTGTCGTCATGAGACGGACGGACGGCGAGCTAGCCCATAGCTCCCCGTCCACAGGCCCGAAATTAGTAGGCCTGTAATAAGTTAAAACACATATTTCTTACTAACACATTTATAGGACAGAACCTAGCTTTAGCACCTAGAACCACATATCTTCATCTGCCTAGGACGGCTTCCACTCTGAACCGATGCATCTGAATACCAGTATGTTACATGGAGCGACTGCCTATCTGACCTCCACAACCCAGTTAGTACTGGGTAAACGAGCCACTGACTACCTGTAACGACTGTCAAAGATCTACAATCGACAGCCGGGACCAGCGGCTTAACGTGCTCTCCGAAACACGGAGGAAACTCGGTATGTTGAGTGTCACCCATCAACAGACTAACCTAGGCAAGCGCGGCTTAACCTGCAAATCGACCCGAGCGGCTGTTATTATTTAGCCACGAGCTCCTCTCTCCATAACACATAGGTTACTGTTATTAGAATTTCGAATTCGCTGGCAAAACACGCTGGCCATTTTTTTTTTCCTTAAGAAAGGGTGACGTGGGGTTAAAAGGCCCATATTATCATATCATTACTGGTAAGACCTTGAGGCCCGTTTGTGGTCAAGGGCCCGTATTACGTAAACCGGTCTTGCGAGAGAACCCTTTTGAGAATGTTGTCAACTCTTAAGATGCTGATTTGATTAGCAAGGATATTTTAGGTTGCGTGTAAAATTACTTTTTTATAATGACACCATATTACGAGATGACGGCTCATATACAGGGTGTTAACGGACCGTTCACGAAGTTCGTTAACCAAGCATTCTGTACATCAAACTAAATAACTCTACGCAAAAATTATTCCTGGGAAACGACTTTTTTTGGGGTGAAAAATCACGTTTTATGGTAGGACTCAATGTAAGTCAATATAACGTATTCAAAACATTGTGCTGAGACATGCATTGAATAGTACGGGGGTCGTGGAGGTATTCAAAATTAAGTTATAGTTACAACATTAAAAACCTATATTTAACAAATACCATAAAAATTCAATGACAGGGAGAACAAGTGTCCCTTGGCTTTGTTAAGGGTTTATTTACACCTTTTGCAAGTATGGAAGAAGAAGACACGCTGCACTGAACCTATGTAGACTGGGATAAGGGTATGATATCAATCATGTTAAGAAATATACATAACACAAAAAATTAATCTTTTAAAATGTTGGCCTTAATTTCAAAAAACTGACGAACATTACCAATGTGAAAATGTCTGTATTTGTTTGTCACTTTTCTATGACTGCACCGCTTAACCAATATTTGTGTGGATATAGCCTAACTTTGTAAAATCACAAGGACGTTTTTGAAATCAAACAAACCCCATAAACTCGCAGACAAAGCCGCGCTCAAATCGCTAGTTCACTATGATTCACTCATGCAGAAAATTTTCTTAGTTTACTTAAGATAAGATTAAAATATGGCGGAACACATGAGCGTAACAAGTGCCTCTATAGTCTGTGTGGATGTATATTCAAGCTACCATCAGAAACTACCTACTGAGCTCATTTTGTCACGGTTTCTACCAGGACTTGTTTCATGGATGTTTTAAAATACTCTCTTGTTTAATCATAGACAGTCTATTAATAGTCTTTCATTATAATTAACTAGCTTTTGTCCGCGGCCTTGCTGGCGTTTGTTTAGAATTTAACAATCCATTCGGGTAAATAAAAAAACTAATAACACACTACTAAAGTTTCTATATTAATATAAATCAATCATGACTCGAAAGACACGTGGCGCCATCTATTATCATAAGAACGTTATTGTTGTTTTCCTCGGGAACAGTACTTTTTTCCGGGACGAAAGATACCCTATATCCGTTTCTGTGGCAAACGTATATGCAAAAATTTAAGATTATCGGGTCTGTGATTTAGGCGTGAAAACAAACAAGCAAGGTTACTTTAACATTTATAATATTAAGTTAGGATTATTATTGTGAGCAGCGGTGGCCTAGTGGTGGTGGCCCCGACTTACGAATAGTAAGTCGTGGGTTCGAACCCAGGCAGGCGCATTCCTTTGTGTAATTTATTTCATCACCACTGCTCTCAAAGCGGTGAAGGAAAACATCGTGAGGAAACCGGCATGTCCTAGAATCAAAAATTCGGAGACATGTGACATCTACCAACCCAAACTGGGCCCGCGTGCTGGATTATAGCCCATTCCCTCTCATTGAAAGGAGGTCTGTGTCCCAGCAGTGGGAACATTAAAAGGCTGATGATGATCATGATGAAGTTAGGATTAAGATAGTAGTTGAACTCAACTCATGATTTTGAAACTTCTGGAAGTTACCAGGCAGGAAGGGAGTACTAGCATTGAACTCCACGTTTGCTCACATCATGTCCATGATTTGGCTAAGAGACGCACAGAACCGAGAAGTGTGGCAGAAGAAAAGAGAGGCCAATACCCAGCAGTGGGTGATTCTGAGCTGATATGATGATGATAATAAAGATGATGTCAACAGTGCGGCGTTTAGCTGTCCAAATAAAAGCAATTATCATTAGATGTAATTTCATGATTGTTTTACTTTCAAAGCAGATATTTTGACATTGGAAGGACATAAAGCAGCTGCTGTCATAGTACGAAAAGCTATATATCTAATCCTCTATTGGAAATGTATGGGCATGCCAGAATTTTCGCAACTTGGTGGTCAAACAAGTTTCTGAACCTTCCGGCTACCACGTCAGGTGCGTGTCAAGAACGGTTTAGCATGAATCATGTGAAGGTCATATTTTTTGTTCTACTCCTCTTAGCAATGTCTTTTCAAGGATGTTTTTTTTTTCGCTGGTTAAAGCTTAAAGATCCTACAACGTACTACGCTGGGACAGAAGTGTCCACTCTGTGAGACGGAGTGGGTCATAATCCACCACACGAGCCCATGTCTTAGAATCATTTTAGGACATCATCTGCCTAGCCTTTTCCTAATTATGTTGAGGTCGGCTTCCACTCTTAACCGATGCAGCTGAATACCAGTATTTTACATGCAGTGACTGCCTAACTGACCTCCACAACCCAGTTAGTACTGGGTAATACGATACTCCTTGGTAAGACTGGTTGTTGGACTTTCGGGCCACTGACTACTTGTAACGACTTACGTGCTTTCTGAGGCACGGAGGAACCTCGGTATGTAATGGGTGACCACCCATCCACTGACTAATTAGGCAAGGCTGTTATTATTTAACCACGAGCTCCTCCTTTCTACATCGTTTCGGGAACAAAGGTGATGAAATAAATTACTTTAAAAAGGCATGTTTACCACTGGGCCACAACTGCTCATCATCATTGCCCTTATCCCTATTCATTAGTGATCGGCGCAGCATCATGTCTTCTTCATCCATACTTCTCGATTACTCGTTATCTCAGCAGACACCTCCTTTCTCTCCATACCAACCTTGACACAGTCCATCCATTGTTTCTTTGGTCTTCCTCTGCTATTGCACAAAATCAACCTTGGCAAGTAGCAGTATTCTTCTCCTTCAGAGCTGGCTTCTTCTAATTTTAGCTGTTAATGCAGATATGAGAGAAAAAGAAGATAGATATCATCAAGGATATTAACTTTGGGATTATAAGATTCTTTGAAATAGAGTCGACTGTCTTGGTATGGACGTGTGATGAGGAGGGGCGAAGCGCATGTGACTAAAAGAGAGATGAATATAAATGTTGATGGATGGAGAGGGAGAGGAAGACCTAGGAAACGATGGATGGATTGTGTAAGGAATTATATATGAAGAAAAAAGAAGTAAATGATTGCGTCACGATTGACAGAGGAGAATGGAAGAAAAAAACGTGTTGCGCCGACCCTAAATAATAAGGCCAGGAAGATGATGAGAAGTGTTTGGATTCCACCGGTGATCTCCTAGTGACGTCAGGTGGCCAATGACGTCTTAAAGCAGTATTGTTTTAGTCCTATTCCAGTGTGCGACAGAGATGGCGCTAGATGTCTTGTATAGCTCCATCTCTTTTCGACACTAGAGTGACATTAAAATAAAGTATTGTTCAAAATATAGGTTTCGGAGGTTACCATGACGTCTTAAAATTGACTTACCACTTATTTATTTAATTGCCTTTTGCTAATTCTTTCTCCGGGTGGTAGACTTCAATCCACCATTTTACCCTTGAAGAACGGATTATGTAAGCTTACATGCCCTTTCTTAAACTAGAGCCTGGGGTAATTGTATGAAACAGTCACAATCCCAATGTTTTTTTTTCAGTTTGACAGTTTAACAACCTTCATTACATTGTCTACGACGTCGAGCAGACGAACTTTCCAAACATTGGAAGCAATGAACTGGCTTGAGAATTTCTTCAAAATTCTTAGGAATTTTATTTATTTCACTCTAGGATTATATTTACTTTATTTGGTATTTTGAGAACAAATCACAATAAATTAAATAGTCACTAAATGGCCACCGTTCCTTTTTTCCCCTTTTCACCCAACATAGACTTTAATCTTAAATGTTTTGTAATTAATTTATTATTTTCTTTGGGTAGACCTAAGAACTCGATTCCTGAAGGTAGACAAAATTCTATAAAAAACAGGATAAATTTTAGAATTAAATCATATTATTGAAAATATTTTCCTTACATAAAAAATATTGAATACCAAAGGTTTAAGGTTATTTTCTTGATGAATAATATCATCGTTATTTTCTAACGGTTTTTAAAAATAGGTACCTATATTTTTTTGCGAAACTCACCTTTGACAAAAATACAAATCTTGTAAAGGATGGCCTTATAATTAACGTTGTGGTGAAATAATAATTATATTGTTGCTAAAGATATTGATATAATAAAATAAAAATTGATAGAAAGGATTATTAATTTACGACAAGAGCTTTCTTTTCATTTTTTACACCCTAACTGGACAAGTCAGTACCTAACATTTTAAAATAAATCTTTCTGTGTACCAAGTTACCCTTACCATTTTTTTTAAATAAAAACCATTTCTACAAAAAAAAAGAAACTGTATGCAGTATTTCATTGTTTTAAATACTGTAAAAAATGGGATTAGAAAAAACAGGTAGGTACGGCCAAATAAAAATCGTAAGGATTTTTAATTGACAAAATTATTATCGGAATTAAAATTACCTTAGTTAATTGACATAATATTTTTGTTTTAATGTTTTACTCAGAATCTCATGATTTATAATATTTTGGTAAATACCTACTTATGCCTATGTAGGTATAGATGGCTTCATCATAATAAAATTATTAGTTGGTTTTATTTTTAAAATATATTATTATTCAAATTGTAACTTAAATGTTCTTTATTTAACGCTTTATTTTTTATTTAAGATGTCATCACAAACATTTTTATGAAAAAATAAAATATTATAGCCAGAGGGATCAAAGCAATTTTGTTGCAAATTCGTATACCTACTTAAAAATAGAAATATAAAATAATTTGCTTTATTCTGTCATATTTATTAAGAAATACATACATTAAGATAAAATAAATCGTAGAAAAATCATTATTTTCCATTTTGAGAGCTAAAGAAAAATTATGAATGCTTCGTACTTTACGTGCAGCCTATTGCAATTTGCAACAAAAATGATTTTATTTTAAAAATTGTTTATGTTCTTGCAGTAACTTATTAATTAAATATTTGAAATAAAAATATCTTTACTATTTATTGCGATTTATTTAATGATTTTCAGACTTATTTCTCCGTGATTATTTCGAATGAAAACTTTAGTGTTCTATCAAACAAAGAATTTATTAAAAATAAAACAAAAAACCTTTCAAATATGGTCATTCACATTGCTAATTATATAAAATGAAACATTTTTTTAAATTTCAAATACAAAATGACACCAAAAAATAACATCGAAATTGAACACGCACATAATGCCACGCCGTCTGTTCAGTAAATGTGCAATAAAAATACTTTTACTACACGTAACAAAAAAACAAGAAATATTTGACCTTATTCCCGTCCCGTAGAATGCATCCTGTGATCAATTTCGCGAAAACTACTAACAATTCCGAGAAAAATATCGCAATCTAAAAATAGAACGCCAAGACCCTTGTCTTTACAACCGCCAGAGATAAATAAAAGAAAAATCAAAAAAAGGAACGCTCCCCAAACAGATGGCCCAGTCTTCCTGAATCCAAAACTATATAATTTTCATCGAAAATCAAATTAAAACAGTAGAAAAAAGCGGTCAATTTAAAAAAAGTTTGAGGTCGCAAGCGCGAGCGCCGGGGACCGTTATGCGTTCGAGACGGAGCTGTTAAAACTATAATGCTATCTCACTCTCACGCACCCGCCTACCTCGCCCATCGAAAGGCGAGTTTATACCGCGACCGTGAATTTTGATCGTCTGTCTGGCTTTTTTTTTGAGGAAGTATTTTTTTGCGCTGGAAGTGGTTTGTGGTAATTGAAGTTTGGTGAAAGCTGTAATAATTAGTTGAGTATGTTTAGATTAGATGCTCATTCAATGTGGATGGAATGGCGGGAATTTAGGAAGCAGTGTTTTTTTATTAAAGGAGGAATTTTTGTGATAAAATTGTGTATTGTTGTCCGGCAAATACTTGAAATAGTTTTCATTTTTTTTTTATATTTCGAAAGTTAGTATGCAAAGTACGCTTTGTGGTTATTAATAGCCACTAATTATACTGTCACTTTAATTTATGACACGACAACAATTATAATGGAAAACAAAATTAATTTTATGTTAATTGATCGTAAAATGAATGATTAAACATAATGGAATGAGTAGTGAGTTCATTATAGATGGATCAATAAGTTCCACTTTTTTATTGTATCTGGGTCTGGTTGCTTTATTTGTGATTTTTAGTTGACAGACGAACAAAAATTCTTAGAGTGTAACAAGAACTTATATATATTACTCAATTTGTAGAAAAAGTAAAATCCATGAGAAAATAAGGGTCTTCCTAGAATTGATTTACCAAATCAATAATATTTACTAATAAATTAAATTCGCAAAAAAAAGAGTACAACGTTGTAATGTTATAAAAAATAAGATAATCAGTCGTTACAAAATAGCAGATTTTTTTTTTCATATTCTATGAGAGTTTTACCCCCTGACATCTGGGCAATTAATTAATATCCAGCATGCAAATTATAAACAAAATAAATATTATAAGTAAGACTACTTCCACACCCACGATACTACTACATTTAGTAAAACTTTCCTTATTTTACAAACAACCTATTTACGTCCCACTGGAACCAAAGTTTAACGTTATATTACGAGCTTTATATGTATAGTATAATTTCCAGTATAAGTGCTGCAAACATAATTATCATAACAAAAATTACATGAATTTGTCAGACACTACACAAATTGCGGTGGAAATATTATATTTTAGGTTAAAATAATCTTAAAATATCGTCGTAAAATTGTTATGGCGAGTTTTATAGTTAATAATTTAGTTGTAACTGTTTTCTGAACACTTGGATTACTGCATTAGGCTTCTTCATATTTTATTATTTTTATTAAACTGTCTTCAAGTTGACAGAGCGTGGTTGGTTCGGTTGTTTCTACAAATGTTATACGTAAAGTGATACTTTATCTGATATCTCTTCTGTACGAACTGCCAATTTAAAATAATTGTACAACTCGTGTGGTCCTATGGATTTTAATTTTTCCAATTTCATCAATTTTTCCATTAGATTGGTTATTAAGTAGGGTCAGAAATTTCAACTGCATCCGGTGAGAGTGCAAACCGTCTCCAAAATAGTTGGGAAAAAGTTAAGCAGATGACTAAAGCGCGAAGTCTAAGCCAAATCATGAAATTCCTCCATTTTTGCATTATCCTGGCCTTTTCTGAATACTGATATAATTTCTGTAAGAAAAGATAGCAGACTTCTCAAAAAGTTGATAATTGGCAGAAGTGTACACAAAATAAACGGGATAAAGCAAAGGATTAGGGGATTTTGAAGTACCGCTTTTTAATTACCCACAAATTTCTTACAAAAATAGCCGATCACACTATTCTACATGTAACTTAAGGCACCCTTACACCTGAAGACAAACTTATTGCCAAGCAACAACAGACATGCCCTTGAGAAACCCGTCAAGGCCCACAACATATTATGCAGTAGATCTATTTTTATTTCAACCCAAGTCCTGTTGAAGGTATGAAACATTTTTACACTTTTAGTACTTACAACCTTGACCATAATACTGTAACCAGTTTGCGACGGGGTGATCAGAATACCAACGTTTTATTCTGTTCGGTGCAGACGACAAACGTGTGGGGAATGTATTGAAGTATGGCGTGAATTTAGATTGCTCCGTAGTTTAGTCGTGATGTTTCTGTCTTTTTTTCTGTGGGGACATATTTCTAATGCAGTTTTTTTAATGGTGGTGGAAAGATGTTTCTCTAAATCGTAACTGATGGCAGATCATTGCACAGCGGTAGGACAGTTACGGGCTTATAATCATAATTAAAGCGTTTCCCGAACAAATGACCTTGAGCGAGCAGTTTTTTGGAGCCTACTCCTCTTTATTCAGAAGAAAAACAAACTAATAAAAAATAAATTAAATTTCTACATATTCTTGACTCCAAAATTGTAATTTTTTTTTTTAGGTAGCCTATTGTTTAATAAATCCTCTCACAACGAAACCACAGACATGAGAAATAATGATTTATAACATGCTACTCCTCGTAAAGTAACCATTATTTTGATTTGCTACTTATACTAATGGATAGGCAATTTAATAATGAACATAATGGTCCATTTTTTTTCCAAAAGACGAATACTTGATTTAATAAAGAATAAAAACCACTCATTTCGCACTATTCGGCCCGCAGTGACTGACGTAACAATCACTTTGTAGTGCAAGCTGATTAGAACTTTATTCTAACAGTATTTTAAACGAAGTTTGAACCACCGCAAATAGATTTGCTATTTTTGGTCGGGGAGGCGCCATAGGGGTGTTCCAATGAAAATGTACGATTAATTTTGGTTTAACGTGACTTTAATCAGTAATGAAAAAATGAGATTACTGTGTTATAGACTCTTTGCCATAAGTTACATTTCTTGAAGAAGATGACTCTCTCAAATTTACAAAAGGCAAAGACTGGAAAACAAATCTAGACTACGGTCATTTTCAATATATTTATTTATGTACACACAAAATATTTTACAGGACAATAAACTATAGCGTCAAAAATACATGGAAAACCACTAGAAGACTTGAAAAATCACTAAAAATTATTCCAATACACACTAGAACAAAATGCACTTTATCAACTTGCAATTAAAGTAAAAACTCGCCTGCATGCACAAGAGCATCAATGCAGCAAATGCTATTTCCAGAACCGTCGGAGGAGATTGTTGCCATGGCAACGTTTAATTTATGAATGAATTTATGACTGCGGACCGCAGCGAGGGTATTCTGTGCAAACACGAAATATTTATAGCATCTCTCTTGAGGACAAAATGCCTTTTAGTTCTATCTTCTAAACGTCGGTTTATCCATAAGTGGGTTGGTAAAACTTTAATACTTCTCTGATGACCTGTGTTATGAAGCTTAAGTAGTTACTTCAAAAGATACAGGAAGAAAAAGAAATATGGCACTTGTGTCTGATGAAATAAGATTGAAAAATGCAACTCAGTCCCTCTTAAGACTCATGCTGTCTCACTCACGTTAAGGTATATTGTTGAGGCAGAAATAAATTTAAGAATGTCTGAATTTTAATTATTTTAGTAAATTTGAACCTTAAGTTAGAAGTAGGCCCTCAGTGAGGAATGTTTTATTACAAAGGACTTCTCATAAAAATATAAATTGACATTAGACAAAGAATCTTTCACTTATAAATAAGCTGTATCTATTGTGGCACTACTAACACACTAACAAAATATGCTGGAAATCTTATACATCCATTAATATTTTACTCAAAACTTTTGTATTCACAGCACCAAAATTCATAGCCAAAACATCCTTAATCACGTTTTCCAGCAAAATAATTCATTTTAATGTCACCATAGCTTTCTTTATTAAACAATACATGTATCCATCACCATGTCGGCCAAAAGACGTTCGTTCCAAGACACACAAGAACTATGTAAAGCAAAACTCATTACAGACCCAACTGCCACGAACGCAGCACTAACCCATTTTACCCACAAACCTTATTAAAACGCATACAATACAATACATTCATTCCAAAAAAAACGTATTCGATACTTGCATCCCGACAGCATAAAAAAACTGCACGGATAATCAGTAAAGTTTTTACACAACATTCTTTCTTGTCTAGTCTGTTAATTGACTGATTTAAGAGCTATTTATAACTATCTATAAATAGACAGCACTGTTGCCAAGCGCATCGTTAGGCTGGATTTCAAGTTGCGATTACACGACTTTTATGTGCGACAAGTCGTCGTTACGATAAATTATGTGGGTTAAAATGTTGGCTGTACAATGCTGGCTCTTTTTGAAGAGGTAAACGGAATATGTTTTATTTATTTTTTATGTTTGTCGATAATAATTTATTTTGGAATTTTTATTAAGGGTTAATTTTGAAACAAAGGAAAGTTATTACAAATTATTGTATTTATTAAAGAAGCTTGCTAATTACTGTTGTAATTAAAAATAATTAAGAGATCGTTTTAACGTAAGTGCTTATCAATATTTTTGTTAAGTTCTGGCCAAAGGTCATTTACCTAAATAAAAGAATCAACAATCAACAATACAACAAAGAAAAATATTTATCTTTTTTGTTAAAACGTATTTTATAGGCAGAAAAAACAACGTCTTTGAAGATTTTCTCCATAGATAATTGAGTAAACAGTCAGAAATAGTTAATCTGCCCGTCAGTTTAAACAGTCAAATAACTCAATTTCCTTAATAAACCCCAATAAACGCCGTGAGATTCTGAGCGAATTATAAATTAGAGCCAATTTAAAGCCCCCAATACACCGCGCGTAGTTAAACAATAGATTAGTCGAGCGAGTTCAGCCAGCCTTATGACGTAATGCGGTATTGTTTCATTCACAAGGCATTAATTAGAACTCCTTTGCTTAAAGAAAGTTTGTTTTTTTCTTTAATTGACTTTTTATGAATAATTCTATATATAGGCTTAAAAGTATTTTTTTTTTTAATTTAAAATCACAAACAGGGTTGAGTTTAAGAAAATTTCTGCTAAAATCTCATTGATCGCTTGATTCGTAGAAATAATTAAAATACATTGCGTTTAACTAATTAAACAGTGCATATTCAACGCTTGCAGTCATCAAAATTAACATACCAATCAACTGCAAGTATTCATTTTACGTTTTCTCACAATAAAATAAAAATAGATTCTTAAAACAGTAACTTTAGTTCAAAAATCTACTACACAGATATAATAAAACGTCTTTAAGAATAAAAATTCAAACCAATTCACAGTAAAGACTAAACCACCAAACGAAATTTTCAAAAAACAAAAACTTGAAAAATAAAAGTACCAAGACTTAGCCGGCGCGGTATATCGATCCAAATACAAGTTCCCAACAAAAAGTGGACCGCATCTCCCGTGTCGCTCGCACATTAACGCCGCCAGCGGGCGAGAAGGAGACGGAGTTACCATTGCGCGCGCCCACGATACAGTAGGACGGTACATTGAACTCTGTTTGGAGAGAGAACGAGAGAGATATGTCTGTCTCTCTCTAACGATACGACATAGCGTTCGCATTCGGATTTTGAAACATACCCTATTCGTGTACGGTCGGGGTACGAAAATTCCATTTTGTATTTCGAATCGGAATTCTGAATCGAATTTCTTTTTAAATTTTCGGTTACCCAGAGATTTTTCGTTGTGTTTTAGTTTAGTGAAAGTGTGTTAGGCCTAAATACATGTTGCTAGGAGCAAATTGAGAAATGTTTGCAGTGTTAAGTTGTGTTAAATTCGGTGATTATAGCTGGTGATAGTGGTTATTATGAGGAGCGTGCTCTAAAAATCACGGATGACTTTTTCTTGAAAGGATTTGTAAACCAACGCTTCGTTCTCTGCCGGTGACACTGAGGAAAAACTTCAAGGTAGGTATGCTACCTAGTGTTTTAACGTTTTACCCCTTTTATCCAAGGGGTTGAATAGGGTTGAGAGGGTTGAAGATTTATAGTTGTCATATTTTAGAACCACGTGCATCGTAAAGCATTATGCAAAAAAAAATAAGATCGATGGAACTTTAGAGTCCTATTACAACCCTAAATTACTGAAAATCATCCCTTATTTTATACTAAATTCATCCCTATGTAGTCCACTACTAAAATTAGGACTTTCCCTCTAAAAAAGATTCCTAATTTAGACTCAGGACCAGTTCCAGTGCATCATTAGTAATTGTCACAGTTCTGACATCCGGTAAGAGTGAATCTGTCCATTGCTGGACCAGGCCACCTTTCCTATCTCGGAAAGAGAACAAAAATAAATGTCTAAACAAACAATTAATTTAGACTAGTGCAATGGTTGATATCCTATACCTACCTACATCATCATTTGGGTAATGTCTTCCCAACTAAATTGGAGTCGGCTTCCAGTCTTTCCAGATGCAACTTAATACCGGTATTCTGCCTATCTGACCTTCACAACCTAATTAGGGGCATAAACTACCAGAGTCAGACCAATTTTCAGACACAGACTACCGTTAAAAACATATCTATTAGACCTGGACTAGTTCCATTGAGAAAAATAATGGTCACCCATCCACATACTGGCCGTGGAATGAGCAGCTTAACCTCGGTACTGGGTTCTGACCCAAGTTTGTGTTTTCCCCACCCGCGATTGCCTTTTATAGATCCTTAATATAAGGGAAAGTCATCCCGTATTAAGCTTCTTAAGTTCCTGAAAGATTTTACAATTAATAAGTTTCCCAAATGCGTAAAAAGGTTTTATTTTATTCTGCCCATTTTTTTTTTATTTAAGCAAATTAATGGTCTTGCATGAGCTCTGTTAAGATACGATAAAAAAATGGGAATAGTATTCCCCCTAATGTTAGGGCATGTATTACTGCCAAAAATGAAGAGAGGGTGCATCAGCTACCCCTCTGGCTACCTTCTGCGAAAATTGTATTAGCGTGAAGGTGAACACGCGTTCTGCTCCACAATAATCAATATTTCAGGAGTCGTAATTTACTGTAAAATTTCCAATATTAACGAACTAGCTAATCAATATACAGGGTGTAAACCTACCCTTCACAAAGTCGTTAACCAAGCATTCTGTACTATTGCTGGGAAACGACATTTTTTTTGGGTGATATAATTATATCGTTTTACGGTAGGCCTCAATGTAACGTACTCAAAACATGATGGGATCAAATAGTTGTCTTGGAGGTGTTTAAAGTTAAGCTAATACATGTAAACTTACATTTTTCTTTTAAACTTGTGAAGTAGTTGAGACTTTTTTTTTTTTCGGATGGGAAATCATCAAATGACTCCTCCCGCTCTGGGCGGAGCGTAAGGGAGTGTTAAACTTTTACTGACTAAAACGATGTTTGATTTTGATGTTCCTTCATCGCCCTTTGTGTTCCCGGGCCACGGTATCTCTTTCGAACAGTCCCGCAGCCCCGGCAGGTTAGTAGTTGAAACCTTGACCCCCAATATCTCCGTAACTAGAAGGTCGCAACACACAACAAGTGCCCTTCGGCTTCGTTAAGGGTCTTGTTTCACCCTCTATTATCACAATCAAATAACAAACAATAGAAAGTCTAAGGACTTAAAGTTCATCACGAATTGAAAGAGACTCATAGCAAAAGTATAAAAAACTATCTTACAAAACATCTCGCCTGTAATTCCCTAAGGATTAGGCAGGTTGTACTTAATAGTACACCCACATTTCGCCAGTTATGTGTAAGTCCTATGTAGGTATAGGTGGCGACCCTTGCCATATCCCAGGCATAAATTCAGGTTCCGTGGCCAGAAATTCCTGATGGATAAACCCAATAACACTTTACCCGACCTGGGAATCGAACCCAGGACCTCCTGCTCAACAGTTGCGCTTGCGATCACTTGATCAACGAAGCACTTTATTTTTTTATTAGGGAAAACAATCAATTACAATTTATAAATGGTTAACAAATAATTGGTACGAGACTGCATCAGTACGTTATCCACATCTTATATAATTAAAATTGGAACATACATGCACGAGTACAATAAGCCTTAGCTTTATTACTAACACTATATAAATTAAAAGGGGAAAAAAAACAATAAGATCTACATATACACTATAATCCTCAAAGTCTTTGATAGCTTTAAGGATATCATTTCGAAATCTATAAGCTGACAAAGAAAATAAATCCAGATTTGGGAATAGGGTCGAAAGGCTGATAATACTTATGCAAATATATTTAGGCACTGCTAAACCTAATATAACCTTCCCGAAAATAACCCAAATCTGGGACAGGTTTTAACCCCCAAAGACATGCCCTTGAACCTTCTTGAAACTCTTCTGCTAGTCCAGAACATCAATTGAGGTTCTCAAAGAAAATCTTCCAAATATACGCATAGTCAAAGTATTATCAGAATCAAATTAGATCATTTCGTAAATCCCAAATCTTCAAATCGTGCCTTATTCAATAAAGTAAGACATCACCGCTCATCCCAACCAGTATTACCAAGGGCTATCCTATACCTAGTACTAACTGGGTTGTGGAGGTCAGATAGGCAGTCGCTCTATGTAAAATACTGGTATTCAGCTGTATCCGGTTAGACTGGAAGCCGACCCTGACATCGTTGGGAAAGGGCTAGTCAGATGATGATGACCTCTTATCCTTGCCCATTACGGATTAGCTAGACCTTGTAACACCCAAGATTGATATGCAGTTCTATTTTTTCTGTTAATTTCTTTGTATTTATGAAAATACTAACTTATGCTGGCTTCGCCCGCGTGGTGTTCGGTACTGTCCCACGGGAGCGTAATACCGGGAAAAAAGGAATCGTAAATGTTAATCCAGGTTATAAACCACCTGTGTGCAAAATTTCATCTAAATCCGTTCAGTAGTTTTTGCGTGAAATAGTAACAAACATGCATCCATCCATCCTCACAAACTTTTGCATGTCTAATATTAGTAGGACTACAATTTATGTGTAGCTAGAAATCAACAATAAGTGAAAATTTTATGCAAAAAGGGAGGTAGCTCTCGAATAGATTAAAATCTAAAAAATCCTCTAAAATTTGTGTGCACTATCAAAATGCCCTTTTTTAACCCCAACAGTTTAGTTATTATTTAATTACAACGGTTTAAAACCAATTACAGCAACTAAAAGAGAAAATTAAATAACATAAATTAAAAAAGACACAATAAAAAGTAAAGAAAAAAATGACACTGATGTTAACACTTTCATAAATCCTATCACAGTGTTGTGACGATATACCAATACAAGTTGACTTCTAAAGAATGCCATGTGCACGTATGCACCTATGCATGATATCTAATTAAACAAACTCAATTTTCTACAATAATTTAATTGGTAATTATGTGTTTGAGCCGTTTGGGGTGGAAACACTAGGGCCATGGGGTCCGAGTGGGCACTCACACCTAGTATTTCGAGAAATCGCCAAGCGGTTGGTCGACTCTTCACGTGACCAGAGGGGCTGGCCTATTTTTTGGCCAAAGAATCAGCATTGCCATCCAACGTGGCAATGCTGCCAGCCTTCTGGGCACTTTTCCTGTTGACAGCGATGTGGACGAATTTTTTGACGCCCTGTAACCGTTTTGTTACTAGCACATATTTTTATTATTATTTAGAGTTATAGTTTGTATATAAGTAATGTAATTATTTGAATAAAACTCCATTTTGATAGCATTCTGTTACGCAGAGGAAATCTCAAGCAACGTGTGACGTGTATAACCTAACCTAGGCGTAGCACGTGGCGGCGAATCAAATCTAGACACGCTATGAAACTGTGACGTAGTACCTAGTACTAATTTAATCATTTGTCTAACTGTAAAATCTTCACTCATTCGGTCACGACGACCATCTTGGCCGATGTAATATAACTTATACTCCTTATTTTTTAAATATAGGTCAGCACCATCATCTGCCTAGCCTTTTCACTACTTTTTTTATGTTGAGGTCGGCTTCCAGTCTTACCGGATGCAGCCGAATACCAGTATTTTACATAGAGCGACTGCCTATCTGACCTCCACAACCCAGTTAGTACTGGGTAATACGATACCACTTGGTAAGACTGGTTGTCAGACTTAATACCACTGACTACCTGTAACGACTGTCAAAGATCTGCAAATGACAGCCGGACCAACGGATTAACGTGCTTTCCGAGGCACGGAGGAAACTCGGTATGTAATGGGTGGTCACCCACCCACAGACCAACCTAGGCAAGCACGGCTTAACCTAAAGATCGACCCGAGCGGCTGTTATTATTTAGCCACGAGTTCCTCTTTATTTTAAATATAGGTAACACTCATAAAATGCATTACAAAATGTTCTGTCACTTATAATATTATGTAACAACATTTTTTGTGATGCATGTAATGAGTTTGAGACATCTAGTATAATGCCTCGTTGGTTTAGTGATGGTTCATGAGGTCCTGGGATCGATTTCCAGGTCGTGCAAAGTGATATTGGGGTTTTCAATCAGGAATTTGCCGAGATAACATTGTAATGTAGCATGATAAAACGTTATGTAACATAATTTTGCATGTTTTTCAGTTTTAAATTCAGAAATATCTCGGTAGCAGCCACGGAGTCTGGATTTGCGCCCGGTTGATGGCAATAGGCTCGCCCCATACATGGGACTTAAACATAACTGGCAAAATGTAGGTGTACTATTAGGCACACCCCTGCCCAACCCTTCGGCGATTACAGGCGTGATGTATTATTATGTTATCTAGTATTATTTCTTTAGAAAAAGAAAATACTATTTATGGACCAATTCCGACACATCTGTTCACTAAAAGATACAGTCGTAAGGGTTACACCCTAAAATAAATTAGTCCTTAAGTCGTTTTAAAACCCGCGTAATCAATTAAGGAACTGTTTATACTTTTATTGACGAAACAATCTTGACAAATCTAATTTCAGGACCGTGTTTGTCACAGTTAGCCCTAAAGATAACCTGTCCCTAGGGGCAGAGCCCAGAAAACTAGACATAAGGTCGTTTTAAGACCTTAATAATGCAATATATACCCATTGACATTTCAATACACGAAGGCCTCATAGTAAATTCAATTTCTGGATTCAAAATCAAAATAAATTTTATTTCACATAGGCCTAGATGGGCACTTATAAAACGTTGAAAAAGGTGTACGGTTCGCGTTGGTCGTTTCCATGGAGAAGAACCGGCAAGAAACTCCATGGTTACTCGTTTCAAAAGCGCTATCCCTAAATAGGACCGTCCCAAGGGCCCACCCTAAAAGAACTTGCCCTTAAGTCATTTTAAAACCCTAATTATTCAATTTGCAACCTTTGCCTGACTTATGGACCAGAAATAGACAATTTCAGCTATACCTAAAGTCCTTAACGGTAGCTCCTAAGAGCAACAAGCCCCAAAAACCTGGTCCTTACATGGTTTTAGGGCCGTTGAGCCCTTTATCAAACCCATAGCGGTAAAATATGCAATCACTTGCTTTTACCAGCGGCTCCGCCCACGTGGAGTTTGATAGTTGTCCCACGGGACCGTAGGATAGGTACTGCCGGGATAAAAAGTTTTCTATGTGTTAATCCAGGTTATGAACTATCTTTGTGCCAAATTTCATCCAAATTCGTAAAGTAGTTTTTGCGTGAAAATGTGACAAACATCCATCCAATCCTGTAATAGGGGGAGAGCCTATTGCCAGCAACCGAACTGAAGAATTCCAGATGGAAAAAGTCAAACATCACTAATCATACCCAAGACCTCTTCTCAGTGGCTGCGGTAGCGATCACTAAACCAACTAGACAGTTTTTGACAAGTAAATATAACATAACTTATAGAACTTGCTTAAAACACTTTACAAAGTATAGGTATGAATATCTGACAAATAATTACGCAATAGAACACACAATTTGACTGTGCAATTTAGTATTATTTCATAGCTTAAGAAAAGAGCACATGAATGGAAATGGGGAGACCTTTGCCCAGCTGTGGAACAATACAGGCTATTAAGGACCAGTTCCGTCACAGCTACCTATCCTTAAAGGGCATGGCCCTAAGGGTAATACCCCAGACACACAATTCCATTAGAAATCTTTAACAGACTTATACAAGGATCAGCAATAATAAAAAATCAGGACCATTTTCGTCACAGCTGCAAAAGGGGATGACACTAAGGGTTATATATAACTCAAAAAATAACTATCTTAGGCCTTTTAACAATCTTAATAGGTAATTCCATATACAAACTCTGAAAGAAATATCCTCTTGCCAGAAAAAGAAAATATAATTTAGAACCTTTTTTGTCACGGTTAAAGGGAATAATAATTCCTCAGTGACAACCCCACAAAGTAATGTTAGACCCTTGAGTCGTTTTGACAACCCTGGCAGTCCATTGTGCAACCTTTGCCTGACTTAAGCAAGGGCCAGGAATAAAAAAAGGCAATTTCAGGAGTATTTTCAACTTTCCTTTACCAACCCTGTGCTGATCAAATACACAATTTTTACCAGCGTTTTGTAATCCATTCTGAATCCATCTTACGACGTATTTATGCCTAAATGTCTTCCAACGTGTAGGTATTTACAAAGTTGCTTCATCGTTACGTAACACAATATTACTGAATCAAGGTCTTGCTGTTTTAAATAAGCCTAAAAACAGAATCGGAAAATTCTTCTTCATAACGTGTCGATCACAATTCAAACTGGGTCAGCCCGAAATTTGGCGACGGGTTTGCCACTTTGAGTAGCGTCCATCAGCTCCTTGTGATATGCAAATAACAAGACAGGCAGGACACGATATCATCCTGTGTCCTCCGTTTGTGGGGAAACACGACATTTACACTCCAAGGAAGTCATCTATGAATCTCCACCTGAACAGGATGTCCTTGCTTCGGCCAACCTGGGTCCAGAGTCTATTTAAAGACTTCCAGGTCAGCAACTCGTGTCGAGGTGGGAGATTTGGCAAGTGGCACATAGGTATGTGTTGGGTAGGGAAACACTTTCTCATCACAGCTTCTGTCTTTCCTTAGAGCGTTCGCCAGTGAGCCCCCGGGCACGCACTTTAAAAAACTGTTATGGTATTTCAGCCTTTGCGTTGGAAACCATTTTCGCTCTTTCACTAGACTTTGCCACCGCTCTGCGAACTTCTGGTGACGCTATGCCTTGGAAATTGTATTGGAGGGACAGTTTGATCTTTAGAGTTATTGTTGAGATCTTTTTAAGCGCCCTTTACAACCCTGTGTGATAATTAGGGAGGCTTCTCCTATTAAAGGGCTCACCTTAAATCTGGCCCTAGAAGGTAATTAGATAACTATCTTACTCTATCATATCTAAAGTGAAAAAAAGAACCAGGAATTATTTACAGAAAATATTCAAAAATAAAGTACAGAATCAGGGGTAACATGTACTATGCAAAATATGTAGTATTAATTCTGCGAAAAAATTCCAGTCTCCCGCCAAAATATGCACGATGATATTGAGTACCTTAGTACTAAATGTGGGGTTGTCAAGAATTTATAACTGGACTGCCTCAAAATAGATCTTAGACCCGTGTTCATTCACCTTATAGCTTATTTGTCTATAGGTCACAGAATATGAATACAAACACCCGGTTTCTGAAAAGAGCTCTTGAGAATTTGTCAAACTTTACTTTAACAAAATAATAAACTTATTAGGTTATGTTTTTCATTTGCTAGAAAATAAAAGTTCCCTGTACAACATTCATAAAAAGGTATATTTCATAAGCACACATTATTTTTGTATAATTATCACTTGCTTCGGTGAAGGAAAACATCGTGAGGAAACCACCATGCCTGAGAGATATTTCTCGACGGCATGTAAAGCCAAGCTTGGCCGGTTGATTTGTCCCTATTTTTCTTATATTTCCATACAAGCTTGGCCGGTTGAATTGTCCCGATTTTTCTTATATTTCCATACAAGCTTGGCCGGTTGAATTGTCCCTATTTTTCTTATATTTCCATACAAGCTTGGCCGGTTGAATTGTCCCGATTTTTCTTATATTTCCATACAAGCTTGGCCGGTTGATTTGTCCCTATTTTTCTTATATTTCCATACAAGCTTGGCCGGTTGAATTTTCCCTATTTTTCTTATATTTCCATACAAGCTTGGCCGGTTGAATTGTCCCGATTTTTCTTATATTTCCATACAAGCTTGGCCGGTTGAATTGTCCCTATTTTTCTTATATTTCCATACGAGCTTGGCCGGTTGAATTGTCCCTATTTTTCTTATATTTCCATACAAGCTTGGCCGGTTGAATTGTCCCTATTTTTCTTATATTTCCATACAAGCTTGGCCGGTTGAATTGTCCCTATTTTTCTTATATTTCCATACAAGCTTGGCCGGTTGATTTGTCCCTATTTTTCATCCCAATATCATTAAAAAAAAGTTTTAATGACATATTAGCCCTTTAGACTCACTTCCCACAAATACCTACTGAAAGTCTATTCTGATACGGTTCCTAGCCACAATGAACAGCTAAAAGACATTTCAAACATGCTAATTACAGTCAAATTGTGTAAGTCAACATGATTCAATACTACGTCAAATTTTAACTTTTTACGTCACATAGTTTCTCAGAAAAACGGTAGTAATTTTCGTGTTCTTTCAGGGAAAGTAATTAGGTTCTTTGAGTTCAGTCTTACCAAAGGGTACCGTATTACCCAGTACCTACTAACTGGGTTCTCGAGGTCAGATAGACAGCTGCTCTATGTAACATCCTGGCATTCAGCTTCATCCAGTTAGACTGGAAGCCGACCCCATCAGGTAGATAAAGAGCCCCTAAGACTTGAAGTCAAGGTGAAATCACTTAATATTTTTCAATGAGCTCATTAAATTCACTTTTTCGCTCCTACTGTATTGATTAACCTTGTACGTTCTTCACAAACATAGTATTTTGGAAGACATACTATTATACCTTAACTCATCTTAAAAAATATCGAAAATCGTTTTCTGAATGTTGCTAAATGTATGTGTCACATTATATACAATTCCTAGGAAATGTATAAATTTCCTAAAGAGCGATCGGAAATGGGTTACATTCTCGATGTTCCTAAGGGAGAATATATAAATGCACTTTAAAAATAATGGTTCACACTTAAAAATATTTAGCTTTAATTTTTTTTTTCTAAACCGACTTGGGTACCACGACAGCAGACATTTTTTTTAAACCATTCAGAAAACCTATCAACCAACCTAAAACAAACAAAAAACCAACCCTTATTAAAATTTCGAAACAATTATACTGCGGTTTGCACTATATCTTAATAAAAAATCTGATTTCAGTTCTCAAACGTGTTTTATTTATTTTATTCACAGAGACCATTCGTTTTTATACATTTCCTAGTATAATTTCGGAATTACATACAATTCCTAGGAAATGCATACATTTCCCAGGAAATGTGTGTATTAAAGAATCTGAAACATTATTTTAC
The DNA here is from genome assembly GCA_963853795.1 of Xestia rhomboidea. Taxonomy (NCBI): domain Eukaryota; kingdom Metazoa; phylum Arthropoda; class Insecta; order Lepidoptera; family Noctuidae; genus Xestia; species Xestia rhomboidea. The sequence goes on from OY970785.1 coordinate 10,637,414, forward strand.
ACATTTCCTAAGTAGGCTCGGAATTGTATACATTTCCTAGGAATTGTGTACAATTGCTAGATCTCATACATTTCCGGTAACATATACATTTCATTGCTAGTGACTGTACTTAAGGAAATCAAATCGATTCTATTTCACTACTCCCTTGAGGGCTAGAGGGGGCTTAGAGCTGGAATACAATGAAAGGAAGGGTAGTATTATTTTTGGCGTTAAGGGCGTATTTTTTAAGGTACCTACACTGCCAGTGACGTCGTAGCTAGTATTGGAATCCTACAATGTAATCCTACTAATGTTACTTATATTATAAATGCGAAAGGTTGTGAGGATGGATGGATGTTTGTTTGTTACTCTTTCACGCGAAATTAATGACCGGATCTGAATGAAATTTGTCACACAGATAGTTTATAACCTGGATACAACATATACAACAACAAAACAACAACACAACACAACAATAAACAATCATAACATATAGGATACTTTTTATCCCGGTAGTACGATCCCGTGGGACATTATCGAACTCCACGCGGGCAAAGCATTGCATTACATGCATTTCTCTTTGACTGAGCAAATCAATAAAATTCCTTGCCCTTATCCCAATTCATTAGTGGTCGGCGCAGCATGTCTTCTTCTTCCATACTTCTCTATTACTCGTCATCTCATCAGACACCTCCTTTCTTACCATATCATTCTTTACATAGAGACAGAACATCGTTTCAACGTTGTCTCCTGAAATATTACAGATAACAATATTTTTCTTAATACAAGGTTTAAACGAATCCTCCACGAAGTCGTCAACCAAGCATTCTGAACATCCAACTAAGTAACTCTACGCAAAAATTATTGCTGGGAAACGATTTTTTTTTTGAGCAAAACGTTCACGTTTTACGGTAAAACCCAATGTAACGCACTCAAAACATTGTCCTGATGTACGCATTGACTAGTAAACGGGATTCGGATTTTGTTAACAATTTTAAAGGTTTTAATTTTTTTTGTACGGAAACCCTCATCTTTTTTCTAAAATAAAAGTTGCTTATCTCCTTATAACATCAGATTATTTGCCAGTAAAAGTCCCGTCAAAATCGGTCCAGCCGTTTCGGAGATTAGCCGAATAAATTTTTAAATTACAAACTGACACTTCAATTTTATTTATTTGTGTGTCCAAACAGATATAAAATACCGTAGACTAACAGGCAGGGTAATTTTAACCCCTAAACATATAAAATAAAATCTCGAGAAGTAACCCAAAAGAATTCACTGAGAAACGCACAATAAATTTAAATCTTCAGACCACTAACGCCATCTATTAACAGAACATGGTAAACTTTATCCAGTTTACAAGCTTTGATAACACTATACCTACTTATTTAGAATTCATTGAATGTTTAATTACTATAGTTACTAAACAACTTCTTGGTCTACGATTCGACTGCTGAGCTCCTAGGTTCGACTCCTAAGTCGGGCCAAGTCTTATAGGGATTTCTCATCAAGAATTTTGGATTAGTACAAAGTAGATGGTAATAGGCTCGCCCCCTCTTACATCGGACTTAAACATAACTGTCGAGACGTGAGTGTATTTAGACTTTCGGCTTACCCATTTATGGTAGAGTCAAAATCAAATATACCAGGAAGTTATCCCCAAAATGATCTAAGGCAGAGGTGTATCTAATGTATAGGCATCCAAATTTCCCATTTAATAGAGGGTGAGCCAATTGCCATCAACCGGACACAAATCAAGACTCCTTGGCTGCTACAGAGATATTTATGAATTAAAAACTGAAAAACATGCAAAATTATGTTACATAACGTTTTATCATTCTACATTACAATGTTATCTCAGCGACGGGAAACCATGACCTGCGCAATACACACATACATACAAATTTTACGTGCAATAATTATTTCCCATACCATTTAATACATATTCTTGTTGCTATGGAAACTCTTAGTGGAACTCGTGGCTAAATAATAAAACGCCACACGTTTCGATCGAAGGTTAAGCTACTCTTGCCGAGGTCGGTCCTTGGATGGGTGACCATTCATTACAAATTTAGTTTCCTCCGTGCCTCAGAAAACACGTTAAGCAGTTGGTCCCGGCTGTCATTTGTAGATCTTTGACAGTCGTTACAGGTAGTCAGTGGCCCTAAAAAGTCTTACAACCAGTCTAACCAAGGGGTATCGTATTACCCAATAACTGGGTAATGATCGACCAGTCATCCATCACGCGGGGCCAATGCGGGGGTAGGTAGATATCATGTTTTCGAACTTTTGCATCTAGGACATGCCGGTTTCGTCCACGATGTGTCCTTCACCGTTTTAAGAACAACGGTGATAATAATTACACAAAGTATTGCTGGGATACTTTCGAAATAAAGTTTGTTAGTCACCATGAACTCTGCCTTACCTCGTAACTGTCCCGTCGTGATGGTTGGTCTCCGGCTCGTATCTGTAGATCTAGTTTGAGTCTGACTGGTGTCATTGCCTTTCGAACTGTCCGTTTGTTTCCAGTGTTGTGTACGGCACGACAAATTGGCGTTTGGCTTACATTATTTTGGAATACCTATGAAAATGAAGCACAATTGTTCTTTTTTTTCAGAAGCAGTACTTTTACTTTACTTCTTACTTTAATTAAGATAGAAATAGAAACTTTTTAACGGCAAACATTAGCCCAAAACTTTGTACTTTTGTATTTGTTCTGAAAAGATTAAAACAATCTGTCTAATTCAAAGAGCGTAACCTAAATAGTTGGCTTACGGGTAGCTCCAACCTAATTAGGGATTTGCTTATTCCGGCTTAGGGGCCAAAAACTGGGTGGCCCAAGAAATGATGTCCAAATTAGATTATTTAGGAGGGAGACATCCAAGAAACCCTCACGTATGTATGTACAGCGTATTTATAGTTCAAGCTGCTGCATACAGATTACAAATTTTGGAAAATTCTCATTTAGTCCACCATTTTGTAGAAACGGTAGAAACAAAAGACTGTCGAAATGTTTCTGTCTTAGAAACATTTCGACAGGACGACAAGACGAATTGATAACGCCTCCTTTTGGGAGTCGGTTATAAATAACTTGTTTCCGTTGTTCCTATTAGTTTTTATGCCTTTAAACTTTATGCTAATAGTGACAACGCCTAGTAACATTATGCAAATTAAAATGATGCCAAAACAAATTAGCCTAAAAGATAATTATCTCAAAATAAGCGGTATGCCAAAAACAGTTATGCCTAAGTATCGCCATCATCTCCCTGCTCATGTCCCATGTTACTTGAGGTCGGCGCAACACGTTTTCTTCTTCCATTCTCCTCGGTCAACCGTCACGCTATCATTTACTCCTTTATCTTTCATATCATTCCTCACACAATCCATCCATCGTTTCCTTGGTCTTCCTCTCCCTCTCCAGCTCTCCGCATCACATGTCCATACCACGATTAAACGATTCGATTCGATTCTTTGCTATTCAACTAATACTACTAAATCGAATATAGGTACCGACCCAAATAAATAAGTAGCAACGTTAGAAAAACTCGTGACCTTTGCTAAAAATTCTCGTGCAACAACGCGGCCGCGCCTCACGCACACACCGACAGCACTCAGCTTGCGTATCTCGGTAGCCGCCGAACCGGATCGTACTCTCGTTATGTGCCGTCTGAATCACAGGGGTTACACCGGCGGGAGGTCAGGCGCGAACGATCAGCTTAGACTGTGTTCTGTACCAATATTTGGAATTTGTTCTGGCAAAATGTGCTTTTTATTTAACGATATATTTTTCCTACTCAGTCCTACTTCTCGGCAAAGGCATCCCCCATCCTTTCCAACTCTCTCGGTGTTTTGCCTTCTCTGGACAATCAGTAAAGAACGAGTCCAAATGGTCACGCCAGCGTTTGTTGGGCCTGCCTCGGTGGCGACGACCGTCTTCAGACCGTGTGACGATTCTGGCCCATCTATCCTGGAAATGTGACCCTGAAAATGTGCTTACCCAGTATTTTATTAACAAAAGATCGTAACTTTTAGTTGACACTTCCCGTGACCTTAGTGCTGGCTTTGACCTTGGTTGGCTAAGCATTGCCATACAACGTGGCAATGCCGCCAGTCTCTTGGGCTCATTACCAGCGAAGAGGAGTTTTTTTAATGCCATTTTTTAGTTTATTGTTAGGTTATTTTATTGTAAATCTACACTTCACTACATAGTATAAACAAACATATATCGTATACATATTATAAAACAAAACAAAGGTCTTTCTCTGTCCCTATATCCCTATGTATGCTTATATCTTTAAAACTACGCAACGGATTTTGATGCGGGTTTATTTAATAGATAGAATGATTCAAGAGGAAGGTTTTAGTATATAATTTGCGGGCGGGCGAAGCCGCGGACATCAGCTAGTATATTATAAAGAGGAAAGATTTGCATTTTTTGTGTGTATGCTTGTAATGAATAAACTTAAAAATTACTGCGCCGATTTCAAAATTCTTTCACCATTAGAAAGCCACGTCCATACTGAGTTACATAGGCTATATTTTATCCCCGTACTCCCACGGGAACGGGAACTACGCGGATGAAACCGCGTGACGTCCGCTAATGTTTAATAAGTTAAAGGATGTTATTAAAATGTTTGGTGCGTATAGAGGAGGTCATTTACTAATTACTTTCCCTAGCTAAAGTTTTATAATTTGGAAGAAAAGTATGTCAATTTTTATACTTTATTGAGATTTTTTCAAAATTTGACCTTCAAGCATTCATAACCTTTTTTTATTTTTTTATTATTTGTGGGTAGTCATAAACATTGGTGAATAAAATACCTCGTAACTTTCCTAACTGGCTATCTGACCTAAATAATAATCATGGAAGATATCCCGTAAGTGAAAATATAAGTTTAGTTTGAAACCGTGAAGGTTTAAAGCAGGATATTAACTGTGATCAAGGAACCCTAACATAAGCATAAGCGAATAGCCCCCCGCCCCCGCCTCTGCCCCCCCCCCCCCCCTGCAACGTCACAACATCCGCTTTGTCGTACGATGTGGACCTAGATATGTTAGGTGAGCCACTATCACTAGGTACGAGATGTGTGTATGTCTGTGGGTGTCGTATAGGAATGAGCTGGTTCTGATTGGGTTTGTCGTCTAAAGATTTTTTCCGATTTCTTTGTCTTTTTCGAAATTTATTTCGTAATTGAAGAAGCCCATGATTTAATTTTTCATTTAATAATTAAGTTCAGCAAAATACTAGCTAAGTCTTTAGTATTTTACCTTATTTATTCAATGATAGCTGGCGTGGCACGTCCAAAATAACGTTTTATACTTTTTAAACATAGCTTTCATAGTAAAATGACCTTAGTAGCGAGGTGTTGTATATAACAATGGATTATTGAAAAAGTTTGTATTTATGATTCCGTGGCCTCTGGCCGGGGTCGACGTGGATAGACCACCCATAACATACCGAGTTTCCTCCGTGCCTCGGAAAACACGTGGAGCCGTTGGTCCCGGCTGTAATTTGTAGATCTTTGACAGTCTTTACAGATGGACCCAAAGTCTGACGACCAGTATTACCAAGGGGTATCGTATTACCCAGCATGAACTAGGTTGTAGAAGTCAGATAGGCAGTCACTCCATGTAAAATACTGGTATTAAAGATCTACAAATGACAGCCGGGACCAACGGCATCACGTGCTTTCCAAGACACAAACGGCTGACATGCGGGCATGGATTTTAATATTAAACAGTAGAATGATGTAATGTCACTCTTTCCTGTCATTCGATTGGACGTTGCTATGGGGATAAACCCGGGACGCTATTAATGTCGTTCACCCCTCAAGACGGGGTTGAATTAAGGGGTGAAATACAACCCAACGTTGAGCGAATGAGTGACAAAAATCGTTTAGTTTAAGTTTTTTTTTTGGATTACAGTAAATAATAGATAGCTCTTTGTATTCCTGTCAAAATCACAAAATACTTACAAAATAAACATTACATAACATCACGCCTATAATCCCTAAAGGGTAAGGCAGAGTTGTGTCTAGTCAACCCACATTTCGCCAGTTATGTTCAAGTTCCATGTAACATATATGTAACCGGGCACAAGAACAGACTCCGTGGCTACTTAACGTTAATTTAGGATTTGACAATCAATTCGGGATGTACACTCTGCTTGTAATAATATAATTCAATTATGATTCGAAAGACACGTGGCGCCATCTGTTATCATAAGAACGTTATTGTTGTTTTCCTCGGGAACAGTACTTTTTTCGGGATGGAAGGTACCCTATGTGCGTTTCTGTACACCTGACAACCTATGTGCAAGTTTCAGGATGATCTGATAAGTGGTTTAGGCGTGAAAATGTAACAAACAAACAAACTTACTTTTGCATTTATAATATACTAGCTGATGCCCGCGGCTTCGCCCGCCCGCAAATTATATACTAAAACCTTCCTCTTGAATCACTCTATCTATAAAAAAAAACCCGCATCAAAATCCGTTGCGTAGTTTTAAAGATTTAAGCATACATAGGGATATAGGGACAGAGAAAGCGACTTTGTTTTATACTATGTAGTGATTAGTTGGGATACGAGAGCAGCGGAGGCCCAGTGGTGGCGGCCCCGACTTACGAACAGTAAGTCGTGGGTTACAACCCAGTCAGGTGCATTACTTTATGTAATTTATTTCATCACCACTGCTCTCGAAACGGTGAAGAAAAACATCGTGAGGAAACCGGCATGTCCTAGAACCAAACATTCGAAGACATGTGACATCTACCAACCCGCACTGGGCCCGCGTGGTGGATTATAGCCCATTCCCTCTCAAAGAGAGGAGGCCTGTGTCCCAGCAGTTAATAGGCTGGTGATGAATGATGATGATGAGGTGGGATACAGAATACTTGGTCGACGGCTTCGTGAATGGTTCGAGTACACCCTGTATCTCATGCCCACACAAATGTGACAGAAAAGTAAACCTGCTTTATAAGATGGTGTCACAAATTCTGTTCATGCTCACACTTTATTTTCTTTTTAAATAATTTTATATTTTATTTTTAAAACGCGTTGATGTCTTTCCTTCTAGGCTTTTGAATATCAGAAGGCTTTTCATGACCTCAAAAATATTACGTTTTTTTTTTATGTAAGTCGTATTTTTAGAGAATTAGAGATTTTTCTAACCTACCAAAGAGAAGATGAATGCATTGTGTGAGGAATGATATGAAAGAAAAAATATATTTAAAAACAAATAAAAATCTTTTAAAGAAACGAAAAGAAGAAAATTAAGTTCGTCTATCAACATTGAACGCGTATACTAAGATTCGTGTCCGTGCATTTAACCGTTGAGGAGTTCTCTTGTGAGGAGACGATCCTGGCTGCAGGATCAAGTCTTGTCTATGATAAAAATGTATTGTCACCAAAACCAAAGGTTTTTACAAATTTTCAGCTCGATCAGATACCAAGTACCAACAAGGTGTTGAAAAATGGTTTGCAAATTTTGAAACAGACAACTTACATACATAAGAACAGTGCAAGTTAAAATTAATTAAAGGACAAACTTAACTTTGCTGTTCGATCCCTAGAAACGGCTATTGCATCAACCGCAAATAATAAGTTTGTTATAGTAAAATCGCTTTTTTTGTTGTTGTTAAACTACATATTTACGGTTTTCAGATTTTTCTCTTTACATGTGCTGTTAGATCTTGTTTTTTGCCAAATTTTGTGATTCTAGATCAACGGGAACTACCATATAGGTTTTCGACCCAATTCTATAGGGTACTTCCGGTTGACCTAGAATTGTCAATTTTGGTTAAAAGTAAGATCTTACAGCACAAGAAAAAGGAAGTTTCCGAAAAATAAAAAAAATATTAAAATTAAGGTAAATTTTGGTTCTTACAAATTTTCGCGAAAATCTAAATTTGCCCATATCTTTTTATCGTGTTGACTCAGGACATTGATTTTTATACACCTTATAGGGACTATAGACCTCAGTATTCGGTATAAATTTCATCTTGCTAGGTCCACCCGTTTCTGATAAAATCGGTGGTGACAGACGGATAGACAGACAGACGGACAAGAAAGGTTAACCATAAAAAGGACGGAATCATAGTGTGACGGTTGACTGGGGAGAATGGAAGACAAAAACGTGTTGCGTCGACTCCAAGTAACATGGGAGGAGGACGCTGATGACCATATCCTCCTATAAAAGACTTTTCTAGAGGAATTGTATTACCCAGTGACTAGGTGGTTGGCTGGTGATTGCCTAGTGGTGTGACCATCGGACTGCCAAGTCTTAAAACAGAAAAACAGCAGAATCAATTTAGTTATTCATGTGCTCCATTGATGTAATAGGGTAGCATGACAAAAAAAATCTAATTAGTCCGTCAGATAGATTTCCAAAAAATATTGGAGACATATTTTTTCTTTTTTCACGTTAACAAAAAATGAAGGAGTGTCATCCTGAACTTCGTCAGTTAATTATTTCGACACGGTCTCAATTTCGAATAACAATAGTTCGACTACTTATCGCTTCGACAGAACATACTTCGACAACGCACACCTTCGAAAAACACTACTTCGACAGATCCCTTCTTCGATATGCATTTGTTCGGCGGATTCCTATTTCGACGGGACATAGAGAGAGAGATAATGTCTAAGAAAGGATCTATCGTTATTCGAAATTGAGACCGTGTCGAAATAATTAACTGTCGAAGTTCAGGATGACACTCCAAATGAAGACGTTACAGGGCGTCGAAAACTCGTGTGACGTCACATTTGAGTACATTTTTTTACTCAAATGTGACGTCACAAGCCCCCACTCATGATCTTTAACACGTTTTATCTTCGTCAATTTTTATTAATTTGATAAAACAAAAAAAAACGTATCCAATATTTTTCAACAGAATCATATTTTTTTAGTCAGTCATCATCCCTATTGCTATGTGTAGCGTTCCAGTGAGAGGATAATCGAATAAATAAATAAATTGGTCTCAAGTTCAAACCCAAGACTTCTATGTTTTCGGATTCATGTGCGTATAGTATTATAATCACTTGCTTCGTTGAGGGTAAACATCGTGAGGAAACCAGCATGCCTGAGAGATATTTCTCGACGGCATGTAAAGCCAAGTCAGAGGCCCATGGACGGCATAAATACTCTGACGCCAGGTTAGGCACTAACCACACGATAAAGAATAAGACAATATGGGATCAATCGGGAAGTATTCTATATCCATTTACATAAAAAAAATATGTTTTTTTTTCAAATCGGTTCATAAATGACGGGTCACAAACATAAAATGTAAATAAAAAAATGCAACTTAATTAAGAACCTCCTCCTTTTTTTGAAGTCGGTTAGAAAATATTAGAACATTAAAACACAAAATACACGTCCTTTGAAATTGGAGCAAAGCAGTAATAAAATAAGCATCAAAAATTCACCCCTATATATATCAAAAAGGGGTTGAAAGCATTCTACCCTCAATCACTTTCTTTTTTGTAATAATAATAGCTTGGGGTGAAAGTTAGGGTGTGTTCCCATTGGCCTACGCACCCTTAAAATAAAGGGTGGGTCAGAAAAAACGAAATAAAGTGGCCAATAGTGTCTCAAATTGGTGTATTGATTTTTTATGGGGTTCTTGGATAAATTCATGGTTTTAATAGGTTGGCAGGTTTTATGTCGAGCAAGTTTTAATTTATGATTATAAATTAGATTAATAGTCATTCCCGTCTGTGCTATCTTTTTCAGGGTTCCGTACCCGAGGGGTATCCAACGGGACCCTATTACTAAGCGTCCGCTGTCCGTCCGTGCCGATCATTCTCAGAAGATCCATTGGCCAGATCCATGATAGATCTAGTGAGAATTGTTTTTCTCACTGGATCCTGATTTCAAGATAAGGATCTACTGAGAACGATGATTCTCGGAAGATCCATTGGCCAGATCCATGATGGATCTAGTGAGAATTGTTTTCTCATTAGATCCTGATTTCAAGATATGGATCTACTGAGAAGGATCATTCTCAGAAGATCCATTGGCCAGATCCATGATGGATCTAGTGAGAATTGTTTTCTCATTAGATCCTGATTTCAAGATAAGGATCTACTGAGAACGATGATTCTCGGAAGATCCATTGGCCAGATCCATGATGGATCTAGTGAGAATTGTTTTCTCATTAGATCCTGATTTCAAGATATGGATCTACTGAGAAGGATCATTCTCAGAAGATCCATTGGCCAGATCCATGATGGATCTAGTGAGAATTGTTTTCTCATTAGATCCTGATTTCAAGATATGGATCTACTGAGAAGGATCATTCTCAGAAGATCCATTGGCCAGATCCATGATAGATCTAGTGAGAATTGTTTTTCTCACTGGATACTGATTTCAAGATAAGGATCTACTGAGAACGATGATTCTCGGAAGATCCATTGGCCAGATCCATGATGGATCTAGTGAGAAGTGTTTTCTCATTAGATCCTGATTTCAAGATATGGATCTATTGAGAAGGATCATTCTCAGAAGATCCATTGGCCAGATCCATAATGGATCTAGTGAGAATTGTTTTCTCATTAGATCCTGATTTCAAGATATGGATCTACTGAGAAGGATCATTCTCAGAAGATCCATTGGCCAGATCCATGATAGATCTAGTGAGAATTGTTTTTCTCACTGGATACTGATTTCAAGATAAGGATCTACTGAGAACGATGATTCTCGGAAGATCCATTGGCCAGATCCATGATGGATCTAGTGAGAATTGTTTTCTCATTAGATCCTGATTTCAAGATATGGATCTACTGAGAAGGATCATTCTCAGAAGATCCATTGGCCAGATCCATGATAGATCTAGTGAGAATTGTTTTTCTCACTGGATCCTGATTTCAAGATAAGGATCTACTGAGAACGATGATTCTCGGAAGATCCATTGGCCAGATCCATGATGGATCTAGTGAGAATTGTTTTCTCATTAGATCCTGATTTCAAGATATGGATCTACTGAGAAGGATCATTCTCAGAAAATCCATTGGCCAGATCCATGATAGATCTAGTGAGAATTGTTTTTCTCACTGGATCCTGATTTCAAGATAAGGATCTACTGAGAACGATGATTCTCAGAAGATCCATTGGCCAGATCCATGATGGATCTAGTGAGAATTGTTTTTCTCATTAGGTCTTGCTTCTGTTCGTCTGTCTGTCAGCGGGCTGTATCTCATGATCCGTAATAGACACTTAGACAGTTGAAATTTTCACAGAATATGTATTTCTGTTGCCGCTAAAACAACAAATACAATTAAAGAGGGCTCCCTACTACGATGGTACGGAACCCTCATGCGCGAGTCCGGCTCGCGCTTGACTTTTTTTTGTACTTGTACAAAAAACACTCAACAAAGTTTCAGAAATATAGTATAACAATTAGATAAACTTAACACTTTATTTGAATTCAGTATGTACCATTATTTACAATTTACAAATCTATTAAAATTAACTAAACTAACTAACTTAAACTATGAACTTAAAAAATGGCGTCCAAAAACTCCTCCTCAACGCTGTCAAGTGGTAATGTCCCCAAGAGAGTGGCGGCGTTACCACGCTGTATGGCAACGCTAAGCCTTTGGCCAAGGTAAAGTCAGTATATTACATTGATTGATTTTAAACGTTTTCTACGAATCCATTTTTTAAATTTTAGTTAATATTGAATTCATGAAGCATATAAGACTCCGGTAGTATTGCATGAATCCACAAATAAATAGCTCTCTTCTCCTTCTCTTCTTCTTCTTCTTGCCAAATAATAGAAGTTGATTTCCAAAAACAATATTTTTTACTCAAGGTTTACTGCATGCGCGGATGAATAATATGTGAAGGGTAGTACACCGTGTAATTTCTAAGCTTCCTAATACTTTACTAGTCTAAAAGTTGTTGCACTAGTTTTCTTCTCAATTCAAAATAACCACTCCGAGATCGATTTGTCTAGAAAATTCTTCTTAAAACAATCTCATCATCGAGCATCGATGCAGCTGAAGACCAGTATTTTACATGGAACGACTGCCTATCTGACCTCCACAACCCAGTTAATACTGGGTAATACGATACTCCTTGATAAGACTGGTTGTCAGACTTTCGGGCCAATGACTACCTGTAACGACTGTCAAAGATCTACAAAAGACAGCCGGGACCAACGGTTTAACGTGCTTTCCGAGGCACGGAGGAAACTCGGTATGTAATGGGTTATAAAGGGTTATTTATTTCGATAAGAATTTTCTCAATCTTCTTTATCGTGTGGCTAGTGCCTAACCTGGTGTCAAAGTATTTAAGCCGACCGTGGGCCTCTGACTTGGCTTTACATGCCGTCGAGAAATATCTCTCAGGCATGCTGGTTTCCTCACAATGTTTTCCTTCACCGAAGCAAGTGATAATTATACAATATGCACTTGAATCTGAAAAATCAGAGGTGCGTGCCTTGGGTTCGAACTCGAGACCTATGACTTGGCAGTCCGACGGTCACACCACAAGGCTATCACGGCTTTGTAAATTACAACCTATAATAAGCATAATCATAATGTGCCCGCCTTTTCCCAACCATGTTGAGGTCGGCTTCCAGTCTAACCGGATGCAGCTGAATACACATGTTACATGAAACGACTGCCTATCTGACCTCCACTACCCAGTTAGTACTGGGTAATACGATACCCGTCGGTAAGACTGTTTAGTCTAATTTTTAATACAAAACTCTTTACCAGGATATGCTTTCAAAAAAGCTTTAATTTTTTATTCTTTCTCTAACTTTCTTAGGATAAGAATCAGCTGATCAATCAAAAATATTCCTTCTGACCGCACTACAACCAATTCAAACTTTATTTGTTTAGTCGTAAAGTCTAGAATTCAGTAACAAAAGCTTGGCGTTTAAAAAATCTTAAATCTTGCTTCATTGCAAAAACCGACGGACGGTCAATGAACCGAGTTGTATCTGTGTGTACACTCGTCTACAGACACTGAATTGTATGTATGTGTGTGTGTAAGCTATAGGGTTGTCAACTTTTTTATTTATTACTAACTTCTTTGGGCGGCTTTGCCCACCTGGTACTCGAATAAAATGTAGCCAGTATATATCGAGTACCTTATGTCCGTGGCTTCGCCCGTGTCGAGGTCGATAATTGTCCCACGGGATCATACCACCGGGATAAAAAGTATCTTATGTGTTAATTCAGGTTATAAACTAAATGTGTGCTAAATTTCATCCAAATTCGTTCAGTAGTTTTTGCGTGAAAGAGTAACAATCACACACATACAAACTTTCGCATTTTGTTAGTGTGATGTCTCCATGTCTCCAGAATGACGTCCCTTTTAAATGGTGAAAGAATTTTTCAAATAGTTTGCGTGGTTGCGGAGATTACGCTCCGAATTCATACATGATATAACATCACGCCTGTAATCTCCGAAGGGGTTAGGCAGAGGTGTAGCAGATAGTACACCCACATTTCGCCAGATAAGTTGAAGTCTCATCATCTCATGTAATGGGCGAGCCTATTGCCATCAATCGAGCACAAATCGAAACTCTCTGCCACTAAAAATTCTGATAGCAAAACCTAATAACACTTTGCTTGACCTGGAATTTGAACCTAGGACAGCACGACTGTGCTTGCGACGACTAGACCAAGGTAGTATCAAGTAAAAATATAGAAATAGAGTACAATACTCTATATTAGAGAATTAGGAGAGCCTCGTCGCTAAATAATAACAGCCACATGGGTTGATCTTCAAGGTTAAGCAATGGTTGCCGAGGTCGGTCTGTAGATGGGTGACCATCCATTGCGTACCAAGTGCCGCTGAGTCCCGGCTGTTATTTGTAGATCTTTGACAGTCGTTACAGGTAGTCAGTGGCCTGAAAGTCTGACAACCAGTCTTACCAAGGTGTATTATATTTTCAGTAACGGTTGTGGAGGTCAGATAGGCAGTCAGAGTAAAATGCTGGTATTCTGCATCCGGTTAGGTTAGACTGGAAGCAGACCCCAATACAGTTGGGAAAGGGCTAGGCAGACGATGGTGGAATTTCTTGCCCATTCTTCTCCACACGAAACCCTTGTGAATGGACAACAATCAATTCCATTTCCTATAATCTAAAGTTTGGCATTCAAAAGTGTCTTTTCGTCTAATCTCATTCTGACAAAGTCGTTCTGAATATTGAAATTTTTCATCGGTATTTTTTTTAAATCACCTGTACTTTACATATTGATCGTGTAAGTATTGTAGGAGACAGCTGTTTTTTCTTAATAACCGACGATATATTTTCATGTGGCGGGTTCTAAATGATGTACTAAATACGCGTATAGAACGTCCACTCAAAATTTATTTCGACACAATCGATACTTAATATTATAAAGACGGAAAGGATGTCGGGGGCAATCTTCGGAATTACTGTACGAATCCGAAAATTCTTTGATTAATTAGAAGCTACATTATGCAGGTATCATAGGCTAGGGTGTAAACAGACTCTTCACTAAGCCGTCAACCAAGCATACTGTACATCAATCTAAGTAACTTAACGCAAATTTTTTGCTCGGAAATTATTATTTTTTGAGGTGAAAAATCACGTTTTTCGGTAGGACCTAACGTAACGCACTTAAAACATTATGCTGGTGGATGGATTAAATGGTTTGGGGGTCGTATTGTATTTATCACTTGCCTCGGTAAAGGAAAACATCGTGAGGAAACCAGCATGCCTGAGAGATATTTCTCAACGGCATGTAAAGCCACGTCGAAGGCCCATGGGCGGCATAAAAACTCTGACACCAAGGTTAGACACTAACCACACGATAAAGAAAGAATACAGTCCCGTTAAATAAAACTCTATATTAGAGGACGATTGACAACCCTAGGCGTACCGACTTTGAGCTAAACATTTATGTGTGTGCATTCATGAACACAGAACTGTCTATGTGTGAGTGAGAGCATCTGTCCAAGTGTGCGCGCCAGACGTGTGGCGACACATCTGTGGCCGTGTGCGGCAACTCCTACGCCTTGGAGACGTGTGAGTGAGACAGACGCGTAGCTACAGGGTGGAGTTTGTGTGTGTGTGCAGACTGTGATGGTTATACAGGCTGTGGGTTTTTTGTCAATTGATTTTTTGACGTTTGTTTAAGTTGTAGTTTGTTTGTTGAGGAAATGTGTTGAGGAAACCTTTGAGTATAAATGTGGATGTCTATAAGAGAAGAGAAAGGCCAAAGAAACGATGGATGGACTATGTGGAGGATGATATCGCTAGGAAGGAGGTGTCTGATGAGATGACGAGTAATAGAGAAGTATGGAAGCAGAAGACATGCTGCACCGACCACTAATATTTTGGGATAAGGGCAGGGGAATGATAATAATGATGATAGTAAGTTGTAGTAGTCATAAGTTTGATGTAGTATTATGTAGTTAAAGTATTTATTTCCTTGTATTTATCTACTTAGAGTAATCCACTTGGATTGTAATACTTTAATTGATTCTGATATGAATAGTGATGAGCTTTCTCATAAGATTTGGCGATTGGTTGTCATCTTGCCAGAAAGTTTTTTAAATCTGTCAAGAAATAAATTGGCGCGTTTTTAGACTGTTCTTGAGGTTATCAAGGTGTTGCATAATTTATTTTATAGTGATAAACTTTAACTTGGTATAGTCTATGAATGAATTACCTACTGAGTATGAATGTGTGTAAGATTAGAGGAAGACCAAAGAAACGATGGATGGACGGTGTGAAGGATGATATGGCTAGAAAGGAGGTGACTGCCGAGATGACGAGTTATAGAGAAGTATGGAAGAAGAAGACATGCTGCGCCGACCACTAATGAATTGGGATAAGGGCAAGAGAATGATGAATCTACTTCTAATACATAGTAAGTAGATATTCCGAGTATGTTAATAGTTATAAAGCACATGGAGTGAAAAAATCATAGTATAATTGTTAGTCTTAACTTTTTTTCTCAACAACAGCATGGAGTCTTAAAATTGTGCCCGCTTGATGGCAATAGGCTACCCCCTTGAAACATGGGCCTTAAACATGACTGGCGAAATGTGTATGTACTAATACACCTCTGCACAACCTTTTCAACGATATACATGTAAACCGTTATGTTAGTTTTTTTTTTTTGTAATTTCATCTACATTCGCGACAGTTAAAAAATAATATTATTAGTAAGTACGCAGTACGCAGTTGGTCCCGGCTGTCATTTGTAGATCTTTGACAGTCGTTACAGGTAGTCAGTGGCCCGAAAGTCTGACAAGCAGTCTTACCAAGGGGTACCATATTCCCCAGTACCAATTGGCTTGTGGAGGTCAGATAGGCAGTCGCTACGTGTAAAGTACTACTATTTAGCTGCATCCCGTAAAATTGGACCCCAAGCGAGCGAGCTGACACCAATAAAGTTGTGAAAAGGCTAGGCAGGTGATGATTTTGCGACAACTATGTCAATTTCTATTAATTGTTTCCTAGTCTTTAAATAAGTATTTTGCACCCCTGTTATAATTTAAATCGTCTTCTTTATCGTGTGGTTAGTGCCTAACCTAGTGTCAGAGTTTTAAGCCGCCCATGGGCCTCTGACTTGGCTTTATATGCCGTCGAGAAATATCTCTCAGGCATGCTGGTTTCCTTCACTGAAGAGAGCGATAATTATACAATACGCACATGAATACGAAAAAACAGATTCAAACGAGCGTGTCTTGGGTTCGAACTTGAGACTTATGACTTGGCAGTCCAACGGTCACACCACTAGACTATCACTGTTCATAATCCTACATGACACACTTACGAAGGTCAAGCTGCCAATTACCGACCAGCTAACATACAAAACCACGAAATGACTATCAATCATAATAATAAACAACACCCACACAAAACATTACATTTTGTTTAAGAGAATATAAAAGCTCGTATAATTATTATCATCATTATTTCGGTACCTTCGTCGCTTGTTCAGGGGGCTGGCGAAGTAGACCGGGACGTATCACGTAACGCACTGGATCAACTCAGGACGGATGAAATGGCGGCAGGTCACTGGAACAACTTGCGACCCACGGATGCCCCTCGAGTTAAAGGGGAAAATAAACAAGTCCGTGATTAGACCTGTCGTACTGTGTGGATCGGAATGCTGGTCTGTGAAGAAGATGGATGACAAAAGATCGCATGTAGCGGAGATGAGAATGTTGAGGTGGATGTGTGGAGTGACAAGAATGGATAAGGATCAAGGAATGATTATGTTAGAGGAAGTTTGAAAGTTGCGCCAGTTACAGAAAAGTTGAAAGGGAATCGACTGTCGTGGTATGGACGTGTGATGAGGAGGGACGAATCGCATGTGACTAAAAGAGTGATGAATATAAATATTGATGGATGGAGAGGGAGAGGAAGACCAAGGAAACGATGGATGGACTGTGTGAGGAATGATATGAAGGAGAAAGGAGTAAATGATAGCGTGACGGTTGACAGAGGAGAATGGAAGTCAAAAACGTATTGCGCCGACACCAAACATGGGACAAGGACAGGGAGATAATGATGTAAATAGGAAAATCAGAGTTAAAAGCTTCCTCCGTAAATCGAACACCCTGTCTACCAAACCGAGACTCAACCTACATCTGTGTGCGTAAACTCAAGTCTACACACATTACATCGCGACAGTGTGCGTTGTCTGGGTATCCATGTGTGCGTTACCTTCCATACATACATCCTTGTAGGATAGTACCAGGCGAGGTTTGATTTTGATTGTGACGTCACGATTTACGGTGATTTAGTTGATCAAACATCACGCCTGCAATCGCCGAAGGATTAAGCAGACGTGTACCTAATAGTACACCAATATTTCGATTGTTGTGTTTAAGTCCCGTGTAGTAGGGTGCGAGCCTATTGCCACCAACCGATCACAAATTAAAGTTAACTAAGTTACTCCTTATAATATCAGCCATCTGCCAGTAAAAGTCCCGTCGAAATTGGTGCAGCCGCTCCGGTGATTAGCCGGAAGTCCGGAACAGACAACAGACAAAAAATTTAAATAACCGTCGAACGCCCGACACTGTCTAGGCGAGAGGTCGTGGGTTCATGTACTAGACGTTGAACTTTCATTTTAAAAGCATGGGGGTTATTTTACTGTACATTTTGTAAAAGATGAAGTATTGTCAAAAGAACACAAAACATCATTTCTGTAATCATCAAAGGGTTAGGTAGAGGTGGACTTAAGCACGCCCACATATTCAGGTCCCATGTAATAGGGGGCGAGTCTATTCCCATCATCAGGACATAAACACAGACTCCGTGGCTGCTACTGAGAAATTCCTGATGGAAAAACCCAATAACACTTTGCCCGAGCCGGGAATCGAACCCAGGACCTCCTGCTTAGCAGTTGCGTTTGCGACTAGTACACCAACGTGGCAGTCATTAAAAAATATAGAGATATAATAATTAAGGGTGTAAAAAGACGTCATTGCGATCATATTTTTGTTCTACACCATACCTGGGAACATTCTAGTTACGGAGATATTGGCGGTCAAAGTTCCAAGGGTTTTACCATTTTTTTTTTTTTTAAATGCATGTTTTTATTCAATCCATACATAGGCACAGTGTTCTGAGTGCGTTACATTGAGTCCGACCATAAAACGTAATTTTACACAACAACAAAAAAAAGTCGTTTCCCAGCAATGTTTTGCGTAAAGTTACTTAGTTTGATGTACAGAATGCTTGGTTGACGGCTTCGTGATGAGGTGGTTTACACCCTGTATAATAATCTAGTTTATCATAATAATAAGATTTGTCGCGCCCTCTCTGAAATATGGGTTAGGACAAGCCAATGTACCTGACCTACCCCAATTCAATGTTGAGTAAGGTCTCAAATATGGACCTAGGTAGGTACGTTTGCTGTAAACATTAGTGTTTCGTTTTTAGGTTATCTAAGTTCATAGATAATAGGTACTGACTGTCTGTTAGTGGTTACGTTAGGGGTGAGGTCGGGGGTTCATTTCTGGGTCGGGTAAAAAAGTATCTTTAACTTTTGAAACAGAAAATTTACAGCCATCTTTTTGCTTCTGAGTCAGTTTTATTCAATTCAACTGCCATTCGTTTAAGAGTGTTTCTTTTTGAAGATAGAGGAACACGTGGCTACATAGTAACAGGCGCTCGGGTCGATCTTTAGGTTAAGCCGCGCTTCCGTAGGTTGGTCTGTGGATGGTTTCGTATTACCCAGTACTAACTGGGTTGTGGAGGTCAGACAGGCAGTCGCACCATGTATCATACTGGTATTCAGCTGCATCCGGTTAGACTGGAAGCCGACCCCATCATAGTTGGGAAAAGGCAGGTATATGATGAGTTTATTGACGATAGGTGTCCATTTGTTTAACAATTATTTTCCCTGATTTCTGAGAGAGTATAAACTAAAAGTGTGTATTTGTTTGTTACAGATAGAAATGAAAATGGAACGTCGCAGGGCCGGAAACGAGACACATCATCTTTAGCGGCGTACAGTTAAATCTACAAGAAGTAGCAGTTCTTAAAGGTTTGTGCACGTACTAATTGAAAAAATTGGGTTCAAACATAACTGGCGAAATGTGTAAGAACTTTGGGCACACGCCTGTCCTCTGCCTAACCATTTGGTGATAATACTATGTTAAGTTACTCCACCGAATGTAATCCTAAAATCGGATGATGTACCGTACTCGCTACTCAGACTTATTAGTGATAGAAATCATCACCATCGCCATCATCTCCCTGTCCTTGTTCCTAGTTACTTGAGGACGGCGCAACACGTTTTTTTCTTCTATTCTCCTCTGTCAACCGACTCGCTATCATTTACTCCTTTATCTTTCATATAATTCCTCACAAAATCCATCCATCGTTTCCTAGGTCTTCCTCTCCCTCTGCATCCATCAACATTTATATTCATCTCTCTTTGAGTCACATGCGATTCGTCCCTCCTCATCATACGTCTATACTAAGACAGTCGCTTCCCTTTCAACTTTTCTGTAACTGGCGCAACTTTCAAGTTGGTGTAAATAATCTTTAGTCCAGCTTTCCCATTAAATCTTTTTTCATTTTTTGGATCTGTTTTCATCTGTTTATGTGATCTGTATTAGTTTCCGATAGTGGGTCTAGTACCCCTACCGCTTCTCTTCCTATTAAAAAATGACTTGGTGTTAACACGATGTTATCGTTTATATCTTCACTTAGTGCACATAATGGTCTTGAGTTTAAACATGCTTCAGTTTGGTGTAAGAACGTGCTCATTTCTTCATAAGTTAGTGTCTGCTCTCCTATCACTCTACGCAAAAGGTGTTTCATAGATTTTACTCATGCTTCCCAAGTCCCTCCGAAGTGGGGGGATGATGGAGGAATAAAGTGCCATTGAGTTCCAATTATCCACAATTATCCATTCTCACTCCACACATCCACCTCAACATTTTCATCTCCGCTACATGCGATCTTTTGTCATCCATCTTCTCCACAGCCGAGCATTCCGATCCATACAGTACGACAGGTCTAATCACGTACTTGTATAATATTTTCCCCTTTAACCTGAAGGGCATCCGTGGGTCACAAGTTGTCCTCTAATGTACTCATTCGTCACTTTATTCATTCTTGTCCCCCCACACTCTTAGTGATAGAGATATTTCTCACTAATGAAGTATTTCCCAAACAAAGCAATATTGCCATCAATAGGCATCAGACAAAAGAAGCCTCTATAACGACGTAAACACGGGGGGTAGACAGAGAGCTAAGCTGCGACGTCTAGACAGCGGGGGCGCTGACCTCTCAGAGACGTAACCCCTGATAACGCAGACAGGGTGGGCAGGAGTGTAGGTTGAGATGGTTATAAATATATTGAGAGTTTTTTTAAAGACCGTCCCTTTGCAAGCTCTTTAACTTAGACAGACATCTTTAAGGTCGTGAATCTTGAACTTGTAGTCTGACCGTTGTGTGTAAGAGACAGAAATAACGCTTAGCCAAAATAAAGGGTCTGAATAGGCCTTTAACGAAGCCGAAAGGCACTTGTTCTCCCGTCATTGCGATCATTTTTTTGTTCTGAATCATACCTGGGAACCTAGTTACGGAGTTATTGGAGGTCAAAGCTCCAATTTTTACACAAGTTTTTTTTCAAATAGTAATTTTTAAGGTCATTAGTTTACTTTAAATACCTCCAAAACCCGTTTACTTTTAAATGCGCCCATCAGCACAATGTTTTGAGTGCGTTACATTGGGTTTGACCGTAAAACGTGATTTTCCAAAACGTCGTTTCCCAGCAATAATTTTTGCGTATAAGTACTTACTTAGTTTGATGTACAGAATGCTTGGTTGACGGCTTCGTGAAGGGTCCTTGTACACCCTGTATGTGCTAAGTATCGTTTATAGATTTCGGCCTTAGCGTCATACAGCGCCTTCTCAAATCATCATAATCCATCTTATCTAATATTATTAAAGTTTGTTTGTTTTTTACCTTTTCACACATAAACCACTGAACCGATCATCCTCCGTTATGCATTTACGTTGTCAGGTGAACAGAAACGGACATAGGGTACCTTTCGTCCCGGAAAAAGTACTGTTTCCGAGGAAAACAACAATAACGTTCTTATGATAATAGATGGCGCCACGTGTCTTTCGAATCATGATTGAATTATATTATAACAGGCAGAGTACAACCCGAATTGTTTGTCAAATTCTAAACTAACGCGAGCGAACCCGCGAGTAACCGGCCAATCAATCAGGAACGAATCCAAATCATCACGCCAGCGTTTCTTGGCCCTGTCTCGGTGACGACGACAGTCTTCAGGCACATACTGTGTGACAATTCTGACACATCCTGGGCGCCGGCCCGACAGAGATAACGACAAAATCGCTAACTTTCGATTACTAACGATTAAATTCGGTTGCAATAATGATGCAAAAAAACGCATCTTGTAGAGACTTGCGTTACTCGCAAGCAACATTAGTGTAACCCAATTTATTCGTTAGTAATTAGCAATCGAAAGTTAGCGATCTGGAAATGATTTTAAAGCAACGTGTCTGAGGGTTATCCTCATCCCAATTCACATGGGGTCGGCGGGAGCTTGTCTTTTTCCTCCATACTATACTATTACGCGTCATCTCATCAGACACCTCCTTTCTAGCCATATCATCCTTCACACAGTCCATCCATCGTTTCTTTGGTCTTCCTCTACTCTTATACCCATCCACATTCATACTCAGAACT
This sequence comes from Xestia rhomboidea, assembly GCA_963853795.1. Lineage (NCBI taxonomy): Eukaryota > Metazoa > Arthropoda > Insecta > Lepidoptera > Noctuidae > Xestia > Xestia rhomboidea. The sequence continues at coordinate 10,659,578 of OY970785.1, forward strand.
TTCCTCACTCCTCCGCATCACATGTGCATACCACGAAAACCGATTACCACACAACTTTTCAGTCACCGGCGCCACTTTCAGACTTCCTCTTAAGTTCTCATTTCTTATTAGCAACATTTCTGAGAGTAGCAATTAGAAAATAAATAAACGAAAGATTCTAGACATAACACAGAGCCTTTGACCTGACATGCAGCGGCGTACAGTACACCCACGTTTCTCTAATTATTTTTCAAGTTCCACTTGTATCTTTTTTATCATAATATCGTATTTCTCGCGAGTGACACTCCTCTTTGTATACTCGTAGACTTATTATGTCTAGGAGTATACAAAGTTGGAATCTTCTTGGAAACTTAAGGTTGATCTTAACGAGAAAGTCACCCTTCTATGTCATAATAACAAGACAACTAGTGTTTTGCCTACGTTTTTGGCTGCCTATATTTCAGATTTTCTTTTTTTTATTTGAATTCTTTCTGAGGGGAAATTACTCATTACCACACCCCTATAGTATACTTTTAATTCAGACGATAAAGCCGTTTGGTCTATGGATAGGTGACTACCCATTACATACCGAGTTACGTCCGTGCATCGGAAAGCACGTTAAGCCGTTGGTCCCGGCTGTCATTTGTAGATATTTGACAGTCGTTAAGTAGTCTGTGGCCCGAAAGTCTTGAGAACCCGTCTTACCAAGGGGTATAAATACCTCTACAACCCACGTACTGTTCAATGTATCCATCAGTATAATGTTTTGAGTGCGTTACATTGAGTCCCATCATAAAACGTAATTTTACACAACAACAAAAAAACTCCTTTCTCAGCAATTATTTTTGCGTAGAGCTACTTAGTTTGAAGTACAGAATGCTTGATTTAAGGCTTCGTGAAGGGTCTGTTTACACCCTGATCAATAATACATCGTGTGAACAAACTAACAAACACATTTTCCTTTAACGATATAGTAAGATGGTTTCTAATAAGAGTTCTTTAAACTAAAGCTACCCGAGACAAGTCACCTCAACCGCTGTCCATGGGTTGAGAAGGACATATTGTTGTGTCTGGCTCTATAAATAGACACAGTGATACCAGCGAATCAACGTTATCAGTTGAGGAAAATGTGTGTGTGTTGCCAGGTGGGGCCGATTTACCTGTTTCATGGGATTCTAGCTCTTGTCCGCGGGTTAGATCGCGTGTGGTTCGGTACCTGTCCCACGGGATCATCTACCGGGATAAAAAGTATTCTATGTGTTAATCCAGGTTATAAACTATCCGTGTGCTAAATTTCATACAAATCAGTTTAGTAGTTTTTGCGTGAAAGAGTAACAAACATCTACACAAACTTTCGCATTTATAATATTAGTAGGATTGGAGATTTTTTGCTAGATTCTTTTGGTATTCTACATCATTGCAAGTTTTTTTTGTTTGGTTAATGCCCTAGTGTCCGTAGCGCTTGCCATTTCACTTATTTATAAACCCTTTTATTCTGAATTTTTCTCTGTTTTTGTGTGTTGTTAAAGTATATCTCTTTAATCAGCATGCCTCTTGGCAAACCTTTTTTTATTATAGGGATGGTGACAGCCTAAAAAAAAATTGATTCTGTTTAGTCCGTCAGTTAGATTATCGAAAAATATTGGATACGTGTTTTTTGTTTTATCAAATTAATAAAAATTGACGCAGATAAAACGTGTCAAAGAACAGGAATGGCGTCACATTTGAGTAAAAAATGAACTCAGTGTGACGTCACACGAGTTTTCGACGCACTGTATCTTTTTCATTTTTTGTTTACGTGAAAAAAGAAAAAATATGTGTCCAATATTTTTTGGAAATCTTTCTGACGGACTAATTAGATTTTTTTGTCATCTACCCTATTCTTATTCGTATCTGACTGGCATCACTTTGGGCTCTATCAGAATACCAGCGCTGTGACGTTTTTTTCATCATGCTGAGATTTGGCCTCGAACAGGACCAATTTCGTTCGCTTTTTTATGTTTACTTTACAAATAATTTGTTTGTATTACTTGTATTACTGTTGTGTTACTGTTAATTTAACCATTTTCTCTGTGTGTGTTTGTCCTGTGCGGGATAATAAATGCTTTTTCTTTGTTTCAAAGGCCTCCTCTAGCTGTATCCATTGTTTTATATTTCGAGTCACTCTCCTCCAGTGAGTGCCCGCTGTAAGTCTTATCTCATCCTTCCATCTCCTTAGAGGTGTTCCCCGGCTCCGTTTGCTATTTCTAGGGTCATCATATCAGCCCGGAATCATCCACTGCTGGGTATAGGCCTCCCATTTCTTCTGCCACACTTCCCGGTTCTGTGCGTCCCTGATCCAGGTGTTTCCCGTGACTTTGACGATATCGTCGAGTTAACGAGCTTCAGGACGGCCCTGGTTTCTTTAACCACCACTCGGTCAAAGCCTTGCTCCATCGGCCATCTCCGCGTCTAGCCAGATGATTTCTAGAATACCAGTCCGTTATTATTTTTCTCTATTTCTCCTGTTTTGTTCTCATCATCTAGACTTACTAAAAGAGTGTCCATGGAGTTTCTTGCCCATTCTTCTCCATAAAAATCTATGCTTTGGAATGGGTAACTACAGTACTTTCACAAGTTTTTATGCCTTGTGTCTGTGACTATAGCTTCGCTTTTTTTGTTGTTTTTTGATATTCATCAGTGCCTGCAATGATCTTATTCTTATTTATGTTTGAGTTGAGTAACTCAAACTCACTCAACTCAAACTCAAAGTATTTTTTTGCCGTCATTTGACCCCTGGGCACTCTACTAGGAAGACTGTTTCTGTCCTTGGTTCATGGCAGTACCCTCAGCCCCTACACTGTGTCAGGGCATCACATATTACGGGTCCATCCCCCAGTTCATTGGCAAAATACAAAAAAAAATCAAATAGTCGAGATGAGGAACTAGGCCAAAGAACTAAATTTGGACAGTTTTACAGGCAGTCGTTACAGGTAGTCAGTGTCCCGAAAGTCTGACAACCAGTCTTCCCAAGGGGTATCGTATTGCCCATTATTAACTTGGTTGTGGTCAGATAGGCAGTCGCTCCATAATGTAACAAACTGGTATTCAGCAGCATCCGGTTAGACTGGAAGCCGACCGCGACATAGTTGGGAAAAGGCAGGCAGATGATGACTTGTGAGTATTTTTACAAGCTTTCATTTACTTGCAACACTTGAATTTTGTTTGTTTGAGTCAAAATATTGCAACTAAGTTTTAAATCAGTTACTCCCAACCGATAGAGCTGAAATTTTGCATACACGTTTAGTTTGGATGACAATGGGTGGTTAGCTAAGTGACGTTATTCGAAATTCAACATGGCGGACTCCCGAAGATGGCGGGTTTGTTATTGTTTTTGCACCCTCATGGTTTGGATATCAATTGAAAGGGTTTGCTGAGAAGGATACGAAAAAAAATTACGCCCTATCACAACTATATTTATAAGCTTGTTTTACAAATGTTTTTTCTTGTTATTGGTAAGCTTTTTTAACATACCATCACGCCTGATATTCACTACACGACTAGACAGAGGTGTACTGTACTCGTAGTACAACCACATATTTTTGACCTATTTGATAAACTTGCTTAACGAAGGCTCTATAAAAGTAGTAATTACTTTAAAAACATTCTGTTTTTCTACAAAATTTTAACGGTATCGAAATGAGCTTTTCGATAGCTTATGTCATGCTATGCTGTTAGAATATCACTGTGCAGGATATAACATCACGTCTACTATCTCCGAAGAGTTAGGCAGAGATGTACCTAATAGTACACCCACATTTCTCCAGTTATGTTTAAGTTCCGTGTGATAGCGGGTGAGCCTTTTGCTATCAACCGGGCACGAATCTCGACTCCGTGGCTGCTACTGAGAAATTCCTGAAACAAATTGCCCGACCTGGGAATCGAACCCAGGACCTCATGCTAAGCAGTCACGCTTGTGACTAGACCGACAAGGCAGAGGGATGTGTAGGATGTTGTAATAGAAAAACATTTTCTCATTAATAAAGGGTGTAAAACACCTCTTAACGAAGCCGAAAGGCACTTGTTCTCCTCGTCATTGCGATCATTTTTTTGTTCTACACCATACCTGGGAGCGTTCTAGTTACGGAGATATTGGGGGTCAAAGTTCCAACTTTTTTTAAATACAAGTTTTTAATGTAAGACTTTTACTTTAAACACCTCCACGACCGCCGTACTATTCAATCCATCCATCAGCACAATGTTTTGAGTGCGTTACATTGAGTTCTACCACAAAACATGATTTTTCACCCCAACAAAAAAAAGTCGTTTCCCAGCAATAATTTTTGCGTAAAGTTACTTAGTTTGATGTACAGAATGCTTGGTTGACGGCTTCGTGATAAGGTGGTTTACACCCTGTATTTCTTATTGGTAACAAATAATCTCGTTGCGTTCAAATTGATCACCCAAGTACTTCAAAACAATTTATTAATAAAACTAACATAAAAACGTAATCCCCAATTATATTTTTCAAACACAAAGGAGTCTACGCAATCGGTCTAGGTTCCATCAAGGGTGATAAGGGCAGTATCAGTACGGCTAGCAACACCGTCGCGAGCGTAGTTGCCTTTGCCTCCGTTAGTTTCTCTCTGACTGTCATGGGGGATGCACGCTCCATGTTTCAATTTTCGCGCGAAAATTTTTGTCTGGTTCTTGTTTCGTGAATTGAAAGTTTTTGATAAAATAAAATAGTGCGTTTTGAATGTTTTGTGATGTTTTAGTGTTGCAAATAACTGTGTGTTTTTTGTAGAAATGGTGATTGGAAAAGGTAGGTTTTGTGAGGGATTATTTTTTGGGAATAATTACTACTTCGTGCTTTTTTATTATCGGACTAGCGTAATTTGCGAAACGTGGGTGCATTATAGACACACCTCTGCCTTACTTTTCAGAGATAACAAGCGTGACGTGAGGTTTGTAAAGTGAAGATTTTAAGTAAGCTGTGAAAGTTTTTTTGATATTTTAATTTGTATCCCTTGTTATTATCTATGCTAATAATATGTACTGAAGATTACCCCCTACATAAAAACTTACAAACACGTACGTGTTTGTAAGTTTTTATGTAGGGGTAATCTTCGTAACTAATGATCCAATACTAAAAATTCTTTCACCGGCAGAAAGCTAATTCGTGGGTGTTAAAGGCTATAAATTATATTTATATCATGCAAATTAGCCGAGCTATCACAACTTTACGGACGAAGTCGCGAGCGAAGCGGTACTTGAAAGTTTATAATTGTTGCAAGTTTAAAAAAATACTTTTTACTCAATCAAACAAAATGACATAGACAAAACACTTATCTTCATTAGAACCGGGATGGTTATGAGAGTGCCTGGACGAACACCAAACATACAGAGGATTAACTTTACTGTGTGAAGGATGATATGGTAAGAGAGGAGGTGTCTGATGAGATGACGAGTAATAGAGAAGTATGGAAGAAGAAGACATGCTGCGCCGACCACTAATTGTGAAACAGGCAGGACCATGGTGATGATCTAGGATTAAGTCTAGCTTAGATAATTATGGTCTACATACTAGACTCAAAAAGAAAAATACTGTTTTAGAATTTCACGGTTTTTCACTACACTTTTTGCAGCTACCATCGTTTTATCTGTTAACTTAGTCTTGTGTTGTTGTTCCGAAATAACTTTTTATTATTTATTTGACTAAAGCATCAGTATTCCCGCGATCATAATGCTTGCAACAGCGTCGAAATATCGGGAGCTCATAGAAACAAAAGAAAATCACGGATACTATCCCGTAAGTGAAGAAAAATACTTTATAACAGGGTACATGAAATAGTTTCCTCAGGAGTAAAACCACGGCCCACAATCAGTCTTTCATCGTTTATCATGTGGTTAGTGCTTAACCTGGTGTCAGAGTTTACACCGTCCATTTGCCTCTGACTTGGCTTTACATGGCCTCAGTTAACAGGACATAAAGACTGTCTCTACAGCAGGAGCTCGCCAATTAAGTGCAATTCTCGTAACCACGACGCCATTTTTTACGAGTTACTCAAACGAGGCACAAGGTTAAAAATATTGCCGTAGGTCATGTCATAAGGTCAGTGAACGTATACTGACCAAGGTTACATAACTGGAGAGCAACACACCTATATTCACGCCTGTAGTCCCCGAAGGGCGAGGCAGAGGTGTGCCTAAGTACTACACCCACATTTCGTCATAGGGGCGAGCCTATTGCCGTCAACCGAGCGCAAATACAGTCTCAGAGTTGCTACTGAGAAATTCCTAAACTTCGAAAAAATCATACATTATAACATCACGCCTGTATTCCCCGAAGGGTGCGATAGAGGTGTGCCTAAGTACTATACCCACATTTCGTTAGTATTACCGACAACCGGGTGCAAATACAGTCTATTGTCATCAACTGGGCAAAAATCTAAACATTGTGGTTGCTACTGAGAAATTCCTGATTGAAAGACCCAACAACACTTTGCCCGGCCTGGGAATCGAACCGAATCAAATCGACTTTTCCCAACTGTGTTTAGATCGGCTAAAAGACTAACCGGATGCAACTGAATACCAGTACATGGAGCGACTGCCTATGTGTTCTCCAAAACCCATTTATATCTTTGTACGCCCCAAACTTTTTAGTTATAAACCGTGAAAGCTATAAACAGTGTTTGAATACGATACTCCTTGGTAAGACTGGTTGTCAGACTTTCAGGCCACTCACCTGTTACTACTCATTCAAAGATCTTCAAATGACAGCCGGGAACGAACGGCTTAACATGCTTTCCGTGGCATGGAAGAAATGTAATGAGTGCTCACCCATCCACGGACCAACCTAGGCAAGCACGGCTTAACCTAAAGATTGACTCGAGCGGCTGTTATTATTTAGCCACGAGCTCAAAGCAGCATCAAATTTACCTCAAGAACTAGCGGTCCTATGTTCGTTCCAAAAATCCTAAATTCTATATAGGACGTCCAAAAACCACCCAATCACCAACCACTAAACTCCCCAACAAAAAAATAGCTATCCAGCAACCTGAAAAAAGATAAAAGAACCTACAGCTCTGCTGACCCATCGCTGTTTGTCTCAAGGACACGTTACGGGTCACATGAGCGCGTCAACGCGTCTGACCGATTCTGGCCCGCTCGGCTGTGACGAGACAACTGTTTACGTACCTACGTGTATGTATATGTTTGGTGTGTATGTATGTGGTGTACTTGTTGCCACGCGACGTCTGACTACATTGTTTAAAGCGTGGTTTACGCCAGGTTATTGGCAAACATAAAAAAGCCGCTCGATTTTAACGCTGCATCATTAAGGTGGAAACACCAGGGTAGCCTACTAAATTCAAATTTTCCAACGTATTTTGCAATATGCAGGTCAGTATCAGGTTGTATGTTGAACAAAATATGATTCGCGCGAGTAACACATAGATACAGAATTACAATCAGTAAAATCATCAATACAATCCTCCAAGTTCATTTAACCCCATTGAATGAACTTAGAGGGTTGTACTGATGATTTTAATGATTGTAATTCTGTATCTATGTGTTACTTGCGCAAATCATATTTTGTTCAGCATACAACCTGACACTGACCTGCAAATTTGAATTTTGCGGGTTATTCTGGCGCATTCACCTTAAACTAGCTACCTAAAACGTGAACGCACTGCAAATCAATACTACATAAAATAATATCAATTATGTATTAGTCTTTGTGTCTGTTCGTCCGTTTTGGTCTTGTACATTAGTATGCTAGACAAGTCTGACCACTGATAAGCATCTTACATGCATTAGGGCAGACTGCCTTCTTAGTCGAGCAATGTGAAAACATAGACAAGATAGACTATGGAGGTCAACGCTACTAAGCTATCATACTGTGACCGTGGGAACCCAAGACACGCACCTCTGATTTTTCGGATTCATGTTTGTTAATAATTATCACTTGCTTCGGTGAAGGAAAACATCGTGAGGAAACCAGCATGCCTGAGAGATATTTCTCGACGGCATGTAAAGCCAAGTCAGAGGCCCATGGGCGGCAAAGAAACTCTGACACCAGGTAGGCACTAACCACACGAAAAGCAAGCAAGCAACGCTATACTAGACTTAAAAACACAGCCTCGTAAAATTCCTGTACACTTTTAAAACAGAGGGCCAAATCAAAGTCACGGTCTATCAGATGAAAACCTGCTCAGGTGGAGATCCGATTCATTGATGACTCCACCCTAGAGTGTAAATGTGGTGCTGTTCCCAAACCATGGGGCACTTTATATCGTGTCTAGTAGGGCTATTACGTATCTCTGTTGCCAGCTCGAAATGATAGTAACTGGGCTCAGTGTCCATCAATTAACGGTCAAAAGGTTAGTTTCGTATTATGTGTGACCCTGTTAATCACCGTAAACTGATATCCACTCAGTGTGATACGTAATACCAATATTATGACATTCACGGTTGTCATCAAAGTTCGGTGTACAACTGAAGATTGATAGTCACTGAATATCAGAAAGATACGTCAAAGCCCTGCTGTTGTTTGTTCACTACAGGAACTGATGGACAATAAGGCACCAAACTCGTAGCTCAGTTCTTTGCCGGACACTGAAAGTAAAAAATGTATTGAACTGATACAAGGTATCGAAATGCTTATGTCCATGTCGCTGTCGAAATACGAATACAGATGGTCTCTTTAGTCTAGAACCTAAAAAAAAAAAAGATAATGAAAATCATCAGGAGCTCGTGGCTAAACAATACAGCCGCTCGGGTCGAGCTTCAGGTTAAGCCGCGCTTGCCTAGGCTGGTCCGTAGACGGGTGACCACCCCATACCGAGTTTTCTCCGTGGCTCGGAAATCACGTTAAGCTTTGGTTCCGACTATCATTTGTAGATCTGATAGTCGTTACAGATAGTCAAGTAGCCTGAAAGTCTTACAACAAGTCTTACCATGGGGTATCTATTCCAGTACTAACTGGGTTTTGGAGGTCAGATAGGCAGTCGCTCCATGTAAAATACTTTATGTATGTATGTATGTAAGACACGATGGATGGACTGTGTGGAGGATGATATGGCTAGAAAGGAGGTGACCGCTGAGATGACGAGTAATAGAGAAGTATGGAAGAAGAAGACATGCTGCGCCGACCACTGATAAATTGAGATAAGGACAAGAGAATGATGGATCAAAGTATTTAATAGTAATCTTCCCTAATGACGCAATGTGAAACACAACAAAGAAAAATATCGTGTGTGTATGTAAATACGTGACAACCGCGAGAATGGCTGACACATAGGTGATATGTTATAATAGCTACGTATTAGTTATAATAGAGTTATTATTTATGTTGTATTGTGGATAATAAGTACTTGGGGCCATTGATATTGTATGTATCACTTACAAATCGTAATAAAAACAGAATAACATTTGCTACGATTTTGTCGAAGTATACGTGGGTGTATTGTACAGTCACGATCACCAATTATGTAAACACTTAACAACTTTTAAAGAGTTTTTCTCTTATTGTTCTGATTACAATTTCATGTTGTTACGAACATGGTATTTTAGAGCTCATATTTTTACGGAAATTTGATATATTTTTTGTTCTACACCATACCTGGGAACCTTCTAGTTACGGAGATATTTGAGGTTAAAACCTTTTATTTTTTTTATTTTTTTTGTTTTTAAGGTAAACACTTAATAACTTTACCTTAATTGCCTCCATGAGCCGTTTACTATTCAATATCCGTTTTCATTCATCCATCAGCACAATGTTTTGAGTGCGTTACATTGAGTCCTACCGTAAAATGTAATTTTTCACCCAAAAAAAAGTCGTCTCAAAGCAATTAATTTTTGCGTAGAGTTACTTAGTTTGATGTACAGAATGCTTGGTTGACGGCTTCGTGAAGGGTCTGTTTACACCTTATTTCACAGTCCTCCATGTTTTACCGTCGCAGCATCTCTGCAGAACAGGAGTTCTGTTTAATTAGGAACTGTCACCTTGCTCACCCATCTACAAACTGACCAAGGCATGTAAGTACAGCTAGAAGCATTTTTGATCAAGCCAAAAAGTGCAAAGACAAAATCTAGCACTACCTACATCAATTTTAGTTCACTTCTAAAGTTTCGTGAAATAAGTCATCATCATCATCTGCCTGCCTTTTCCCAACTATGTTGGGGTCGATACATTGATAACCCACCAAAAAGTACTAGGCTAGCATAAGTTCAAGGAGTTGTGTATTTTTATATTCCGGGTATTTGAGTAGGTGTACGTACTTACTGTTTAATATTGTCACAGTAAAATTGTGATTGAAATACCATCTTCGATTCCTGCCAGCCTAGTACTTTTGTTGGCTCGATCGTTGCAAGAATTGCAGCAGATGCTGGATGGCGTAGTTGATTATTCAATACCCCATGAAAGCACATGGCCTCGGACTTTTGCAATGCCAGAATATGTCTACCTTGGCCAAACTTTGCAGTTTGGTAAGAACAACTTGAAGAGGGAAACTAACAGAAGAATTCAGCCGGGCCGGGTAGCATTTGGAAAACTTCTTCGGGTTTTCTCGTCACGTAAGCCACAGAGCCTAAAGACTAAGGTCTTAAACCAGTGCGTCCTTCCTGTTATGACTTACGGAGCCAAAATGTGAACACTGCCGGCACGGCTAGTCCATAAATTCAGGTCCTTCGGCGAGCTATGGAACGGGCTATGCTTGGAGTCTCTCTGGGGGATCGCATTCGCAACGCGGTGATCCGTCAGAAAACCAGAGTTGTCGACATAGCTCACAGAATAAATAAGCTGAAGTGGCAATGGACCGGCCGTATAACCAATAAACTTTGGGGTAGACGTGTAGTTGAGTGGAGAACGCGAATCGGCAAGCGTAAGGTGGGAACGTCCTTAGGCTCGGTGGAGCGACAATCTTCGCAGGGTGGCTGGTAGCAAATGGATGAGAGTTGCTGATAATCGAGTTGAATACCGTGCGATTGAAGAGGCCTATGTCCAGCAGTGGACTGCTGTAGGCTGATGATGTAGTACTTTTGTTAGGGTACAGAACTTAAGCACAACGTGTCGCGAACAGAAAACCACTATCTTTAATACAGGGTGTAAACGGACCCTTCACGAAGCTGTTAACGAAGTATTCTGTACTATCACACTAAATAAGTCTACGCAAAAGATATTACTGGGAAACGGTTCACGTTTTGCACAAGATCTGTGCAGTAAACAGACAAGAAGTACCAAGCTTCCATGAATTGAAGATGGTATTTCGATAATTAGTTTAACCTTTATTTCAATTATGTACAATATGTAGGTAGACTCCCTTGAATGTATGCAAGCCTAGTACTTTTGGTCGCCAAAAAGACGATTTTAGTCAATATTTTGGAGAATAGCCTTGTTGTCTTTATTACATAGAATAATTGTATAATTTGTGTAAAATAAATATAATTGTATTTGTAAAAATTTCAATTTTTGTTATAAGTGTACTTTTGCAATCTCGAGGTCAAGCGTAAACTTTTTAAAACAGATGTCATTTGTTTCACGAGTCGACGCAAAGGGAATCGACGCAGAGGGAATGATTCGAAATAAGTAAGGGAAAATTTTCAATAATAACCCCAAAAAGTACAAAAACTTAAAAAAGCTAATAATACCGACAACTGTAGCGAGCTAGTCAAAAAGTGCATTTTTAACAAAAAAAAAAAAGGAAAAAAATCCGCCAAGCTTATTATTAGCTACCCTATTTGATAACCCTAACACAAAATGTGAACAATTGAAACATTACAGTTGACAATAGTTTTGCAGAATCAATAAAATCAATACTTGGAGCGTGACGGGTTGAAATTCACCCCAGTTTTAGGGTTCCATAAGAGTTTTGGAAGATTGTTGTTACAAATTAATCAATGAGTACTTTTAACTGTTAACTGTAAATATGAAGAAAATGTTTTGTTTTACAGCTAAAAAGCTGAAAAATAAAAAAATACCTATTAGCATACGAAAAAAAAACTAACTGTGCTTTCAACCTCTCGTGGCAGTCAAGACGATAACATACATAAGTATTATTCGAAGAAATCGGTAGTTCTGTTTATAAACAGCGTCTTGGCTGGGCCCATCCAAAACTTGACCTTAACCAGCTGGCCTTAACCTCACTCGCCGTCGAGACAACCCCTTTCAAATTCTATCTATGTATTGTCATTTTTTTCTTTTGCAATACAAAAAATAAATATACACGCTTTCTTACCTATAAAGAATAAGCAGTGCCATATTTTTATGATAATTTGAAAGTGGGTGGTATAAGTTTAGGTAACAAGTCACATTTCATACACGATTAATTTTAGGTCGTTTTGGAACCAAAAGCCATAAACGTGATCATCGAACTCGGAACGATTGCGACTGTTTTTAAAAATAACTAAAAAAAAACAAATTTACTTATTATACATTTAATTTTCCTGATTTTTTAATACTTTTTATTGTTACTTATTTAAAAAAAAAATCACTTAAAATTTAAATTTCATTTTTTTGTGTTATTTAAAAAAAAACAGTCATAATCCGTTCCGAATTCGATGATCAAGTTTATGGCTTCGGTTCCAGAACGTCCTAAAATTAAGCATGTAGGTATCTAGATCTACGTGAAGCAAAAACTTTGTGCCCCTTTTTACGAAAATTGCGAGGACAGAGAAGTATGAAACTTCCCACACTTATAGTTTATATAGAAAAGGAGTGCAGAACGCTAATATTTTTTAAAATTATACATAAAAGAAAATATCGAAAAGCGAAATCTGTGATTTTAAATTAATTATGGTCGAACTTCGCGCCACTTCGCGCACACACAACCTTGGGCGACCTCTAGTAAGTAATAATCTGCATTTCATTTTAAGAATTAAAATACGGAACCATACAACCAAAAATTGCTTTAAAAAACTGCATTTTAGTAACACAATCCCTTACATTTTTATTGTCCGCGTAAAAAATAATTAGGTTCGCGCGCATTGACAGTTTTTTTTTTAATTTACGCCATGCCACCGGCAAAGGAATCAGCTGCTCAACCAGCATGGAAGACTCACAAAGGAGGTTTTTTTAAACTTTTTTTAATGCTAAAGGGATGCGGTACAATGACGGCGTTTTTTTTTTCTTTTTAATTCTTATTTTGAAATGGCTAAAAGTTGCGAACGTTGGTTTAGTGTGGACGTTATTTTTGTAGTGTTGTTTAAATTGCGGATGTGTGTTAATAGGTCATTATCGTATGATGTATACCTATCATGCAGACAAAATATAATCACACTCAACTCAATATTAAGTTACTGTTAGGTCTCATTATATTATCTCCGTCATTTATCTAGCATATATTTACGCTTCAGTCTGCCAAAATCAGCGCATTATGGCGTCATTTTGACAGATCTTTCACTCAGAAAGTTCACTTTTTTAAGTTAGAGCCCGCATAGGAAATCAGGAGCAGTTTCCAATCAAGCTAGTATAAGGCCTGAAAGAGAGAAGATAATACTATAATAAACTCAAATATTGAGATGAACATTACCACCTTTGAAACGGACACGGGGTCCTTGCTCATTTTTTTGTGTTTGAAGTTACAACTAGCACTTCGGCCGCGACTTCCTCTGCTTCACTTGTGATAGCTCGGCTAGTATGCATTATAAATATAATTTATAGCTTATAGCACCCAGGAATAATGCAGCTTTCTGCCAGTGAAAGAATTTTTAGAATTGGATCATTAGTTAGATTACCGCTCGCTTTCGAAGATTACCCCTTACATACAAAACTATAAACAAATTATACCTCTTTATAAGTTTAGTATAGAAGTATAGATGAATCATTCCCTGTAAGTCGATTCCCTTTACGTCGACTCGTGAAACAAATAACAGATGTTTTAAAAAGTTTTCACTTGACCTCGAGATTACAAAGAAGTGGCGCAACAAAACGAAGCTATGTGTTTAAAAAAGGAATGATAAGTATAAAATGTTATTTCAACCTACAAAAAATACCCGATTATCGATTGCCAATGTTTCACCCTTCAATTTTACTTTGCAAACACATCCATATTAATCTTTACATATTGCGAAAAAACGAAAAAAAAAAAAGCTTAACCCCCTCCTAACAAAGGGTAGTGTCAATTATAAGCGTATAACGCGCCATCTGTTGGTGTACTGTGTTCGGTAAACATCGGGCAAATTCGTAAATATTCGGAACAAGTATCTTGTAGCAACATTGAGGAAAATACGCTATGTTGGTCTAGTGGTCGCAGGTGCAACCGCTGAAATGAGGTCCTGGGTTCGGTTCCCAGTATGGGCAAAGTGTTATTGGGTTTTTCCAGCAATAATTTCTCTGTAGCAATCAACTAAATGTGAATGAATGCATAATCAGCCTATAATGTTCCCATTGCTGGGACACAGGCCTCCTCTCTATGAGTGGGAAGGGGCTGTAATGTAATCCACCACGCGGGCCCAGTGTGGGTTGGTAGATGTCACATGTCTTCGAATGTTTGGTTCTAGGACATGCCGGTTTCCTCACGAAGTTTTCCTTCACAGTTTTGAGAGCAGTAGTGATGAAATGAATTACACAAAGTAATGCGCCTGCCTGGGATCAAACCAACTTACTGCTCGTAAGTCGCGGCTGCCATCACTGGGTCACCGCTGCTTTCACTGGGTCACCACTGCTCTCACTGGGTCACCACTACTCTCACTGGGTCACCGCTGCTCTCACTGGGTCACCGCTGCTCTCACTGGGTCACCGCTGCTCTCACTGGGTCACCGCTGCTCTCACTGGGTCACCGCTGCTCTCACTGGGTCACTGCTCTCGTGCGTGAATAACAAGCTTAAAACATTTTTATGAATTTCGTAGCAATCATCGTAGCAACATTGCTACACCGTAGTAAATGGTCTACGAAATTTTTTAGGCAATGTTTGTGCTATGAAAATGGAGGTTTTTCATCTTCATTTCACTCAAATCGACTCATGCATGTGTCCGTTTATTTTTAAAGCAAGACAGAATAATGAAAAAAATATCTGCATATTAATAAAATATGTTTCGCGACCATTCAAAATGACGTATTTACCAAAACAGCTTCTAGTACCTAAGATTGAAATTGATATTTTTTTAAGCAGTGTTACTGATAGCCTAGTGGTGTGACCGTCGCGCGTCGGACTGTTAAGTCATAGGTCTCGAATTCGAACCCAAGGCACGCACCACTGATTATTCGGCTTCTTGTGCGTATTGTATAATCATCACTTGCTTCGGTAAAGGAGAACATCGTGAGGAAACGGGTTTTTTAAGATATTGTATTAGAAAAAAGTTGAAAATTAAGGTAAATTTTGGCACTTACAAGTTTTTCCAAAAATCTAAATTTGCTTACATCTTTTTATCGTGTTGACTCAGGACCATATTATACACCTAATAGGGACATATAGACCTCAGTATATGGTATAAACAACTTGCTAGGTCCACCCGTTCCTGAGAAAATCGGTGGTGACAGACGGACAAGAAAGTGACCTTATAAGGCTTCCGTTTTTTCCTTTTTAGGTACGGGACCAAAGAGCATGTACGGATCCCTAAAAACAAACTATCTCAGAAGATTCTTCTATTTCTAATTTCTAAGAGAGGGCGCTGCGCGTAATTTTTTTTTTTTCTCCTGAAATACATGAAAATCCATTCAGGACTTAAATAGCTTTATTTAAGAGCATAAACATCCGTTAGGATTTGCTCTACCAAAAATAAGTATATTATATATCCAAAAACAAGTGTGTGTTCAAATCGTAACCCGCCCATCTTGTATTTTCCGAGGGAACGAAACCATAGCGAGATCTAATTCGACTACAACGCCATCTATCGAGCTATGCGGAGTTATTTTACGCAAAGTGTTTGTGTATAATATTATTTGAGGAAATAATTTAGTTTTATTAACACTCCATTTACTAATATTTACGTAAAAAATATATGTGAGTTTTTTTATTTATGATTTCTTTAGTTTTTCATCGTTTGATTACTGCGAAGTCGTTTCTATGTTTGGTTATCAAGTTTTTTCTTGCTAAACTTAAAGTTAAACTGTGCTGAAAGCTGGGAGGGCAAACGAGAAAGTGGGACACTTGATAAGTAACTGCTACTTTAAACACCAGGACCTATCATCACGCCTGTAATCTCCGAAGAGTTAGGCAGAGGTGTGCCTAATAGTACACCTATCATTTCGCCAGTTATGTTTAAGTCCCAAGTAATAAGAGGCGAGCCTATTGCCATCAACCGGGCATCAGATCCAGTCTCCGTGGTTGCTACTGAGAAATTCCTGATGGAAAAACCCAATAACACTTGACCTGGGAAGACCAACGAAGCCGACTGCTTCGTTCAAATATAGCTAAGAACACTTCCGACTAATTCACCTTCGGTTCATCTGTTTGGGAGCTACAAGGCCACAGACAGACACACACCCAGACACGTCAAACTTATAACACCCCGTCGTTTTTGCGTCGGGCACTCGGGGTTAATAAGAGTATTTTATAAGGCCCGGCCTTCGCACTTCCTAGTGTATAAGCTAGAAACAAGAAGCGGCGGAACAAACTCCCAGCAACATGTCTATAATCAACAACCGGTTTGTTGAGTCCAGGCAAAAACTCAGTCTGGCTTCAGTCTGGCTAACGGGGTCAATGCACTCGCTGGCCGAGGCCTTGAACTTTTGATATCTCAGATATCTGGAAGAGTCGCTGATGAATTTATTTATATAAACTTCGTGTACAATAGTGGCACATAGACGGACTTAATGCCACAAGGCATTCTCTACCAGTCAACCTTTGGGTTAAATAGGAAAACAAAGTGTACAAAATAATGTCTAAAAAACTAACTTCTTGTTTACGATAATGTTTAAACTTATATTGATACGAATACACATAAACAAATAAATATTTTAACAAATACCAAAATTTAAAAAAATAGCGAGAAACTTAAAAATAATTAGTATGACTTTTTATGTTTTTCCAAATTGTAATCTGAATCTAAATTTTACTTAAAAGTAATTTTGTATAATTATGTAAAATAAAATTACAATACTTACAGTACTTATTGTAATTTTATTTTGTTGTTTAATTAAAAATATCTGGAAAAATATCCCAGTTATACAGGGAAACCTATAATTGGCCATAATAACTGTCACACGCATATTTTGTAAAATATATTTGTATCGCTGTTGGTTACCTAAATAAATAAATAAATGACTAGACTTCTTTGAGAGCTATTTAGTAAGAATATTGTAAGTTGCAATTGTTATTTGTCTATTCAGTGTGTGTGATCATTGAGCTGAACAACTAATGGTCTTATGGACAAAGTTATTCAGTTTGATGGCCAATAATAATTCCTAGAAGTAACTTTGGAATTAATATATGAGATTCTTATATTTGTAGTTCAAAGGAAATGGGACTGTGTGACTTTGGGAATAACCCTCCTATACATATACTATATACCTTAAATATGACTACGCCGTTCTGATAAACGCTGTATACTATAATAAAAAATAAAAACATAATTTTGAGGAGCTCGTGGTTTAATAATAACAGCCGCTCGTGTCGATCTTCTGGTTAAGCCGCGCTTACCTAGGTTTGCCCGTGGATGGGTGACCACCCATTACATACCGAGTTTCCTCACTGGCTCAGAAAGCACGCTAAGCAGTTGCCCCCGGTTGTCAATTGTAGATCTTTAACAGTCGTTGCAGAGAGTCAAAAAAGTTAGACAAGCAGTATTACCAAGGGGTATCGTATTACCCAGTACAAACTGGGTTGTGGAGGTCAGATAGGCAGTCGCTCCATGTAAAATACTGTATTTCAGCTGCATCCGGTAAGACTGGAAGCCGACCCCAACATAGTTGGGAAAAGGCTAGGCAGATGATGCTTTGAGTTTGAATTTGAGTTTAACAAGCATGAAACTACGCACGCAATAACTTAAACAATAAAATGACACCACAGCACTAAGTATATACGAGCTATACGAGTATATACAATATTAAACAACGACTACTTTTATCAGACACAGCGTCACTGGTCGGCTTCTTGTGAACTTATCAACTTTCCGTCAGCCAATAGCAACTTGGTATTTTATCTATGTTTAAATAGTAAATAGTTAACTGATAACCAATCTATGCAGTAACGTATTTACTTATAGATCTAGCGGTTCAATTTTAACCGAGGCAGGATTGGTTAAATTTGTAATATCGAGTGATTTTAAATGATGTCTGATAATGAATGTTTCGTAAATAATGGTAGCCGTTCGGGTCGAGCTTCAGGTTAAACCGCACTTGCCTGGGTCGAATAGAGATGGGTGAACATCCATTACTTACCAAGCGTTAGTCCCGGCTGTCAATTGTAGATCTTTGACAGTCGTTACAGGTAGTCAGTGGCCCGAAAGTCTGACAACCAGTCTTACCAAGGCGTATCGTATTACCCAGTACTTACTGGGTTGTGCAGATCAGATAGGCAGTCGCTCCATGTAACGTACTGGTACTCGACTGCATTCGATTAGACTGGAAGCCGACCCCAACATAGTTGTACAGTTTTCATTCTAAATCAGCATACGAAGTTGGTACCAGTTCGTGCCATATCGTACTAAATTCTGCAAAATAAACACTTTGATTTAATTTAACCATATTTCGACATTATTGACGCAATGACTCACAGACCGCGATCCCAAACTTCCTCCTTAATAATAATACACAGACACACATTATTAATAGCGCCGTAGACATAATAATAATACACGAAATAAGCGGAAATAAAGTAGACACGACAGATATGGCGCACTATTCACTATTATTATTAGTTCTTAGGAAAATGTGGCGGTTCACCGAATTGTGGTCAAATGTTGATGGAATTACTTTGTATAATATAATATAGTATGTGAGAACCAAGCAACATTGTAGGTATTACTTATGTCCGTATTCATGAACACTAGGGAACACTTAACTAATGTATTGCCTAAAAATATTAAGTCGTTACCTAACGCAACAAAAGTTATATCATTTTCCAAAATATGAAGTAGAATTAAAGTAGATTGACATGTTTTTATCACATAAATATACAGGGTGTTAACAAACTCTTCCCGAAGCTGTCAACTAAGCATTCTGTACATCAAACTAAGTATCTTTATCAAAAAATATTGCCGGAGAACAGGCCCTCGAGATATTTTAGTTTTAATTTAGGAAAGCTATGCATTTAGGATGCTTCTGGTATTCCAATTGGCATTATTAGGCATGGTAATCACTCGGTGGAACTCCTGCTTTGTACCCTGGACCCAATTACATAAACTAAGGCTTAGAATCATCATTTAAATGTTAATGTTAACACTCCACTTACTGTTTTCTTGTCTCATTTCAGGATTCCTGAAGACTAGATGGATAAGACAAGACTGCAAGAAGACAATCGTGGCACCTTCATGAAGCCAGAAAATCTCGATATCTAAAACTTTTACAGGTAAATATTTGTACTCCCTTACCTAAGATAGTAACCATACTCAGAGCCCATAGGTGTTGAGTTTTCGGGGACTACTAAGCCCTTGTCACTAAAGATCGAACTGAACCGACGACCCGAATAGCGCAGCGGTAGTGAGGCTTACGTTCTTAGGGTCCCGGGTTCGAATCCCGGTAGGAGCAAATATTTGTGTGATGAGCATGGATATTTGTTTCTGAGTCATGGATGTTTACATGTATGATAAGTAATGTATTGACAAACAAAAAGTATCTATGTAGTATATCGACTATCTGGTGTCCACGACACAAGCCTCGTTGCTTAGTGTGGCACTAGATGGCGGGGTGTGTAATGCCCAGCGATATTTATTATTTATATTTATTAAAAAACCATCATCCTGCCTTCTCCCAACTATGTTGTAGTCTGCTTCCAGTCTAGGTAATTCGATACCCCTTGGTAAGGCTGATTATCAAACTTCCGCGCCACTGACCTGTAACGACTGTTAAAGATTAATTGTCATTAATGTCAAAGATTATTGTAGGTATAGATTATATTTCATCCCCTAAACTAACCACTAATTATTAATAATAATTAACCCTTAAAAGTCATCCATAAATCTATCTCCCTTATTATCAAAGTACCAGGCTCTCATAATCCCGTGGAAGTTAACAAGTTGAACGTAGCAACCAGGCGAGTCGATGAGGCTACGTCTAGACGTGCCCCCGCGCCCCCTACCCTCACCCCCCCCCCCGCCGTCTAGACGCTTGCTAGACACCCTCCCCCCCTCCCCTGCTGTTACACCTGCCCGGTTATTTTGGAAACAAATCTGTCTTTGGGTAAACAAATATTGTTTTGAATATGTCGAGAATCAATCAACCTTCAAAAAGGTTGAAACGAAATATTTCGGAAATTGGACGAAGCAAGGAAGTATGTATGTAAGGATCGTCAACAGGTCGTGTTCTGTAGATTCTGACTACCCTCTATGCCCATAGGCGTGATATTATGTGAGTATTTAAATATTTATTTACCTGATTGTATGTTTATAAGAAGTTTTAATAAAGACATCAATCCAAACCTAGTAACTATTTCATGATAGAGCCCATTTTCAAAGATACACACATAAATGGCACAAACCACAGAACGTCACCTGCTACGATCTTATCATACTCCTTTCATACTCCTGGTCATACACGCACGCCGGTTGTGAGTACTACGCACCTGATCTTTCTGAAGAACCCGTTTTTTGTAAATATTGATTTAAGAAAACGTTAAAAGTTAGTTTGATAAAATCTGAGCAAAAATTTTGGTAATAACCGTAATTTTTGTTTTCGTCCAAAACTTGGCAATTTTAAATAACTTGAAAGAAATTATCATGTAATAATATTTAAATGTCCTAAATTATAAACTGCGAAACCTCAAAACAGTATTTACCGCAAGTAATAACTTTAAGTACAAGCAAAAACATTTTTTTATTGAAAAACTCAAAATGGCGTCCCCTAAGTTTAACAGGTGGCAAAAGCTTTCTTACGCCAAAATTCATAAAAATAATAAAAAAAACGGTCGAACCGTGAGAAAACAAGACAGATGTTTCGCGCCGTGCAAAATAAAAAAGTAAAAAAACCGGTGACTTTTTTGGAAATTTGCACAAAAAAAAGGTTTTATTCAAGTCCACTGTTATTTTACCTTTGACGTTAAACCTTATGTCAATGAGCATAAAAGTCAGTTTGATACAGTACTTAACTATGGAATGATAGTAGCTAGTTTTTTTTTGTAAGATTAGTTCCGTTTTTAAATAGTGAAGGATGCTTTGGGAGTTAACGGTAAATGTAGGAAGTTGACGGTTTGATTTAGGAACTGTTTTTTTTTCTTTTCTTGCATCATCGATGTGGGTTTATAGTTTACGGTCAGCTCAGAAGTTTTTATAGGGGCTTTGTTCATGGACACTCCTCGATTTGTTGAATCAATTCGTCTATGGATGGGGATTTCTTTATATTTTAGAAATTATGGCTGGGTCACTTTACTTTTGATCTTTAAGATGCTACGATTGTCGGGACAAATAAGTATGATCTATACAATTAAATGAAACAGAATTGTCCGGTTGTAATTTCAAAATAACACCTTTTTGGCACTATAGCCTTGTTTCTTAAATATTAATGATTTTGTACGGCCGAGACGACAATTTAAATTTATATTTATCACCACTGGATATGACATGTCAAAGTTAATCAGTTTGACATAAACAATAAAAGTAATGTATTGTTTTACTTCAATGATAATAATTTAACAAATTAACAATGTACAGAAGTTTTTGTGTTTGATATTGTACGTACTTTTATAGATAATACCAGCTGTTGCTAGCGATATTCGTTCGCGTGAAATTATTATAAAAATATTACTTCTCTTTTTAATCGAATTTTGTTAATAATTTTAAGGGTTTTAATTGTTTTGCACGGAACCCTAATGTTTTTTCTAAAATAAAGGCAGCTTACGTCAGCTATCTGCCAATAAAATTCCCTTAAAAATCGATCCAGCCGTTTCGAAGATTAGCCAAAACAAACAGACAAACAGACAGAAAGACCAAAACAATAGTATTTAAAAAACAAAACTTGTGATAATTTCGGAATTTGACCCCCAATATCTCCGTAACGAGAAGGTATGGTGTAGGTAGAACAAACAAATGATCACAATGGGCTTCGTTAAGGCCACCTTTACACCCATTCCCAGGAAATCAACCTCCGTGCTCCCAGAACACAAAGGTCGATGAAGGAACATGGATGGGTTTTAGTCAGTAAAAGTCTGACACTCCCTCCTGCTCCGCCCAGAGCGGGAGGAGTCATTTGATGATTTACCATCCGAAAAAAAACAAAAAAAAACGGTAGATATCTACCTACTAAGGACAAACGGGGTGTTATGATTTAAATATTTAAAATAACATATATTTTTTTTTAATAAATTGATACGTTTCCCTGTATAATTTTCAGGTCCAGCGATGGGAGACTCCTGACTGGACTGGTTGCTCTCTGCTGAGGGCCTCGATGTGGCCTTTTGATAAGTGCAGAAGCAACTACGGCGAGTTGTAAGTGTACTTTCTGGGTTCGATTCCCAGATCGGGCAAAATGTTATTGCGTTTTGCGTTTGAGGAATCCTCCATAGCAGACCATTACGCGTGTAATTCCCGGTCGGGTCGGCAGAAGTGTGTTGTACACCAACATTTAGCCAGTTACGTTGAAATCTTAAAATTCTGATCTTCTACTTATAGCGATAACATAACTAGCTAAATGTGGGTATACTGTACGCTTCTGCTGAACCCTTCAGAGGAGAGTATAGTCGTACTGTTATGTAAATATGAAAGTGTACCTACATTGATTGAAAATTATTTTTCATTCTCTTTTGCGTGCTTACTCAGTACCTAATTAGCTATATTCAGCAACGTGCAAGTTAGCAGCGGGCGAACGAAGCCGCCGCAGACGACGTGTCGTAGCGACACTACTGGTTTCTATGTATTTTTATGAAATTCCCTCCGAAGCAAGCGACATGAAGCTAGCGACGCGTCGTCCAGCGGCAGACGCAAGTGTCGCCCGACCGCAGATCAGTAGTGTCGCTGACAATGAAATGAAATCATGACTGCAGCGACATGAGGCGGCGACATGAAGCGACGACATGTCGTCTGCGGCGGCATCGTGTCGCCCGCTACCAACTTGCACCGCCTTATAACGCCCACTGCCGCATTGGTTCCCAACCTACGGCCTGCGGACCACCGGTAGTCCGCAGGAACGTTGAATATGGTTCCCGAAAGGTTAATATTCTAAAGGTTTTCATCTCATTTTCCAATTTTTGCATTGTGTTGGCTAAAGATTCACCCTTCTAGATACAATCCTGTCGGTGTCTATGTTTATCTAGGACCTTATGGCCCCTGCTAACAATAAAGACACCAATGTGGGCCCTGCTCCAAGAAAGGTTGGGAACCACTGACTGCTGAGACCAGGCCTCTTCTCTATGAGAGGGAGTGAGCTCGTGGAAATAATGGATATTAGTAATATTAATATTTTGCTCACATACGGAACCGCAACGTTGTCGCTCACAATGGGCCTCATCAGAAAGCTGAAAGTCACCCAAAGGGCAATGGAGAGGGCTATGCTCGGAGTTTCCTTGCGCGATCGAATCAGAAATGAAGACATCCGCAAGAGAACCAAGGTTACCGACGTAGCCCGAAGAATTGCCAAGCTTAAGTCGCCGATAGGGCTGAAAAGTTGTGGAGTGGCGACCACGAACCGGAAGACGTTGCGTTGGGATACCTCCCACTAGGTGGAGCGGTGACCTGGTGAAGCTGGATGCGAGTCGCATGGGACCTGTCAATGTGGCGACACTTGCGGGAGGCCTAGGTCCAGCAGTGGACGTCTGCAGGCTGAAATGATGATGATGAATATTTTGCTCATAAATGTGGATGGCTGAAAGAAAGGAAGACCAAAGAAGCGATGGATGGACTGTAGGAAGGAGGTGACTGTTGAGATGACGAGTAATGGACAAGTAGACATGATGCACCGACCAAATTGGGATGTAGGCGTACAAGATATTAATCAAAAATTATTATTTTGCAAAAAAAAAACAGACTGCCTAACAAACACTAAAAAAATCCTAAAATAATTTTAGTTTCGTCGTAAGGCAATACAAACAAAGTCACCGATTTCCGAAATTAAAGTTGTCTAATCTTTCCGTTTCGTGAATGTACTTACCAGCCTATTACTGTCCCACTGCTGGACAAAGGTCTCTTCTCATACAGAGAAGGCACGAGCATTTATCACCACGCTTGCTCAAGACGGGTTGGTGAGAAATAAAGGAAAAAGTCTTAATGGGCTTTTCGTCGAGAATTTCTTAGATAAGTTAAACCTGTATTCGGGATTTTTACCCATAAACAGACGTATTCCCATTCTGGTAATATAGGATTATGTCTAGAGGATCTCGTGGCTAAATAAAATCAGCCACTCGGGTCGATCTTTAGGTTAAGCCGTGCTTGCCTAGGTTGGTCACTAGATCGATGACCACCCATTACATCCATCCATTACATTCCGACTTCCCTCCGTGTCTCGGAAAGCACGTTAAGCAGTTGGTCCCGGCTGTCATTTGTAAATCTTTGACAGTCGTTACAGGTAGTCAGTGGCCCAAAAGTGACAACCAGTGTTACAAACGTTACAAAGGGGTATCGTATTACCCAGTACTGATGACTGATTTGTGTTAGACATGATCAATTTGACGTGTTTTCATACAAATATAAGACAGCCTCCCGCTGTGGGCTGCACTTCAACTTTTAATTAATGTAGCTATTCATTTCTTTAAAACTTGCCTTATTTTTGTAGCACATTTTTTTTTTGTTTTTTTTTTTTTTTGTTTGTATGTAATCTTGTCTTAAAAACACATTGTGACTTTAATTTTTTTTTAGAAATTCTTGAATTTACATATACGCGTATGCGTATGTAACATTACGTCTCTGCTATTTGTTTGAAAATGACGGAAATAGAACAAGAGTTAGGCTACGTTTCCACATAAGATGAGCGAGGGATGTGTGTGACACGAACCAATACTATCGCTCCTTATGTCACACCTTGAGTATTCTAGCTATGTGACTGGTGAGTGTCACACACAACCCTCGCTATCTCTGGTGGACACGCAGCCAAACGGTAATTTGTGGCGAACTCGGGAAGACTTTGAAATTCTCGAACGAGTAAAATAATTTCATTTCTTTTAACTTAAGTGTCATAAAGTCGTAATGTGTGCTAAAACTATTATTATTTATAATTTCTATGTAATTTTAGCTCAAATGGCCCCCTCAACTGGAACCCGTAGATCCGAACTTGTGCGTTTAACCGTTGGGAGACGCGACTGCGCGACTTTTCTGTCGCACTCAGACCCGACTTTTGTCCGTTTTTTTGCGACTTCTGTCGTATTTTTGCGACTTTTGTCGTAATACAAACCTCAGCCATTGAATAGGTGACATGTTATGTATGTTACCGTTAAAATTTGGCTTGGTTTTGAGGAGTTTTAAAGAATACAAGTAATATACAAACAAATATTACTGGTATTCTTAAAAAAAAAAAACTTTCACAACTGACAAAATAATCGTGGTTCTGTCGTGCGATCGTTTAGTCGCGAGTGTGTGCGTCCCCCACACAAGTTTGGTGATACGCGGGCGCAGTTTTGGCGGGAATTCGTCGCACTCCGCAATTTCTTTTTTTCTTTACTTCTTTTTTTACTGTGTAGTGTTTGTTTGCGGTTAAAATAAGAATAGAGCTTTAAGAATAACCAGACTGTCATGTTCCCACTGCCGTCTTAAGTTGAATGATGCTCCATCATAACAGTTTTGTCAACACATTTTGAATAAAATTTTTACATGAATTAAAGCAACTGCAGTTAAGTAGAAAGAAAAACAGTTCCAATTTTAAATCACAATCCTATTCTTATTTGATCGCCTTAAAGGGATGTGTTGCACTTTAATGTATCCGGGCAGTAAAGGAGCATTCTTCTGAAACTCGATGTCGATAAATGGCTGCATAATACAGGGTGTAAACGGAGCCTTCACGAAGCTGTCAACCAAGCATTCTGTACATCAAACTAAGTAACTACGCGAAAAATATTGCTGGGAAACGACTTTTTTTGCGGTGAAAAATCACTTCTTACTGTAAAACTCAATGTAATGCGCTCAAAACATTTTGCTGATGGATGCATTGAATAGTACAGGTATTTAAAGTTCAAGTATAACCTTAAGAACAAGTACGTGAAAAAAGTGAAAAAGTTGGAACTTTGACCCCCAATATCTCCGTAACTAGAAGGTTCCCAGGTATGGTGTAGAACAAAAAAAATTGCAACGACGGGACGAGAACAAGTGACTTTATATATATACAGAACAAAAAAAATGATCGCAATGACGGGGAGAACAAGTACCTTTCGGCTTCGTTAAGAGTCTATTTACACCCTTTTAAATGATTTAACCTTTTTATTAATTTATTGGGGCACTTTTAAATATTAAATATTGTTAGTTGACACATCTCTTGTAGTGTTTTATGTAGCTGCCTTTAGTTAAACTTTAATTTTTTGTTTCTCTTGCATTTAATTACTAAGATTTTTACTCACTTGTTTTTTTAATTTTATTCTTTAAGTTTTTAATTTTATTTTATAAGTTCATTTATGTTATATATTTATACTTGTGTCCATGTTCCGAGTAGATTACATGCATACATTGATTATTTACAGGATTTGCATCAAGCTTCCCGAAACTGTCAAATTTCCCCAATCAACCTTGAACCTAATGCTTTAGCGATAAAGTTGAATATCTATTAAAGAAAGACATATTGTAGTCGCTTGATGTGCTGTTTGTACTTAAATTTTTGGCTGAAATCGTTTTTATAAGCAAAACAGCATAGTTATGACTTATTTCCACATTATCAATTTGAAGTTTTCTCTATACCTAAGTATGTAATTAACGATATTATAATCTATTGGAAACTGTCTTCTTATTTTTGCTCTCATGTACCTTTTATTAGTAACTTGTGTTTATAAATCTTAACATAATGATACATTTTCATAATCTCCCCAGTTTCGGGGTAAATTTCTGCAATGACAACCCTTTTGTGACAGCAAATGTATTGTAATCTCTATCCCACAAGCGCTCTTTACTAGCAAAATGCAATTATAATACTGACTGACTGGTTATAAAAAAACCCTGTCCGAACCGTGAGGGTATTGTTACGTATCGAGAATAGATTCTATTTAAATAAAACTTTTTGAAAAACAATTAAAAAAATACCGTAATGATAAGAAAAACTTGTGGAAAGTTGGAACTTTGACCTCCCATATCTCCGTAACTAGAAGGTTCCCAGGTATGGTGTAGAACAAAAAAAATTGCAACGACGGGACGAGAACAAGTGACTTTTCATTACTCATGCTCTGAAAGTAGGTCTGAAGAGCGGGTTGAAAGTAATACTTTTCAGCCCTAGTGAGAATCGTTTTCAACTGACAACTGTCAAATTATAAAAAAAAAATAGTTAATTTTTCTATTGAACCATGTTCCATCTTTCTATACAGCCACGATGTAAAACTGAAATAACATAAATTTAAGTATTAATTAGAGAATATATATTTTTGAAATAACTTTATTATGATTAAGTTTCAACAATTTCTTTAAAATAGCATAGATTTGGGCAAAATATTTACCATTTTTTCGATGATGAAAATGAAAAATAGGTAATGGCTGTCCGGCCACAGAAAAACAAAAAACAAAATAGGCGGGAAAGTGGCAGTCCGATTTTAATTTGTTTTTTCGAGATGATTCATGTTTTTATTTTTACTTTCCTTGTATTCGTAATGAAAAGCACAGTGTTTACCTCGGGTTAAAGACTTATTTAGTCCTTCGAACTATTAGCGCCCTCGCTACGCTCGGGCACCAAACCCCGTCTCGGGACAAAATAAGTTACTTTCACCCCTAGGGTAACAATGTACTATTCCGCCTCGTTAAGGGTTACACCCATTACAATTTGATTTTAGTAGATACCTAGTCACAACCATACAGTCTACATTTACGTCAAGTCAATTATTTCATTCATACCATGGCCACCTTCCTATTGAATATGGTGTTTGTGTTTTATTAGAGTAGTAGCAAATTAAACTTGATAAAAAACACATGTTTGTTTCGTTGATTCGCCTGCACAACCTAAATTGAACCCTAAAACCCTTTACTTTTGGCAACGTTACGTCCCTCAATCTAGCTAGCAACAGAGAAGAATAAGAAGAACCTCAAGAGAAGAATATAACGCCATGAACTGGTTGAGGTAGTAGGTTGTATAGTTCAGTATTACAACATTTGGGAGACACTGTACGGCCTACTAACTTTCCTGGTTCGCGGACTAAACAACATTGAACACTGCACACCCTACGAATGAAGATGGCGAGTTTTTTAGGTTAAGATTTTTTTTCTGTTTTTGTGCGTATGTTAAGAGTATAATCCGAACCAAAAATGTAAGGACAGACCATCGGAACATCCGTCTTAATTAAACTGTTTTTTTCTAGTGTGACTTTCTTGTGACGGAACTGTTTTTTTTTTCTTAGTAAGGAAGGTATAAGATTTTTTTCTAACTGAACTATTTTTTCCTATGTGCGTTCTATGTGGTTTTACAGTAATGTTTTATAAATTAATAAACTGGTATAATGTTTGAGACAATAGCAGACGCTTCGCTTTTCGGAAGCTCGACTGCTGAGTTTGAGGTCTTGGATTCGATTCCCAGGCCGGGCAAAGTGTTAATGGGGGTATTTTCATCAGGAATTTCTCAGTGAATTTCTCAGTAGCAACCACACTGTTTAAATGTTTAGGCTGGCCCCTACCACATGTGACTTAAACATAACTGGCGAAATATGGGTGTCGTGTCACTAAGGTTTACCTCTGCCAAACCCTTCAGGGGCTACAGGCGTGATGTTATGTTATAACATGAAGATTTTTTCGGAGTTTAGGAATTTCCCAGTAGCAACCCCCAGACTGTATTTGCACCCGGTTGTCGGTAATAATCTCGCCTCTACTGACAAAATGTGGGTGTAGTACTTAGGCACACCTCTATCGCACCCTTGGGGGGTTACAGGCGTGGTGTTATGATATACTATGATGATTTTTTCGGAGTTTAGGAATTTCTCAGTAGCAGTCACGGAGTCTGAATTTCGCCCGGTTGATGGCAATAGGCTCGCACCCTATTACATGGGACTTAAACATAACTATAGCGAAATGTGGGTGTACTATTAGGTACACGTCTGCCTAACTCTTTGGTGATTACAGGCGTGATGTCATGTAAGAACCGTGCAATAGCTTGGATTTTATTTGGTTGGAACATTGTTCATGTTTTGTCAAATAAATAAATTGCAACTGACAAAATGTGATTGATAGATTAATATGTAAAAGAATTCTAAAACTTTGTTTTTTCAATTACTTAAGAATTCTGAGACTTCTTTTTCAATGTATGTATATCTCTGCAACTGTCGTCTATTGTTTTTTTACTGTCTAATACCTATGGTTGTTTAAAAAAAACTACATTATAAATATATTAATATTATTTGTACACTATTTCTGGTTTTATTTTACTACCCTTAACTTTGATAACACATCAACACCCGTATCTATAGTCAAGTCAAAGTAATAACTTGAGTTCAAGTAATTACACATGCAAACATTTTTTTAACACCCTTGCTCGTAAAGCTGATGTAATTCCACCGGTTTTAAATATGTAAAGCGGGTCATAAAAAACGCGTGTGTTATCAAAGCAAATAGTCAAAACCAAAATCAAAGCATTTATTTCAAGTAGGCCAGTTACAGGCACTTTTGAACTGTCGAAACAAAGATGAAAATTAAATGTAGCTACAGTCCCAGTCACAAGGCATAAAAACTGTGAAAGTACTGTAGTTGCCCATTCCCTAGCGTAGATCTCTATGGAGAAGAACGGGCAAGAAACTCCATGGACACTCTTTTAAATCAGAATATTGTTACAAAATCTTGGTTACATCATTCATGTTGAGATGGTATATTATGTGAGAACAATGTAGCAAGATGTGCACGTTAAAAGTGTCCACAGTAAACAAAACAGAAAAAAAAACAATTCAAAAACTAAAATAATTCATTAAAATAAGCCATGGCAACTGAGAGATGACCAGTCGCAACTGACAGCGCCCGTTCACGGACATGACGCATAGATCAGCACCATTCAACTCAACCATTTTGAAGGAAACTAAATGATCCGACACATGCGCCACCATCAGCGAGACTTTTGAGTGAGCATGACATATTCTCAACCGCCAGGGCACATTCAAGTCAAGAAAAGACGTAGGTTTCCAGCGACTGATAGCATTCTAGTACATAGCACTCACACAATATGGGCTATGCGATTATATAATACTAAAGAGATTGAATCTATACAATGCAAAGATAGTTGTACAATCTTCAGCAGCTCCAACAATACAATTAGTGCTATCCATTTATGCGCCCCTGTCCTTGTGGAGCAGGACCGGCATTGAGCCAAGCATTTTTATCAGCGATATAATCGTCCAATTTGTAATATGCTTGCTTACTCAATGTGCGTTTAATGCATGTTTTAAATTTTGTTTCATTCAGTTCAAGAATGCTTTGTGGAATTTTATTATAGCATCTCAAACAGTACCCCATGAAAGAAGAGTCTACTTTAGCGAGTCTGAAGCCTGGCTGAACTAATTGGTCCCTATTTCTAGTACTGTAATTGTGTCTGTCACCTCTTTTACCAAAAAGATGTAGATTTTTCCTCACGTACATTATGTTTTCGTAGATGTATTGACAATGTACCGTCATGATGTTAATTTCCTTAAACAGTTCCCTCAGAGAATCGCGCCTACGAAGATTGTATATGGCTCTGATGGCTCTTTTTTGCAGAATAAATATAGATTCAATGTCTGCAGCCCGTCCCCATAATAAAATGCCATAAGACATTATACTATGAAAGTAACTAAAATAGACCAATCTAGCAGTATCTACATCGACGGATTTTTCTAATAGCATATGCTGCTGAACTTAGTCGCCCCGCCAGAGATGTTAAATGAAAACCCCATTGAAGCCTTGAATCAAGCGTAATCCCCAGGAAAACCGTTTTATCTACGAATTCAAGTTTCTCTTTATTCAATACTATATCACAATCGCCACTTTTGACATTCGGTAAAGCAAATCTTATGCATTTCGTTTTTTTTTTCATTGAGTACCAAATTGTTTGCTGTGAACCAATTATGGACTTGAAGTAGGGCATTATTCACGTCGTCTAGATTTTGGGCTCGTCTATTTATCTTAAAAATTAGGGAAGTGTCATCGGCAAATAACACCATATTTTGAGGTTGGTTCTTCAGTAAATACGGTAGATCATTTATATATACTAAGAAGAGGAAAGGACCTAATATTGAGCCTTGCGGAACCCCCATTTTGACTTTTAAACCCTGTGAATTAACACCATTTATTTGAACATATTGTTGTCTATCACTCAAATAAGATTTTACCAAACTAAGTGCAAGTTTACCTAGTCCGTAATGCTCAAGTTTCAAAAGTAATGTGTCGTGATTTACACAATCAAATGCTTTGGAGAGGTCACAAAATATTCCTACAGCGTCTTGGGACTCTTCCCACGCCGCAAATATGTGCTTTAATAAAGTTACACCAGCATCAGTTGTACAACGTCCCTTAGTGAAACCATACTGTAGTTAAGTTATAGTCCATACAAATTCCATAACAGTATTATTTGCCATTTCAAATATGGAACTGATCGCCGCCGCACGACTCCAGTTAGTGAGCAGCGCGCTGTTGCTATTCAAAATTTCGAACTAATCGCCGCGCGGCGCCAGTCAGTAGGCAGCGCTAGCGCGCTGTTAAAATGGCGGGAAAGCAACAGTGTGCATTCACAGATTGAGTTTATTTAAAATAAAAATAAAACAGTTTATTCGGTAATTTAAAAACTTGGCTGCAGCTTGTTAGCTGCTAGCGCCTTTGCCAACATTTTCACGCAGCCACGGCAGAAAATAATCCTCGCGCCATTTTTCTCAAAATTTCTTTTCTTTGTACTTGTATTGTGAATATCTAAAAATGACAACTTTCAATAATGAAGATGAGCAATATATTACTTCAACTCCACCGGATATACTAACAGAAGCGCGAACCGCATGCGACAGCTTGCTGCCATCAATATCCAAGGACAGATACATAACCACGTATGAAATTTTTTTTTTTGTTTCCTCGCAAATGTGTTAAAAAACGTCGTACGATATACGTGCGTATTGGTTATAACATCTTTACGCACTAATATCGTAATGTACTATTATCGTTTCAAATTATTTAGTCAGGCTAGAACTCTTGAGTTTTCCACAGATATGTATCACAGCTGCAACCTAGAACTCGATTCGCGCCCAGAACTCACGTTCAAGAGCCAGTAGATCATAGAAGAACGTTTAAAAAGTCGAAAAATATATATGCGTTTCAAATCATTTTGTGAGGCGGTAACATACAACCTAGCACTGGCCTGCAAATTGCAAAAAACGTAAGAAAATTTGAATTTCACGGGCTACCCTGGAGCATCCACCTTAAATTAGCTAGGAGAAGTTTGCAGGTGTAATACCTATCATGATCTGCCTAGCCTAGCCTTTTCCCAACTATTGTTGGGGTCGGCTTCCAGTCCAACCGGATGCAGCTGAGTACCAGTATCTTACATGGAGCGACTACCTATCTGACGTCCACAACCCAATTAGTCCTAGATAATACGATACCCCTATATTAGACCTAGATGTCAGACTTTCGGGCCACTGACTATAACCTGTAACGACTGTCAAAGATCTACAATTGACAGCCGGGACCGAGGCACAGAGGAAACTCGGAATATAATGGGTCACCCATCCACGGAACAACCCAGGCAAGCGGGGCTTAACTGGGTTGCCTGGAGATCGTCCCGAGCGGCTGTTATTATTGAGCCATGAGCTACTCATAACGTTGTTTAAGATGTCTTTACACGACAAAACCGATTAGTAAATTTGAACAGCTGTTTATTTCTATGTGGGGGAGGATTCGGAATGATGTATCTACTAAATACGTGGTAAGCGTTTTAGCATCGGTGATGTCCTCGCCATACTGTATTTTTTAAATGGAGTAAAGAACGGGCGACACACTCACATGGCTTCCGTTCCCTTCAACCTGCCATAGAGAAGACAACAAGACAATCGACAGACTTATAAGTATTCACTATTGATAACATGACCGATCTTTGCATAGTGGAAGCAGATATTCTCTAGCATTTAAGATGTAGATAACTCTTGGATAGGACCAATATGGTAATAATTTCTCATAAAATAGGTACCTCATCATCAGCCTACATCAGTCCACTGCTGGACAAGGGCCTCTTTAATCGCACGTCACTCAACTCGATTCTCTCTCGGCAACTGTCATCCAGTTGCTACCAGCCACCCTGCGAAAATCATCGCTCCACCGAGCCTGAGGGCGTCCCATTTGCCGATTGGCGGTCTCCACTCAAGAACACGTCTACCCCAACGGTTATCGGTTCTACGGCTAATATGGCCGGCCTGGTGCCACTTGCACTGCAGCTTACTTGTTCTGTGAGCTATGTCGATAACTCTGGTTCTCTGTCGGTTCATCTCGTTCCGGACTTAAGGTGAAAGCGTCAGGTTAGCCCGCGAAATTCAAATTTTCTTAGGTGTTTTGCCATTTGTATACCAGTGCTAGGTTGTATGTTGATTAAAATATTGTTCGCGACTGTAAGACGTATGTAGTTACAGAATTATAATCATCAAAATCATCAATACAACTGTAGGCGACGCGAGTACTTAATATTAATTTGTAAACTGATTCAACTTTTACCTATAATGTACATGTATGTCATTTTGAATTTTTATAATAAACAGTGGAGCGAGGTCATGAAGGCGTACACGTATAGAGGGAATTCGCGAGGGGCGCGCGGGGGAATTCGGGGTTCTCAGCGCTCGCGCCACGGGAGACGCGCGCGGCGCGCCGCGGTGCATGCAGTCGGCATAAAACTCTATGAGAGAGAGCACGTACGCGCCTTCCTCACCCCGCTTGCACAAAATTAAGCCTGAGCACTCTTTTTACTGATCCACCCTTAACATCAATGGTCCTTCTAGCCGGATCGGCAATCAGAAACATATTTTATCAAGCTTCATCCGTTCTTTTGCTTCGCTTCAACACGACGCATGTATCGCACGCCGCCAGCGCAAAACAAAATGGTGGGCACGCGAAGCACGGTGCGACGGGAGGGCGAGCAGCAATTAGCAATAGCAAGTGGTGTGAAACCTGAAGAACTAACTCATCCTCCGTCCAAATCTGGCAGCAGAAACATCGCGGTAAAACCTCCTTCTGCGAGCACATCAGTAAAGGCGAGGAGGGCGCAGCTGCTGCTCGAAGCTGCACAACAAAAAGCGCAGCTACAAATGGAATTAATAGATAGAAAACTAGCCGCCGACCTGGCGGAGCTGGACAGCAACAGCTCACAGTCACTGGCAGATAATGAGCCTGCGGAAAGTGAAGTTGGTTCCCGAGTGGAAAAGTGGTTACAAACGAGTCAGGAGGTGAAAACTCAGTGTGTCACTATTGGTAACGACGACGCGCTGTGTCCGGCACATCGGCAAGACGCTATCTTGCAGCAACTGGGGGACGCCGGCCCACTACCACCTGTAACAGAAAACACATCCCAACAACACAGACCGCTGCCAGCGATGACTGCAATGCGGGGTTGCACTGAAGATACCATGCACATGCTGGCGTGTGCACTCAAGGACCTAGCCGCTGCCGCAACTACCAACGCCAACCAGCCAGGAACTACTAACGTGAAAATGCTTAATCGATTGTGTACGCCAAAGGACTTACCTAAATACGATGGTGACCCGCTCGAGTGGCTACAATTTAAGCAAGCTTATGAAGATTCTTCTCAAGTCTGCAATTTCAGCGACCAAGAAAACTTATGGCGACTAAGAAAGAGTCTCCACGGACGTGCCAAAGAAGCAGTCACAGCGCTGCTGATCGGCGCCACCTCTCCTGACGTCGTGATGTCCACGCTGCAACTCCAATTTGGAAATAATGATATAATAATATCTAGAATATTACAAGACATCAGCAAGTTACGCTCGATGTCACAGGAATATCATAAAGAAATTGTTCCCTTCTCGATCAAAGTTAAAAACTGTGTCGCAGCGGTGACTGCCATCGGCTGCGAAGATTATCTAAAAGGAATGAACATTGTGTGTACTGTTTTGTCTAAATTACCGACAGTATTGATTTCTAAATGGACTGATTACTGTTATCCGCTTCTCAATGTAAACACAAAACCGAAGCTCGTCATATTATCCGAGTTCCTAAGTGCAGAAGCCGAGAAGATAACACAATGCTCAGTGAATATATCGTATGTGCAAAATTATAAGAACAGTTACAACGATAAACATAAATCGCAAATAGTTTTGTTAAACGAAAATAAACACAGTGAAAGTGAAAACAGAAGTACCAAGTGCGGGTTTTGTCCATTAACAAATCATGCACTACCAGACTGTAAGAAGTTTAAAAAGGCATTACGTAAAGACCGA
Source organism: Xestia rhomboidea (assembly GCA_963853795.1). Classification (NCBI taxonomy): domain Eukaryota; kingdom Metazoa; phylum Arthropoda; class Insecta; order Lepidoptera; family Noctuidae; genus Xestia; species Xestia rhomboidea. Next base: position 10,695,113 of record OY970785.1, read on the forward strand.
TGGACCTACGTGAAACGTCATGGTGTCTGTTTTAAGTGTTTGACGTCACGACATAATAAAGAATCTTGTACCGCTACCGCGTGTGATATCGACAACTGTGGACAATTACATCATCGTCTGTTACACTATAACGTGAATAAAAACAATGTAGAAGTGCCGTCAACTAGTGAAAATGAAAATAAACCGCCAGAGACTGATACATCTGTGGAAACCGTAACATACATAAACAAATGCAACAAAGTGTTGTTAAAAACCGTGCCTATATTAATTCACGGACCAAAAGGAACGTCGCGCAGTGTTGCACTTCTGGACGATGGCTCGACAGTGACACTGATAAGCGACGAGCTAGCGTCGCGCGTAGGGCTACACGGTTACAAGCAATCTATGCGTGTGTGCGGCGCGTGGGACAATACCGAACTAGTGTGCGATAGTGAGATTATAAACATAAACTTATCTAACATTGAGGACAATAACAAGTTTACAATAAAAGCGCGTAGTGTTAAAAACCTAAACCTACCTGTGCAAAACCAAAGTTCAGTGAACTTGAACGATTATGAACTGAGACCTGAAATAAAAAGTGTGATAAGTGACGGACAATGTAAACCAGAAATATTGATAGGGCAAGATAACTATCATTTGCTTTTACCGTTAGAAATAATAAAGGGCAAACTGACCGAGCCATACATCACGCATACTCCGTTAGGGTGGTCCATACACGGCTGCGTGCGCACGTCGTCGCTTGACATGAAAGCGACGCCGACACTGCAATCTACACTTTTCATAAATGAAGAACACAGTGAGCCATCAGAAACTGAGCGTATCCTAAGAGACATACATGAAGAAATACGCCGGTCCTATTCACTTGAGTCACTAGGTGTCTCTAATAAACCTAGACAAAATGCAGACGACGTCAGAGCTTGGGAACACCTGGAACGCTCCTCTAAATTAATAGACGGGAGGTGGTATGTTGGATTACCGTGGAAAGATCCAAAGTCCACGATGCCGGACTCGCGCACCAATGCAATGAGAAGACTCTGTGGAGTTGAGAAGAAGATGAAGTCCAGTGATGGCTATGCTACTCGATACCAAGAAAGAATTGTCCATCTACTCACTAATGATTACGCTTCGCAAATTGACACCAAAGAAGACGCAAAAAGAACCTGGTACTTACCGCATTTCGGGGTCGACAACCCCAACAAACAGAAACTGAGATTGGTATTTGACGCCGCCGCAACATCTAACGGTGTGTGTCTAAACGATTACATATTGAAGGGACCTGACTTGCTGGTTTCGTTATATGGTACCATGCTGAGATTCAGAGAACACAAAATCGCTGTGACGGGCGACATCCGTGACATGTTTTTAAGAATAAAAATTATCAAAGAAGACAGAGATACGCTTCGCTTCTTATGGCGAGAGTCACCTGAGCATGAGGTCAACACTTACGCCATGAGCTCATTAATATTCGGCGCAAATTGCTCACCGTTTATTGCGCAATTTATAAAAAACAAAAATGCTGAACTTTATAAGTCGTCTATGCCGAGCGCTGTGCAAGCCATACAAAAACAACATTACATGGATGACTACATAGATAGTTTTGAAGACGAGAAAACCGCTACTAAAACAGTGAACGAAGTTAGTTACATACATAGTCAAGGTGGATTTGACATCAGAAATTGGACATGTAACCATCAGGTCATATTAAATAACTTGTCACAAGAAAGTCTGCGGGCTACAGAAGTAAAGTTCAAAGTCGGCCAGCAATACGACGGCGAACGTACACTAGGCCTAATGTGGAATCCAAAAGACGACACGTTAGGATTCGACGTCTCATTCAAACGAATACCAGCTCACATAATCGCTGGACAAAAGAAACCTACGAAACGAGAAATGTTAAAAGTAATAATGTCAATATTCGACGTCTTCGGGTTTTTATCACCGTTTACTATAAAAGGAAAAATTATGTTACAAGACACATGGAAGTCCGGTATCAGCTGGGATGATGAGATTCCAGATGAAATATACACAAAATGGTCAGAATGGCTAGATGTATTAAAATACATAAATAACATACGCCTGCCTAGGCATTACGTAGCGGCTACAAGAGCGACTACTACTAGTGCTACGCGGCCTACGGCAAGTACGCGTAGCGCGGAGACAGCAACTATGGACAATGACGCGAGGGCGAGTGAGACAGCCGACGGCCCGAGTGCACGCGCACTGAATAGCGATACCTACGAGCGCTCTGGCTATACGAACCTACAGTTGCATGTGTTTTGCGACGCGTCGACCAAAGCTATGTGCGCCGTCGCTTACTGGCGGTGGCTTGATAATGATAAACAAACTGTTCGAGTCGCGTTCGTCTCTAGTAAATGTCGTGTGGCACCTGTGAAGTACGTGTCTGTGCCGCGCTTAGAACTACAAGCGGCATTGATTGGTTCACGATTGGCTGAAACATTGATTAATGAACACAGAATAAAAACAGTAAAGAAATATATGTGGTGCGACTCAGCTACTGTATTACATTGGATTCGCAACGATAGGCGTACCTATAAAGCCTATATTGCTCATCGACTCGGCGAGATTGATGAGTACACACAGATGAAGGATTGGAGATACATACCTACAAAGATGAATGTCGCCGACGCCGCCACGCGAGAGTTTTGCGAAATAGAAACATTGGAAAATGAGTGGTTATACGGACCAGCATTTTTATACGAGGATGAAAGTTTATGGCCTTTGGAAGCGGATGTACAGCTAGCTGAAGTTAGTAACATGGACCTAGAATGCATAAATACTCTTCGTGTTACGCCCATATGTTTACCTGCTGTACCAGAACCTAGCAGGTTCTCCTCCTGGCTCCGCATCTTGAGGTCTACGTGTGTCGTCTTATCTTTTATAGAAAAATGTAAAAAACTTACCGGCGACGTCGACGGCGCGATGATGGGACGAGCAGAGGCGTTGCTACTGAAATATTCTCAGATGAAATCCTTCCCCGAAGACATAGAAAACCTGCAAAAGAAAAGGGCATTAGATAGGAAAAGTAAATTACTTACCTTATCACCGTTCGTTGATGATAATGGCGTTCTCCGTGTGGGCGGTCGCATAAACGCCGCTCCTGCAATAACGAACGATATAAAACAACCAGTAATACTGGACGGACGTAGTCATATTGCTCACCTCATAGTTAAACATTATCATCAGAAGGCTAACCACGGGAATCAGGAAATGGTTGTAAACGAACTGAAACAAAAATACTGGATTGTCAGGCTAAGACCAACGGTAAAATACATTACTTCAAAATGTATGTTCTGTAAAATCAAAAAGGCACAACCTCATCCACCTAGAATGGGTGACTTACCGGAAGCGCGAATGGCCCATCATCAGAGTACCTTCACTTTCACGGGGGTTGATCTGTTTGGCCCCATGGAGATAACTACTGGCCGCCGCAGGGAGAAGGTATACGGCGTGATTTTTACCTGCCTAACCGTAAGGGCGGTACATATTGAGCTTGTTTCTAGCCTGACAACTGATGCCCTCATCATGGCACTCCGACGGATGGCGGCGAGGCGAGGCTGGCCGCGACATCTATACTCAGATAACGGCACTAATCTGAAAGGCGCTGACAAGGAGCTTAGAAAATGTATCCTAGAGTTGGACGAGGAACAATTAAAGAAAGGAGCTCTCAACTATAGTTTGACAACAACATGGACCTTCATCCCCCCCGCTAGTCCTCACTGGGGAGGGGCGTGGGAAAGATTAATCAGGAACATCAAGTGTTCACTGAAAGTGATTTTAAAGGAACGAGCACCACGCTACGAGACACTGCACACATTGATGGCCGAAGTGGAGCATATTGTGAATAGCCGTCCACTCACACATGTGTCGGTGGAACCCAACACTGATGAGTCATTGACACCCAACCATTTCTTACTGGGCGCGGCTTCAAACTTACCGGTCCTTGGTACCTACGATGACTCCGACTTATCCCTGAGAAAGCAGTGGCGCATATCGCAGAGGCTGGCTGATATGTATTGGAGACGCTGGGTTCGTGAAGTTCTTCCGGACATGCGACCCAGGCAGAAGTGGAACGAAGAGCAGAGACCTTTGAAAGTGGGAGATCTCGCACTGATTGTCGACCCCAATTCCCCTAGAAATACATGGCCGAGAGGCGTCATTCAAGATGTACTGCCAGGAAAAGACGGCCGCATCAGAGTCGTTGATATTAAAACGAGAACGGGGGTGCTGCGGAGGACCGCGGCACGCGTCGCACGAATCGCGATGGGTGATGAGTGCTGCGTCAGCACTGGGGAGGGGAATGTAGGCGACGCGAGTACTTAATATTAATTTGTAAACTGATTCAACTTTTACCTATAATGTACATGTATGTCATTTTGAATTTTTATAATAAACAGTGGAGCGAGGTCATGAAGGCGTACACGTATAGAGGGAATTCGCGAGGGGCGCGCGGGGGAATTCGGGGTTCTCAGCGCTCGCGCCACGGGAGACGCGCGCGGCGCGCCGCGGTGCATGCAGTCGGCATAAAACTCTATGAGAGAGAGCACGTACGCGCCTTCCTCACCCCGCTTGCACAAAATTAAGCCTGAGCACTCTTTTTACTGATCCACCCTTAACAACAACCCTCCGAGTTCATAAAGGTCGAGGAATGATTTTGACCTTGAAAAAGTCGTTCCTCGACTCGACACCTTAACGGCAATCCCTCAGAGAAACTTCAAGCATAGCCCGTTCCATAGCTGAGTGACCTTGTGAATTTATACACTAAAACCGTACCGGGAGTGTCCACGTTTCGGCTCCGTAATAAATTCAGACCTGTCTTTAGGCTCTGTAGAAATAGGACCTAGATACTTGAGAATAAAAATGAGGTTCATAGATCACGACTATTCAACGCTTTTCAGATTTCATGAAAATATGATGCATGGGTGCACCTTGGACAGTCTTTAGACCTCACTATCAATCTTACTTACCGACTAAGTACCTAGTTAATTAAACAGCATCACGGCTAGAATAGAATAATTTCATTTCTGTAAAAACATGGTAGGTACAGGTCGCATAATAATTAGGATTGTGAGTTCACATGCTATGGTTGATATTTTTAATCAAGTTCTAAAAAAGGATGAGGTTATGTAGGTATAAGGCCGGCCAGTTGGGTAGGTACTCATTTAAGTAATTTCATTTATTTCAGTAGCAATATTTACATTGTATCGAAATTGTACACTAATTATAAAAATAAAAGAATTAGGTACAATAGAAATCTACACTTATAATATTATAAAGAGGAAAGATTTGTATATGTTACATTTGTAAATGTTACATGTACCTGTGACCCATAGGTACTTCTGAATTATCACTCAATTTCAGTTCAATTTAGACCTGCTTGGCTATACCAGTTGCGGCACGGCGCTGCTTATTGAATTAATGTCAAAGCGTGATTCCTACATCTATTGATTCTATACTTAATACAATACAAACGCTAGTTACACTTGAGACCCACTGCACCAAGATGATTTTTGCTCCAACAAACGTATAGTGACATCTTGTACCGAATTAAATTACTAGTTGAAATAACGCCATCTAGTGACTAGTAGCTATACTGCTTGAAGTAAACTGACAAATGAATGATTGTTTTTATTTACATTGAAGTTTTATCAAATAAAATTTTTTTTTTATCATTTCACTTTAAAATATGAAATAAAAGCAATTTTAGGCAATTATGAATAAAAATACACACAGAAAACAATCAGCTGGTGTTGAGTCAGGCATAAAAGTAAAATATTTTTTTCTTTTTCGTTATGGCAACACTGAAATTCTCCATCACAGGTTTATAATCCTTGAAGTAATTCTAAACTATGCTTTATTGCATCGTGGAAAGGATTAAAATTGCACGAAAAATAAAGTTAGTAAGACATTTTATCGTTTGAGTAGGAAGTGGCATAAAAATAGGATTGCCAACAATCTGAGACTCTGAGTGACGTCAGGCCATTGGAGTCATGGAGTGAGCCTTCTAAAATTACATGGGAGCTCAAGACAATATATTTTACCGACGTATACGCTCCATTTTAATACAATTAAATATACAAAAGTGTCGATTAAAGTGTACGACGCGAGTGTTAAATGAAACAAAAGTTGTAAACACGACAGCCGAAGTTATACCGTGTGATTTTAGTTACCAAGTTACCGGAGACTTTTTTCATATTTTGTGAGTATCTAATGTATTTTCCACACGAAAACTGGTTATTACCGATCGATATTTACGTTATGCCGTACCAAACACGTGATGAAACGTGCATAAACGGATTAAATGTGTGTTTAAATGAGCATAGGCTGTGTCATGCTAGGTCGCTAAATATATCTCTGGAATGTATTTTTGGAAATATATTTGGCGATTTTGCGACTGCGAAGCAGTGAAGACGTGTGAAAGTTGTAATTACGCTTTAAAAAAATGCTTTAGAACGTGTGGCCTTGAAGTAATAAATCAATTTTTTATGCAGTGGTATCGGGTTACGCATTTTTTTACGCAAAGGTAAAGTTTTATTATTTTTAAAACTGTTTGGTTCCTAAAGTGGTTTCTTTTGTCCGCGGAATGTCCGTGGAAGGTTTAATTGGATCAATTCTTAGTGCATGACCTTGGATAACAGAATACGCATCGCGCTAACCGTGTTTTACTTGAACGTACACGGCAATATTTTTTTTACGAACGAGAGTTACCAGCTGTGAAATTTTTGGTGTCCTAGTAAGGAGATTGTTGAAAAAGAAGGGATGCACAAAAACTGTCGCATTTTGCAATGTTGTCTTTAACTATCACTTTTGAAACCATGCTTGCAAGTGCTATAGAAAACGTGTTTTCCTTTTTAAATATTTAAACCTATTTTGTTAGTCTAATCAAACAGCAAAACCTTACATTACCTATTTTATGGTTATAAAGTTGACTAACCTTAGGTTTGTGTAAAAAATAATTATGTTCTACAGGGGAATAATTCAAACTACACAACCTATTGGTAAATAAACTATGTCAGGACTGTACATTCTACACTAATTTATTAGCAAAAAGAAACTTTATAACCAGAAAAAAACACCGAAATTTTAAATAATAACTTACCCAAAATTTAAAGGTACTCACCAATTAACCTGGCAACATTATTCCAATGTTATTGTATGTAATTTGTACTTGCATGTTAACAAGGATCTAGTATTTGTTGAACATTCTTTTGTATTGACAATAAAACTCATTTTCTAGGTCATTTCAGATACACAAACGTGGATTGATTATACATTACTGGCATAGTTAATATTGCACATGTTAGCATAATTGTTTTAAGTACCATCTCCTGTACTATTCTGCATAGTCTTCATGAGATTACCAAGATTATATCTAAACCTTTAAACCAAACTCAGGAGTTTGTTTCGGCTCTTAGTTCTTAGAGTAGTTGACTAAGACTCGGACAGCTGTATAGAGCGGCTTCGCCCACCTAGAGATTGATAATTGTCCCACGGTATCACACCACTGGGATAAAATGTATCCGATGTGTTAATCCAGGTTATATCTGTGGGCTAAGATTCATCCAAATCTGTTTAGTAGTTTTCTCCTGAAAGAGTAACAAACACCCATCCATCCATCCTCACAAACATTCGCAGAATTGTTATCAGAAATATTTTAAAACAGCTGACCCAATATTATTGTTTTGTCATTGACAGCTGTTCAGATTGATCTACTTATTCATATAATTGCTGGCAGATTATTTCAATTCAAAGATAAATAACTAAAAGTAAACTAATAATAAAACTTGCTGTATGAAATATTTTTGTGGCAGTGTGGACTTTTGAGATTTTTATTTTCACTTGATCACCATCATCTGCCCAGCCTTTTCCAACTATGTTGGCAGTTGAATACCAGTATTGTACATAGAGCCACTGCCTATCTGACCTCCACAACCCAGTTAGTTCTGGGTAATACAATACCCCTTGGTAAGTCTGGTTGTCAGACTTTTTGGGCCACTGACTATCCGTAACGACTGTCGTGAGCCAACAGGATCAACAGCTTAACATGCTTTCTGAGGCACAGAGGAAACTCAGTATGTAATGGGTGGTCACCCAACCACAGACCAACCTAGGCAAGCACGGCTTAACCTAAAGATCGACCCTGTGATCTGTTATTATTTAGCAATGAGCTCTTTATTTTTACTTGATCATCAAACCTAGTTAATGGACTTTACAGCATTCATTTTTTTTACCACAACTGATTACATATACTGACGCAATATGCTTTAATAGGCCTCTCATTGTTTTGTAGAAATAGCCAAATGGTGAATGGAACGGGCTGGCTAGAATTATAGTGTTCTTTTATTTTAAATTAGCACTTCACCCACGACTTCGTTCGCAAAAATTGTGATAGCTCGGCTAATATCTATGATATTAATATAATTTATAGCCTAAAGCACCCGCCAAAAATGTAGCTTTCTACCAGTGACATTTTTTTTAGAATTGGATCATTAGTTCCAGAGATTAGTCCCTACATAGAAACTTACAAACAAATACCTCTTTATGATATTTCGATTATAGTAATAATGGACAATGGGTCTTTTAACTTGCATAAACATAAATGATGATACTTAATATTGTACATAGGTACTGATGTATGTAAACTTAAACATAAACTCGCACTTTTTTCCCATTAGGGTAGGTAGAAACTACAAAATGAACCAATTGCTATGGGCTTTTAATCATAAATTATGATTATGTTTTACAAACCATATTTACATTATACGTATATACATACTACAACTAGAAATAATATAATTACAAAAATAAAACTAAACGTAAGTACCTACATATACACTGACCTGCAATAATAAGTACTACCTACACTTTTAAAAATTCAATTTTTCCTAAACTATAGAAGTTTGCTTTAAAACGTCTTTTATCAGCTTTCTTTGGAACTATAGACAAAATTAAACTATTTTTCGAGTCATATTTGTTTCGAAAGTATATCTTGTGTACTTCAAAAGTTATTGCAATTTTAAAAGTGTGATACTTATTTTTACAGGCCAGTATATATTGCTATTGAAAATTTAATATTATGTAATTTTGATTCAACATACTCACAAAAAATCAAAGGATTTGTTTTACATCCTAATTGTGTAATTCTAGACCTACGTAACATCACGCCTGTAATACCCGAAAGGTTAGGCAGAGGTGAATCTAATAGTACCTACACCTACATTTTGCCAGTAACCAGTCCTATGTAAATGCAACCGGAAGTAAAATTCATACTCCATGGCTGCTGCTGACAAAATCCTGATGGAAATACCCAATGACACTGCCCGACTCGGGAATCAAACCCAGTAGTCATGCACAGCAGTCCTGCTTGCGATAGCTAGACCATCGAGGCAGTCAATTTCTATACCTATTAATGAAAATCCCAAATCAATTTCTATTTCACAACATTACATAAGTACACTTAAAGTACTTACGGGATGATATCCGTGATTTTTTTTTATTGCTATGAGCTCCCGTAAGTACTCTTAAGTGTAGTGAAAAACCATGAAAGTCTAAAACAGTGCATTACCTAAGTAATTACCTACCTTTGGCCTTTGTTTCAAGCCATTTTAGGTCAGTCAGATTTAGGTTGGTAGCAGGACCAATAGCTCATTAGTCATACAAGGAATCTTTTATTTAAAGCTCAATTATGGTTGTTTTAATAATTATCGTCATATAAATTACACAATAAACGAAAATGAGGGAAAAATGGCAAAATAAGGAAATAAATCATAACATAACATCACGCCCGTAACCCCCGAAGGGTTAGACAGAGGTGTACCTAATAGTACACCCACATTTCGCCAGTTATGTTTAAGTCCCATGTAGGGGGCAAGCCTATTGCCATCATCCGGGCGCAAATCTTGACTCCGTCACAGCTACTGCGAAAAACTCCTGATACAGAACAATATTTGTATGGCCTATAGGTAGTTGTTGCGGGTTTGGCTGTTTGTGTATGTGAGTTTAAATGTTTGTAAACGCACCCACGATACAGGAGAAATTCTTAGGTGGGGGCACCGGGGTCAGTATTTATTCTCCAAGGGGAGTAAGGCACAGATTACTAGTCGAGTGTGCATTTGCGGCCCGACGCGAAGCGGAGAGCCGCCGGCCGTGAACCACACGAGTTTAGTAATCTATACTTACCCTCGAGTGGTATAATTTATATACTGCTTTATACTACACTTGCTTACAACGTCAACGCGTTAGTCAAGGATTACTACCCTGATTTTCAGGGCAGTAATGAAATTCCATACAATATAACTGCCTAGATTTTTGAGATGATTTAATGAACAGCTTTCAAGCCTTTTAGTGGGGTAGTATTGGTACACTTACTAAGCAAGTGTAGTATAATAGTACATTTTGATGTAGGTAGGTAGGTAGGCGAAAGGCGTTACGGTTACGATCCCTTTCCGATCCCATATGTGTGCTGAGACCTTAAGTGTAGCGCACGGTTATGTCTTGGTTTACAATGATTTACAAAGAAAAATTGGTTTACAAAGAAAGGGTGGACGAAGAGATGTGAGCTCGGGTACGGAGAGACGTAAGCGCGGGGACGGAGAAACGTAAGCGCGGGGACGATGAGCCGTAAGCGCGGGAATTCAAGTTCGGAGCCTGTTCCGAGGCGAGGCGATTACGTTATTATTCCGATTAGTGTGCGTTGCAGTAGGGAGTTTAATACAAACCATTCTGAACGGCTCGAGGCGATACGGTGACGATCCCTTTCCGATCCCATATGTGTGCTGAGACCCTTAACGTTTGGATTCAAACTGATCTGGTGCCAACCAGGTCAGCCAGGGGGCGGCGAGGCGTAAGCGCGGTGTCGCCTAGCCGTAGCCGAGTTGACGTCCTACAGGCGCTGCTGATACGCTTTCGTTACGTGCATACGGTAGGTTGACGCCTGGTTGACAGCGAGGCGAAAGGCGTTACGGTTACGATCCCTTTCCGATCCCATATGTGTGCTGAGACCTTTACGCCGTACAGACGCATTCTTACTTTGCCGAAAAAAAAAAACATTCAATGCCGACTATAGGCATTGAACCAATTTGGACTAAGTATAGGTATAGTTATCTGTGGCAATTTTCATTCCCGCACACGTGTTGGATAATGATAAAAATCGCACGCGTGTGAAATACATGGCATGTTGAACCTAATCATAGTGCGTTATGAACCAGTTTTCGAGGAAGTGTATTAAAAAATATATTTAAACGTATATGAGGTAGGTACCTAGCAATTGTTTCTTAGTAATCATAGTTTCATAATTAAAAAAAAAACTGGTTTTTTCTGATCTATCAATTTCTATGACATGTCGGAAATACTTTATCAAAATCGATTAAACATGTTCTTGCTAGCTTTGTTTTATCAAAGAATTTTATTGATCAAGATAACTCATGGGTTACCATGGCAACCAATATAAACATTTAAATAATATTGTCAACAATACTGTGTTAGTGAATGTAAATAGTTTCTCTGTACTCAAGGAGCACCAAGGTCGTTAGAATCCTGAAAGTCTGTCAGCCAGTCTTGCCAAGTATTGTGTTACACAATCAGTCTTGCTTAGTGTGTGAATGAGGAGCTTGTGGCTAAATAAAAACTGCCCCTCAGGTCGATATGTGGATGGGTGCCCTCCCATTACATAGGTACCGAGTTTTCGAGTGTTAGTTGGGTGATAGTAATTAACTATTTCATCTAAGTACCTAGTTGTTTGATATTATAATTAAAATACCGTGGGTAGGTATATTTTATTTTCTTGTAAAAAAAAATATTCTGTCTTGGCTTATCTCTGTATTTATTTATTGTTACCAGTATTACTTTCTAACACCATAAAATACTTATTACTTACATTTTTCTTTATCCCAACTCGTACATACACATTTCATTAATTTACTCGATATCAGCTGACCGGGGCGCAAACGTTGTTTTGGTATGAAAAATAGTTAACCTCCTATTCTCAGACCTACTGAATATACACATATAATTTCATAAGAATCGGTCAAGCCGTTTCGGAGGAGTTTTGTTACAAACACTGTGACACGAGAATTTTATATATAGATTAGATGTTTGAAACTGTTTTCTGTCAGTCGCTTACCCCCTCAAATTTCGACTCGTAAGCGTCTCATACAAAATCGTTGTTTTCTATGGGCATAAGCTGAAAAGAACTGAATATGTGTGAGTAGTCCCTAACTCGTCATCGCAGCAGACACCTTTCTAGCTATGGCTAGAAACGATGGATGGACTGTGTGAAGGATGCCATAGCATCCTTCACACAGTCCATCCATCGTTTCTTTGGTCTTCTAACTGGTTTTTTTCAACCACTTATAAAACATGCCCTAAATGTGTGTTTCTGTATATTAATATTAACTAAAAATATTCAAGGCAATGGTTAATGACTGTTTCTTGGCAAACCTAACTATATTGAACTTCTAGTTTTGCTTACCGTACAACAATGGATAATGGCCCGATTTTGGGGCAATGTTGACTAAGAACTAATAAGGGTTCCGTAATCAACAAGAAACCCTTATAGTTTTGTCATGTCCGTACGTCTGTCCGCAGCTTAGCTCATTTAGCTCAAAGAATTATGTACCTACTAGAAAGCTGTAATTTGGCATGAATGTACAGATTAGTTACGCCGACAAAGTGGTAAACTCCTCACTCTACACTCCGTAACTTCACAAACTCTACACGTTAGTGTAGTTAGGGAGTGTAGAGCTTGGCTCTACGTGATATCTGGGGTCTAGGCTGCCTTAGCAGTATCAAAATAAGAATCACGTTAAAGAAATTAAATTCTGGACGTTATGGTTATGACCATAGAATCCATTTTAAGAATTTTAAATTTCTAACGTGTATCGTATTAGGATTCTGCTAAAGCGGCCATTTTAGGCCCCCTGATAACTTTTTGACAGTGTAAGCCATATGATTTCATGTTGGCAACATTTTATATGAAAATGTTTTTGGTGGGATTTGGTTACAGCATTAGTACTTAGGATGATGTTGAATGTGTTTGTAATCAGTTCCTCTCTTTTGTTACAGATAACAAACCCAAACCAAATCCTAGAAAGAGAAATTAAATGAAAACAATGCAAAGAAAACGTCCGCCGTCCAGAATTAAAGTTAATTTAGACTAGGATAGCATAAGCACACCGTATACTAAGGATATGTGTCTAACACACTAGGAAAAAGCTCCAAGAAAACCTACAAAATGCCTGTTGTATCACCCTCGAGGTACAACTCCACCTCCTCAACCCTCTCAGGGTCTTATAGGTCCACCTTGACGTCATCCACCGTTGAAAAACCTTACTACAGATCCACAAGTGGGAATTATGATACCCTTCGCAGTTATGAACGGTCAGAGTACCGTTCTAGATTCTCAGATATTGATGGTAACAGAGACAGGAAGACCGTCGTTGAACGGCAGCGGACTTCAAGAGCACCGAGCATTGCTGATTCGGACAGTGGGGTCTCCAGCAGTAGATATAGGTCTGATAGAAGTGAATCCAGGTCTCGAGATATATCTACTTCGCGGAGTGAGAGCAGTAAGACCACAAGTGACCCCTTACCGAGAGCTCGGAGACCAATGTTAACGTCTGCAGATTTGGCCATGTCTCATGCGGAATGGTACAACAAGTATTCACCAGCAAACTATATTCCTCTAACACAAAGAATTCAACAGCAGCAACAGAATCAGAATTATGGGGAGATTTCAAGGTCTAAATCCATATCCAATGATATTGGTAGACCACCAGCAGCTGATCCATCAAGACTAGCAAGGAAGGCAAGGAACGCAGCGGCCACAATTTCAGAGGTAATTTTTTAATGTTTTTTTTTTTTCTATTCTATGTATTATATTTCTTTTTTATTTAAGTTTATATTGAGTGTCTGCGAAATTTTACACTGTAGTAGATTTGTTTTTTTTTTTGTGGACATTTCCTGATGATTTTTAGTTTATAAAAGTAGATAGGTTTAAAAAAAAATCGGAAAATTATTCGTTGTGTTCTGATAAGATTTAAATTTATAGCGTTAATCAAATTAATACACAAAAAACCACGGCCCGTTGACGTATCTGAAATTCTCTTAAATAAGAAAAAACTTTAGATTACGCGATAAAAAAATGGATTTTAATAATAAAAGCAAAAAAAAAAAACACTTGTTATGTATTGTCTGGGAATGCTAAAAATGTGATTTGATTACGAATAAAAATAAGTGAATAAAAACACTCAAACACTTGATTATAAATATATGTTTGGCCTTGACCTGAAAAGTTTGAAAACGAGCCACGACTTCTTTAATCCAAATCATACAAAATATGCAACAAGGTTACGTTAAGTAGAAATGTTATTTAGATTATAATAATAAATAAAAAACGTACCTACCATAAGCATTACCCTTCTTTTAGGTACGCCGCAGTCGGGTAAATATTACATCAACCAGTAATAAATGTGAAAGTAAAGTTATGCACAAGGCGGAGAGCCCTCCGCCGTTTGTAAAAAAAAAATACAAATCTTTTTAAGAAAGTACTCAAATTAATAATAAAGTCTAAATGGTCACATAGGTACATTTAAAAATGTAAATAAACTAAGCAAAAAGCGTTAAAAAAACACAATACACACAGCATAGAAGACTACAAATACAATACACTACACAAGACACATTTAACTGAAACAATCTGTAGCGTGGGGGAGTGACAATTCTATAAACGCGCGAACACTATGACATCTGACATTTCAGAAGACCTTACTCCACACGAACGCCTCTAGCGGCGAATTCATGCGCGATAGCCCTCATTTCTTTGCAACCCAAAGTAATCCAGCAACTTGATAGTGGAGGGTAAATAAGCAAAACAAAAATCCCCTCAATCCAAGATCCATCCGGTGAGACTGGAAGCCGACTCCAAAAATACACTGGCCTGCAAAATAAGTATCACACTTTTAAAATTGCAATAACTTTTTAAGTACACAAGATATACTTTCGAAACAAAAAGGACTCGAAAAATAGTTTAATTTTGTCTACAGTTTCAAAGAAAGCTGATAAAAATTGCTTTATAACGTTTTTTTATTTTAAATCTCCAACTTCTATACTTAGTTGAGGAAAAATTGAAATTTTAAAAGTGTAGTACTTCTGTTTTGCAGGTCAGTGTAGTTGGGAAAAGGCAGGCAAATGATGATAGATAGGCAACTACTTATTGATTACAAAAGCTAGGTAATTCTTCTCTTACTAAAATAATGTTACCCTGAAATGTGTTAATACTTTGAAATACCAGTAAAAACTAATTTCTGATCATGAATCGGTTTTAGCCATATTTATTTCTATGTGGTGTTCAGAGGTTATTGATTCTGGTGAGTGAAAAAAAGAAATTCTGGTAAGCATTAAAATAAATACATAAATTCAACTTATCCTTTCATCTCTGTTATTGTGCCCGGTTGATGGCATTAGGCGCTCACCCTATTACATGAAAATTTTTAACACGACTGGCAACATGCAGTTGTAATAAACACCTCTTCCCCATTGGGGAATACAGCTGTCTATTTCTCCTAACTCAATGTACCTATTACTCAATATTTTTAAAATAACTCGTTTTTGCACACTGTAAACTCTATTCTTTTCTCTCATACCGTACTCCTAAGAGTAAAAGAGACAGATACTTTGTTGTCACGCTCCCACTTTACAGATTATATAAGTTTGTGTGGTTTTCTGTCACTGTCAGTTGTCACTATGACAGCATGCAAAAAGTTTTTATATCATAAGCCTCCTAGTGACATGATTGGCTGTTTTTTTCTTTGTTTTTGATTTTTTATAGGTAAGGTTGCACCTAGTAAAAGAAATTGAATTAAAAAAAAACGCATTAGTTAATGCACAAACAGGTTCTCAATAAAATTATTAAAAGTAGTTTTTCTAATCATTTGTGTTAAAAAATATTTTCTTTTCGTTCATTCGTCAACCCCCAAAAACCTCATCATCATATCACTTTCAAAAGGTATCATCATATTTTCATCATGTCACTTTCGCAAATTTGGTATCACCAAGACCATATCATCGTCGTCAGAATGTTCTTTTCTTCAAAAATTACCAAAAACCACAAACAATTGGTTATTTTTTTCTGACAGCAAAATTTCGCAGGCACGCAACCATAATGTGTGCGTGTGTGAGTGTGTGTGTACGTTCTTAACATCGCACTAAAGAAAGAGCCATATATTCAATTGACAGCTTCCAAAATACGTAGTACTTGCACCGATTTGAAAGGCCCTAACCGCAAACACTTTCAAGGAAAAATAACCTTTCAAAACGTGTCACCGTAGTAACATAGATGCGATATTTGCTTGTAATACCATTCACGTGTAACATTGATGCTACATCCTGCTATCTTATAACATCCTAGTACTCAATAATCAAGCTAGTACCATGAATGATACACCGGGTATTACAGCAAAGCATGAATTTAATGTCGGACTAACACACACTGATCACATGTCGCATTTTTTCGTCACAAGAACAAAAAATAAGCATAAACTTTGAAAACCAGAGACCGGAACGAAGATCGTATAAGGACACCTCGCCGGGATACAAGAGGGGGATGCTAAACGGTGTCAAAGATACGAACGGAAACGAAGTACCTTCTGTCTCGGAGATAAGAAAGAGATTCGACCAAAAAATGACCGTAACCAAACTACCAGCCAACGATTCGCGGTACACCGAACAGTATCTGAACCAGCTGAAAGATTGCGAGAACGGTACAGTAGGGTATACGAAAATCGTCCCTAAGGACGAGAAACCAGTACCAGTTCATTTGCCGTACGAAAAAAATGGCTTGCGATGGGAGGTAGGATCGTCGAGCTCCCGATCAAACTCGAACTCAGACCTATCATTAAGTAAGACGATATCCGAGCCAGTCTGCATAGCGAAACCTTTACATGATAGAAATAGTTCCATGTCCACATCTTTAACTTCAAAACTGCCTTCCGATCGTCTAGCCAGTATTAAAAGTCAGCTAGACCCGAACAACCCTATAGGGAAGATCCTAGAAAAATCCACAGTCATCCATGTCGAAAACGGCGACTTAGATTACAAGAAACTTAATTCTGATGGAAATAAAATCAAAGATATTAAAAGTGATATAGAGAAGCAAACTAAAGCGCCAAAACATACTTCTAACTTTGCTTCCTACATTCAAATTTCACAGCCTGTCTCGTCAGGGACAACGCCGAAAAAACAGACAGAAATTAATCATACCATTACTGAAGAAGCTCCTAAAAATGATATTAAATCTGAACCTAGAAAATCTAAAGCCAATTTGAAATATATAGATTCAGAAGATGAAAGAATACTTCTCGATAATGATATAGAATCTCCTAGTGGTACCGGGTTTGAGAATAAAACATTTGAACATGAGAATTATTTGAAGAAGAGAACAGAGAAGAGTGAAGAGGGAACTAATCATTTAGAAGATGTCAAGTCTATGGAGACGAGTACTGAAAGCACGATCAGTGAACCTACAGAAGATTTGAGTCCTGAAACTCCATCTGCGAGAAGAAGAGTCTTAGATACGAAGGATTTGGAAGAAATAAAAGGGGTAAGTTATCATTTTGTTTTGTAATCTTTCGCGGTTGCTTCGATGGTGATTGTGAATTTCTAATTGAAAGTGTTGTATAAAATCTTTAATTTCTCGCTGTTATCTTTGGAAGTTATTTAAAGAATAAGAAAAGATAAGATTATAGAAAAAAATAAGCTAGGATTTGAAGTATTGCAATACCTATTATTTCCCGAACTAGACCCCAAATCTTTTTATATTCCAAACTACCTTGAATTATATTATTATTTGTTATTTTTAAATATCTAACTCCACTACCTTCATTTTCAAATATTTTTTTGTTGTCAAGATAGTCATCTTTCTCTGTTCGTACTTCTTTTGTAATTGATAACTTCCAAGTTGCCTTTAGACATTAATTTAGAGTATTTTGCCACCAATATCGAAGCAGCCATGAAACACAGCACCTCATTTATATTGGCTCTTTTATGCACGAGTTTTTTTTTTGTTTTTGTCAAATTTATTTTTTATTAGTGTGTGTTAGTTTATAAATATTTTTGTGTCCTTTTCAGCTACCATAGGTGTTTAGTTTTTTGTCGTACCAGGTTTTTCGTCTTCAATGTTGCTGTCGATTTTTTTGTTGTGTCTGTTATTTGATGTAGAAGTTTCTCCTCGTGGGAAATCTACAGTGTTTTTGCTCCTGGATTTTCGACTCTTACCTCCGTAATTGCTAAGTTTGGCATAGTTATATTTGCTGACTAAACTGAACAAGGGTCTCTAAATCGTATTTTGTACAGTACATCATGTAAAGCCAAGTCAGAGGCCCATCCATGTGCGGCATTTAAACTCAGACACCAGGTTAAGCACCAACCACTATTTATTTGGCCAGTCCAAACTGGATGTAGACTGTAGTGTCTGAAAATAAAGTTTATTTTATTATTTAGCCATTCCGTAGGTACTGCATTGATGAACACAAAAAATAAATGATGAAGTCTTTCATGGTGGTTAGTTCTACTCCTGCGTCTCTGTTAAAGTAAGGTTTACCATCGGATATTTGTGTGTGTAAAAGTACTCCTGAAACTTCTTCTTTTAAGGACTTCTATAAAGCTGGCAACAGCAGGACAGACCAGCACATCAAGCTACTACAATCTGTCAAAATTCTTTAATAGATTTTCAATTTTATCGCTGAAGTATTAGGTTCAAGGTTGATTCGGAAAATTTGACAGTGTCGGGTAGTTTGATGTGCTGGGGTCTGTACAACAACATTGATGAAAAGTCTTCGAAAAGATCATCATCACCCTTTCAGGCCTCCTCAAAGTGTCGTGCCCTGCGACGCGCTTCTAGCGGATTCCCGCAACCTAAAAGTATGCATATGTGGATTTTGAAAAAAAAAAACTATGATTTAAAAATGTCACCCATCTATCTACCTCCCTGCTTACCCCTGTACCGCTAGCATATACCAGGAAGTCATAAACCGAAGCAGATAGACTCCGTTTAAAAACTCACACATACATACACCGCCACTCGTAGCTACGCACACAAATACATGACCTCAATATAAATGCCAATGAACTGCCGAGGTATTAACACCTGTAGGGATTTGATATATTCTTTCCAGTCGCGTTCAGAGTTTATTTTTTTTGCTAGAAATATTGAGCAGGTTCTAATCTAGCCAAATCTTAAACAAACTCTTCTCCTCTTCAACCCTTGCCCCCACTGCTGAGTGTAGGTCTCTTCCAAATTTCTCCTGCACTTTAGGCGGTTTAGTGTCATGGCTATCCAGTTTCTTCCGGCCAGTTTAATGAGATCGTCTGTCCACCTAGTCGGTTGTCTTCCTACATTCCTCCGCCCCGTCTGTGGTCTCCACTCCAGCACTTTCGTCCCCCATCTTCCATCCAGTCTACGGCATATACAGGGTGTAAACCACCTCATCAGGAAGCCGTCAACCAAGCATTCTGTACATCCAACTAAGTAACTTTACGCAAAAATTATTGCTGAGAAACGACATTAAAAAAAAGAATATATTGACAGATAAAATTGACAGTATACATGCAGTGTTGCAAGACTAAAAAAATATTTAAAAAATTGGGGTTGCCAACAACAGTCTCAAGCATCGATATGTATAAACTTGGACTGCCTGCGTAAATCAATCTTGACCGACTGTTATATTTCGTGTTTGGTAGTCCGTGTTACACGTTGAAAACCAATTTTGGTCAGCCAGACTAGGCAATAGTATACGCTGGAGCTGGATATCCAGACCAAAGTCAACATAGAACACATTTTTACGAGCCATAGACCACAACCTTGGCTATTGAAGTCTAGCCCTGTGATTGGGGTATTGGGGAACCCCGATTCTTTCTTAAAGATAACTAAAACTGGCAAGGTTTTGAACACGTGGGAAACGGATTTTTCTTCTTATACACTCCTTCGTATACCGATCAATCCAGCATAGTTGCTGCATAAACTTCTCCAAGATTGACACTTATTAAATGGCCAAAGAAACCAGGGCCGTCCTATTGCTCGTTCGGTCGACGATATCGTTACAAGTCACGGGAAACACCTGGATAAGGGACGCGCAGAACCGGGAAATGTGGCAGAAAAAAGGGGAGGCCTATACCCAGCAGTGGGTGATTCCGGGTTGATATGATGCTGATGATGAAGTGGCCATCGGGGAAAAATTCAACACTTACTCATCAAGATTTAGTATAGTTGGCTAATACAATTATTGTATTCGTAAATCGTACATTCCTAGAGCCAAATCAATGAACTTCGATATACTAAAAATATCGACTATAGCTCTGACGTGTATAATGTCATCTCAGTCTAGTGGCGAGATATGTCACTAGTTGAGGCAGAGCTTGTATGAGATTCGACAAAAACTGTGACAAATATCTTGATGCCCTTGAAGAATAAAGTTCAGTATAATTTTGACAGACTTGCCCGTAACAGTAACCCAATAGCAAACTTCTTCTGAAGGTAATAAAGACTACTTTTATACATCCAGTTAGGCTGGAAAGCGACCCGAACATAGTTGGGAAAAGGCAGGCAGATGATGATGAGCAGATAAGACTTAGATATTGGTAGTATGAAATATAACAATCGTTGATTGAAATAGAACCTGATGATTAATATAACTGATGAAACTGCAGAACGCCGCTACGGTCCTCGCATACTTTCGTCTCATCTACGTTCATATTGGTGATCACAGAGATCCGCGCGGGCCAAGTGCTTTACTTGTGTTTTCTACCGAGCAATTTATTCAGACTCATCGCCGAAGTATCTAAAACCGCATACTTATTGGTTACTGCCAGAAAACATTTCGCGTCAATAAAGCAAGCGACAATATCTAGTGAACGACCTGGCGTCCCCTTTCCGATAGAAATTCGTGGCTAAAAATAAACAGCGCGAAATGTAACGTCTAGAAATAAAATAACGCGGGAAATAGTCCTCGGCAGACGACTGCCGCGCTTTTTAAACTACCACGTGTTTGACGCCATCTTGTAAAAAAGGGCGCTAAAATTTAGACGTTTGCGTACTTAACCCATTTTGTGTTCGAAACTTTATGGTCCGAAACTGGCCGTCTGTAAATTTTGACGTAGCGTTCCAAAAGCCTAAAAATCTGTCAATTTAACGTATATGTCATTTGAGATTTTCAATACAATAATTTTTTGCAATCTATATTTTTCTTTGTAATTGTGATATTTTTAAATGTTAAATGTGATTTCTTCGTTTTATCCGGTAAGAGGAGTTGGTTGTTTGTTTTTTTTATGTCTTGAAAAGCAGAATTGCACGGAAAAATGGCGATTTTATGTAGTTATAAGAATAGATATGTTTTAGAAGTGTTACGGGTAGAATCTTCGCTTCCCATTCGGTCTCCCAACATCGTGGCGTGCCGTATACACAATGGTCCATGCTGGCTTGTCTGCGATATAGCTGGGGGTAGAAAATATGGCATTGTGCCCAAGATCGTTATTTCTTGCGGTGTTCTATAAAACCCACGTTTTAGAATGCAAATCTAATGACATTCAAGATAGATTAATGCTATTGGCGGTAACTAACTACTGACTTGGGTTTTGGTACTTCCAACCATGCCCTATTTAATATTATAAAACTAAATATTTTTAGAATTAGATCGTAAATGTTTGCACCGAGTAGCAAGATAACTAGTTTGATAATTTGGGTTCTCAACGCGCCCTTAGAATGATCCTCTGGTCGGGTTATCTTCCTGTACTTGTAAGTAAATCTATTTGCCTAGGCAAATCGAAAATGCTTGCACCAGCTCACTTGTCAAACAAAAAATTGTCCATAACTTATTCAAGTGCAATAATAAGCTTTTAGCAAACCACAACTGGACATAGGGCTCCCCAAACGCACGTCTTTTAACGCGATCCTCGATCCGCGATCCTCCTCTTAAATACCCCTCTTAGACTTTAATATATCTCATATCATTTGTATTTGGAGCTTTAGACCAAAAAAAAACGATAGATGTCCTACGTGAAAAATGGCATTTTGACATTTAGTATGTTCTCAAACAAACGGACTATTTTAGTCCGCAATCGGACGTAGACCTTTTTAATTAAGATCAAAAACAAGGTGTCCTGAAAAACTTGGAGTACGAATGTGGATAGCCATAAGGAGAAGACCAAAGAAACGATGAATGGACTGTGTGATAGATGATATAGCTAGAAAGGAGGTGACTAATGAGATGACGAGTAATTGAGAAATATGGAGAAGGAAATACTGCGCCGACCACAAATAAATAAGATTAAGAGCAAGAGAATGATGATTATCATTTGCAACCAATGTAGTTTTGGTGGTCGCAAATATAACAGCTCATCTTGAAATCTACGTTGCAATTTTCTTCGGTTCTTCAATGTTATCTTTTGTCAAATGTCGTGACAGTTTGTTTGCTTGTTGCTATTTTGAACCAATCGCAACAGATAACCGAGATTTGATAGCAGGTTTTCTGATCTTTTGAATTGGTTTCGCTTTTAGAATCGGGGAATACGGAATATGCATGTATTTTTTTCTTCACAAAAATCAATAGATTCAACCCAAGAAAAGTATTAAAAATTAAGTTCAACTACTGCTTGTCGCTCAAAAATAATATTAAACTCCTGCAATTTTCTATGAGAGTTCAAACGTCCGTGACTGTCGCGGCCATGATGTGACGTCATTTACCTCAATCTGCCTTGTTTACATCTAATTTTTTGGCCCAATTATAGTAATTTAACTAATTGTACCTATGTGCTTTATTCTAGCAAAAATTGTGACAACGATATTATAATAAAATGTTAGTGAAACTTCAACTACTTTTCAAATAAAAGAGTTTTTAACACATAGACTTAGACGTCACTACCGGCGTTATCGAGAACGACGCGTTTTGAGAGTGCGTTCCGTTGCACCAAAAACATGCTACCTAAAACAATAAATTGTAAAATAAGTGATGTTTTAGCAACTTAAACAAGTGTAACAAAATGTTTTTATGCGCCAATACAAGGCATTTTTAATAAATAAAAAGAGTTTTGTATTTCTTGCATATTCCCTATTCCTAGGAAGTTAGGTGTAGACACCGTTCACGTCGTCAGTCGTTTCCCAGCAATAATTTTTACTTGAGAGTAACTTAGTACAGAATGCTTGGTTGACGGTTTCGTGAAGGTTCCGGTTACACCTTGTATTGTCTAAACGCACGTGATCGTACTAAAAAATCAGCTCTCCATCTAATCTCTAAATTCTAAACAGACGAGGCACAAACTCCAGGTGATATCCATTGATGTGTACTTAGTGACGTCAAACGCGGTGAACTGACCTTGTACCGGCGGCGGCTGACGTAGGCTCACGTCATCGACACTGTCATGGAGAACGCATCAACATGCGATCGCGGTTCTTATGATTATTATGATGTTACTATAGAATCTGTTAATATGGCTGGCAGATTTGAATTGGTCTTTCCAGAAGAGATATTCTGCATAGGTTTTGTCTTAAAATGCAATTTTAGTCGACTCATTTCAGTTATTTCTACCACTTAGTGTGGTTAATAACACACATATAATGAGACCAGCTTATAGGCTACAGGCACATAAGAATATTGTGAGGAAAGTTTTCGAGTACTTATAAGTGGATGGCTTTATGGGTACAAGAAGACCAGAGAAACGATGGATGGATTGTGTGACGGATGATATGGCTAGAATGGCTAGAGAGATAACGAGTAATAGAGAAGTATGGAAGAAGAAGACATGCTGCGCCGACCCCAAATAAGTTGGCATAAGGGCAGGAGAATGATGCAGCTCTGGCACAGAAGACATCAGCTAACAGGCGGTGGTGGCATTGTATCAGCTCCGAGTGCTTCGATTTACTTACATCATTTTATAAAGATTTCATAGAACCTTCGCAGAAACAAATCAGGCGATAATATACGTTGCTTTTTCCATATAAAATACTGGTATTCAGCTGCATCCGGTTAGACTGGAAGCCGACCCCCGACATAGTTGGGAAAAGGCTGGCAGAAGATGATTTGATGCCTTTCCCATAGTGACAGTCATGGTTATTCAGCTGCGTGTAGTAAAACGGGAAGACGATCCCAGATCGGCAAATGTGGTAGATGATTAAAGGAATTCCCATCTTAATCATGCTCCCGAAACGGGGCCGCCATCATCGGTCAACGGTGATCGTGTAAACACCCACGTTTGCTCTCGGTAGCATCGTAAACTTTGAAAGTAGATAGATTGTTACTAGATGTTTAATTTTATCCACGAACGTCTTTAGATTTTAAAGGTTTTGAGCGATTTTTAATCGAAGTTTTATTAATAACAGCCGTACGGGTCTTTAAAGCGACTACAGGAGCTAAATTAGCAACACTATTTGTGGTGGTTCAAACTTCGTATGAAATACTGTTAGAATAAAGTTCTAATCAGCTTGCACTACAAAGTGGTTGTTACGTCAGTCACTGCGGGCCGAATAGTGCGAAATGAGTGGTTTTTTGCGATTTACAAAAAATCTATTGATTGGACTAAAGTAAAACACTATCATGCTAATATGTTGCTTGTAGAATTATTTGCCAAAAAAACAGAATGATCGCATGTATTTTAGTATAGTTTTTACTCGTGAAAATATTTTTTTGAGATAAGTTCGTAATTTTTTTTTATCAAGTAAAATTAGTTGTGGTATGTTTTCAAAACACTATCATTCTAGCATATATCCTGAAGAATATCATATATTTTGCTGGTTTTGTTTATTGCAGTGAATCATATGCTTTTTTGCATTATAAAACTCGCGTTTAGCTCCTGTAGTCCCCGTAAGTGGCGTGCCTAGGGGCCAACAATACATGCAAGCAGGACTGTTCAGAAACTCCATGAAGAGTAAGAGGGCAAGTCAAACTTTTGGGCTTGTGTGAAAGTACCGCCACGAGGGTCTTTCTTCATAGCTACGCTACGCTTGCCGAGGTCGATCCTTTGAAGGGTGACCATTACCATCCCCCTCCCCCCCGAGTCTGGTCAAATATGGAAGTCCCAAGAGTGATGGGTGTCAAACCTTTTCTAAAATAAACCGGCCAAGTCGGACTCGCGCATGAAGGGTCCCCCGCACGTATCGCATCGTAGTAGGGGAGCCCCCTTTAATCTTTAATTTATTTTTGTTATTTGTTGTTATGGCGGCAACAAAAATACAAGTGAAAATATCAACTGCCTACCTATTACGGATCATGATAAAAAACGGTTCTCTGATTCGCCATCCTCGCAAAATGTCAGCTGTTTTCGTCACGATTAAATTCTTGCAACCTGTACAAATGATAACTAGACGAATTACATAACTTATGCTTGTTGTCACTAAAATTACGGGACACCCAAATCAATGCATAAGTCTAAACACATTGTTGGATTTTCAACCCTCGTCTTAGTGTTATTATAGTAGAAATTACAACTGTAATATGTCGAAATTTAGTTGTCGCTTATTGTTTGTGAAAATAAGCAGAGATTATAAAGATATTAAAGATAAATATTAATATCGTAATAAGATAAGTTCATAGTATTTTTAGTATAACACCTTTAGCGGGAAACGACAGACGTCGTCGACAATAAATTATCGTGATACCTAATTTTCGTGTTAGCGAGAGAAGCATTTGCTTAAAAATTACGGGACTTTCTTGGTGTAGCGCAGCGCATTTTTGGCTTCTACTGGACTGTCAAAGGAAGAACGAATTTTGGACTAGAATTTGATTTTGTAAAAGATTAATTAAAAATCAGTTTATAATATTCCCACTGCTGGGACACAGGCCTCCTCTCTATGAGTGGGCTGAATCCACCACACGGACCCAGTGCGAGTTTGTAAATTTTTGAAGAAGAAAAAACACATTTTGGACTGGAATTTGAGAGTGCAAAAAGATGAACAAAAACTATTGATGTAGGTATCCACCAAATTATAATTACTAGGAAATGACGCCAAAGAATCTAAACAAATTCCAATGTCAAAGCGAGACTTTTTACTTTGTGTAAAAAAACAGTCTTGTTTGGAAGAATTTATTCAAGTTTTTGCCGACGCGACGTTGAGTTCAAGGTCGAAAGGAGGTCAAATTAAGATGAATTTGAAGATTCACCGTCTCGTTTTTATGTAAGAGTGCTATTGAATTGTGAGTGTTGCCAGATTTAGTGAATGTTGCTTGACTGAAATATTCAAAAAAAGAGAATTAAATAAAAACGGAAAAGAAAAAATCAAGTGCTGGAGTATATATGTAATATGTTGAGTACCTGCTATTGAATAACTGGCACCGTGGCAATAATTTCGTGATTGATACACAAATAAAACGAATAATAAATTCAAAAGCATAGAACATAGCGACTTCAACAATCGGGACCCATTATTGTGACGATTTAAGCCGGTTTATATGTCAATAAGGACAATTTTTTTTTGCTTTGATGCAACTTCTGTCTTGGGATTTGAAATTTCCAAAATTTTTGGAAAAAAATTATGTCTCCGAAACGGTAACCATTTTTACCGTCGCATTTTTTGTTTAAAGCGTTTTGTTTACTTTTTTAATTTGAAAGTTTAGCGATAAAACTTGTAGTTTACGAAATAAAAAAATATAACTGAAAAATTGAGGGCGTTTCCATGCTAAACTCTTATGGGAGGATTTTAAAATTTATGATAACCATTTTTCAGCTGTAAAACAATCATCTGCTCGTTTAATTAAAGATTTTAAACATGAACAAAAAAAAACAAAAAAAATCCATCGAGTGGTTTGGAAGATATGAAGGAGCACAGAATATTACAAACAAAGATAGGCGCGAAACACATAACCCTTTCCTCGCAGTCGGGTAAAAAGAGTGCCGAAATTAGAAGCCATTTGACTTCCTATAAAAAGAAGAAACTTTAGAAATTCATTTGGACTAGTAAAATACCGTAAAAGTAAAATACTGGTATTCAGCTGCATCCGGTTAGACTGAAAGCCGACCGCAACATAGTTGGGAAAAGCTAAGCCGATGATGATAGACTTGTGAAATACCGTTATCATATTGGGTTCTATAATTTTTACTCTAAACCAAGTGTCAGTGTCAAAATAAAAATTAGCTTCTCCCGCCAAAAAATGACATCTCAAGAACTTAAAAAAAAAAAAAAAAAACTAGAGCAAAACTCGAGCTCTTCACATACAGTGCTGCAACGATTTTTATGGCGCATAAATATCAACTTGCTATATTTGGGAAAATCATATTGAAATAGGGTCTTGAATCTCGACACACCGGCACCGTAAACAAATAACAAAGTGTACCTACATAGGTTCCGTTTCTTCCTTCTGAAATACTGAACTCTAAACCAAGATGGCGTCGTGTGTTCGGATTATGACCACGCGCCAAAACATCCATGTACTATAATAATTGAAAGGTGGATGAACTTTGATGACGTCATAAGCGAATGACGTAAGAGGACTGACAATGAGTGATGTGCGGGTGATGTTGAGGAGTGTGATGATGAAGTGGACTTTCTGCCGGTTTTCTGGCTGCAGTTTATGTTGGTATGTACTTTAGTTAAGGACCTATCATCATCATTTCAGCCGTGCGTCGTCCACTGCTGGACATAGGCCTCCCCCAAGTGTCGCCACATTGACCAGTCTTGTGCGTCTCGCATCCAGCGGATCCCCGCAACCTTCACCAGGACCTATTTTGACTAAACGGGAACATTAAAACAAGTGTAAGAAGATTTTTAACGAAGCCGAAAGGTACTTGTCCTCCACGTCATTGCGATATTTTTTTTGTTCTCGACCATACCTGGGAAGCTTCTAGTTACGGAGATATTGAAGATCAAAGTTCCAACGTTTTCACAAGTACATCAGCATCAGTACAATGTTGTGTTACATTGAGGTCCTACCGAAATAATAAACCATGATTTAAAACTTAAAAAAAAAGTAATTACCCATTAATAATTTTTGCGTAGAGTTACTTAGTTTGATGTACTAAATGCTTGGTTGACGGCTTTGTGAAGGGTCCGTTTACACCCTGTATTACCTGTATTCATTTGCTTCATTGGCCATAGACATAAAACAACATTATTTCTTCTATTTACTGCTTAAACTCTGAATCTTGAGTTGATACAGCAGTGAGTTGCGTAAGTAAGTAACACTTTCAAGGTCAACGCTTTTTTTTTGTTAACAAGACAACAAAATTCATTTCGTTAGTCACGTTGGGTTCGATTCCTGGAACGGGCAGTGTTATTGGGTTTTTCCGTTGGAATTTCTCAGTAGCAGCCACGGAGTTTGTGCCCGGCTGTGTGCAATAGACTCGCCCCCTAAAACAACTGGCGAAATGTGGGTGTACTATTAGGTACACCTCTGTGTAACTCTTCGGGGAGTACAGGCGTGATGTTATGTCCTGGTGCTTAGAGTAGTACTTACTTATCAAGTGTCCCACTTTCTCGTTTGCCCTCCCAGCTCCCAGCACAGTTAATTTTAAGTTTAGCAAAAAAAAATCTTAGTAACCAAACATAGAAACGACTTCACAGTAATCAAACGATAAAAAACTAAAGAAATCATAAATAAAAATACTCACATATTTTTTACGTAAATATTAGTAAATTAAGTGTTAATAAGACTCAATTATTTTCTAAAATAATATTCTACACAAATACTTTGCGTAAAAATAACTCCGCATAGCTCGATAGATGGCGTTGTAGTCGAATTAGATCTCGCTATGGTTTCGTTCCCTCGGAAAATACAAGACGGGTTACGATTTGAACACACACTTGTTTTTGTATATATAATATACATATTATTTTTGGTAGAGCAAATCCTGACGGATGTTTATGCTCTTAAATAAAGCTATTTAAGTCCTGAATGGTTTTTCATGTACTTCAGGAGAAAAAAAAAATACGCGCAGCGCCATCTCTTAGAAATAGAAGAATGTTCTGAGATAGTTTGTTCCTTATAACTTTAATTTTGAATGGTCGCGAAACATATTTTATTAATATGCAGACATTTTTTTTCATTATTCTGTCGTGCTTTAAAAATAAACGGACACATGCATGAGTCGATTTGGGTGAAACGAAGATGAAACCCTTCATTTTAATAGCAAAAACATTGCCTGCGAAACTCACTACTCCTCTTGCTGACAATCACCAACAATGGACCACTAACCCACTGACCTTGGCATTATTATCCTTGACACAGTTGATTCATCCATATTATAATGATATTACGTCATAATTGAAATGGGTCAGCTCTGTAATTGTGCGGTACAGACGAAATTGCATAGACTTTTGTTCAAATAATCAAATGGTTAAATGTGTTCTGCGGAACTGATGACTATTCATCACATAGCTATTTCGTCACTATCCCTATTAGATCACACGTCTCCTTGTGCAGCTGGTCAGTTTTCTTAATTCGTTTCATGCTCGTATTTCGACTCATTCCAGTCTTCTCCCCACCCCCTATGTCCGTTTCTGTACACCTGATCACCTGACAACGTATAAAGGGTGTAAAAAGACTTAACGAAGCCGAACGAAAGGCACTTGTTCTCGCCGTCATTGCGATCATTTTTTTGTTCTACACCATACCTTGAACCTTCCAGGAAAACCTTCCTGGAAGTTGCAACTTTTTGACATTTTTTTTAAAATACAAGCTTTAATTGTACGATCTTTTAAAGACCTCCACGACCCCCGTCCTATTCAATCCATCCATCAGCACAATGTTTTGAGTGCGTTATGTTGAGTTTTGCCACAAAACATGATTTTTCACCCCAAAAAAAAAAGTCCTTTCCCAGCAATAATTTTTGCGTAAAGTTTACTTAGTTTGATGTACCTACAGAATGCTTGTTTGACGGCTTCGTGATGAGGTGGTTTACACCCTGTATTATATGCAAAATTTCAGTATGATCGGTTCTGTGGATTAGGCGTGAAAAGATAACACTCAAACAAACGTACCTTCAAAGTTAGGATGGAAATTAAGGTCTTATTCAAAATATCTATAGTTAGATACTATAGGTATCGATTACCTGTTATAAGCGTGTAATGTTTTAAAGTTCAAGGTTTTATTAGAATTTTTTAAAGGCTATGTTTTAGTAACTGAGTCTTTTTATTGTTTCAATGATAACTCTTCGGCTTTCGTGGCCGGTTTCTTTGTACTTATAATATTTGTTTACAGTACTACGAACTGATTGTCTCAAACCACTGCAGTAATTTTTTTTCCACTATTGTTTTAAGAGGGAACAGGGGCTGCGATTCTCCAAATCTCCAAACAAATGTATTCCCTCCTTTTTTCTTCCTGAAAAATATCTCTAGAGCAATCACTTCAAGGTTTGCTGTAGACACGTCCCTGTCATTCCCTCTTTTCAGCAACTAATAGGTAAAGAAAATATGATCCTCCAAAAATGTCAAAAAATTACCCAATTTTTACGGCCGTGATTAGAGAAGACCAGACAAATTCGAAAATGTTTTAACTTAAAATAAATAGGCGATATTTAAATCGGCTCAGTTTTCGAGGAGAAAAAAGGGAGTACGAAACATGGCGTCGATCTCGTCGAAATTTTTGTGATATAATCATCTGAGCTGCAGCTGTCCCTATCGCACTCTACGGGGGCAGGCTTGACGCAGCGCGACGGAAATAGTTTTCTTCAAATTCTTATTTTTCAAATTTCTCGCAGGCCTTGTTCCCTCTTAACATTTCCCGGTCGTGTCGCGAGTTCGTGACCCAGTACAGGCCGATCTTTACGACTTGTGCCCGCCAATCTGTCTGCAAGTTCGGGTCACCCCTCTCATGCCTACCCTAGCCACGTGATTGCAAACAACATCATATATTTATTGTCACCCTAAAGGCGCGTTTTGATTAGGCAAGTTATTTGTATGCAAGCTGCAAATTGCATACAACTTAAACAAACCTGCATACAAGCTACAACTTGTATGAAGTTTTTTACTCAAGTGACGTGCAAATCGAACGAGTGACGTGTCTGTGACTGAATTGTTGAACATCTCCACTTGTGTGCAAGTAAAACCTGCATGCAAATTGCACACTCTTGAAAACATGTTTCCTATGCAGGCAACTTGTACGCAAATGTGACGTCATACTTTCATGCAAGACTTGCCTAATGGAATCGCGCCTTTAGACATAGAATAGCAATAGAAAAGTCGCTAAATAATTACAGGAGTCTGGATTTGTGCCCGGTTGATGGCAATACGGGCTCGCACCCTATTAAACGGGACATTAACGTTATTTTAAGGGTGTGGTATCTGCTAACGAGAGGTTTTCTCCATGTAACTCCTCTTTGATGAGTGAATATAAAGTTACAAAAAAAATATGCGTTACTTATTAGATTCTAAACTTTAATTGGTACAACTGAAATAAGTCTAACTTTAATATTACTGTATGAAAAAAATATTCAAAGTAAAGCATTTTTTCTTTGAAATATCGTAACTACAAAACGGCATTAAGTTTTAGTTTTTTCTTTTCACACAAATATTTGACACTTTTTTCTTCACAAAGTGTACAATTGGCATTTTGATCTAATGATTTATTAGGCTACAATTAAATAAAAACCACTCATTTCGCACTATTCGGCCCGCAGCGACTGACGTAACAACCACTTTGTAGTGCAAGCTGATTAGAACTTTATTCCAACAGTATTTCAAACGAAGTTGGAACCACCACAAATAGAGTTGCTAATTTAGCAGATACCCCAGCCTTAACTGACGTAATGTGGGAAACAAGGCGACTTATACAGCAAACATTTATAACATGTCCTTTCTTTGTATCGATTTCCCGTACAATAACAGATCCGCTCATACTAGTTTTGCA
The DNA here is from genome assembly GCA_963853795.1 of Xestia rhomboidea. Taxonomy (NCBI): domain Eukaryota; kingdom Metazoa; phylum Arthropoda; class Insecta; order Lepidoptera; family Noctuidae; genus Xestia; species Xestia rhomboidea. The sequence goes on from OY970785.1 coordinate 10,726,951, forward strand.
TATCTTGATTAGTTGCGGTGCGTACTGCAAAGGGTGTAAAAAGACTTAACATAGCCAAAAGGCGTTCTCCCCGTCAGTGCGATTGTATTTTAGTTCTAGACCATACCTAGGAACCTTCTAGTTACGGAGATATTGGAGGTCAAAGTTCCAACTTTTTCACATGTTTTTTTACATTTTCTCTCCGTCTCTTTTGCGTATGCAAACTTTTTGGTGGGCTCTTGTTCACGGTACGACGTCTATGGAAAGGGCTCCCCGACTAAATAAGATAATGCTAGATGAATCTGTCCAAGAGTATCGCTATCTCATAAGGGTATACGCTAACACATCTATAGCATTCTCTATCTACGTTATCACAGATCGTTACGTGGTATGATTGTGAAATTTGGCATCGTGTTTTGGCTTACACCCTGCTTACGGCGCCTGAGTAGTCACCGTCGAACTATCGTAGCGAAAGTCACTCGTTACAGTATTAAATAAGACGTAAATAATTGTGAAAATGCAATTTCCCGCCGGTATAACCTAAACGCCATTTTTCCCGCGCATTCTGCTGTCAGAACTGACAGCGACCGACTCCTCGTGTTCAAAGACAATGAAGTGTTGATTTTTTTTCTATAAGTGACCTCTTTCAGGGCAGGTCTTTGCCCTTTGAAAATTGAAAGTTTTACGATGCGTGTTTAAAAGACGCTTTTTTACAGTGTGTGCGAACTTTTTGTAAGATCGAAGACCGACGTTTGAGATGTAAACTTTTTGTGCATAGACAATTATTGTGCTGTCCAAAGTTTGTAGTTAGATAAACTATTTAAAAACAAACTTTTTTTAAACAAACTCTGAAACTGGACTTTTACTCAACAAAAATACAATCAACATTTTATTTTGAAGTAATATAAACGTCGTATTTTTTTGTTTCTAGTTGTATAACCTTTATTTAAACTTTTAAGTGGTGTTTTAGCGAAGTTTCCATCTTTAAAATTCTTAGTATTGACAAAGACATCCCTATTTTGGATACTTTGTAACCCTTCCATTTTCGAATTTTTTCTTGATCTATTCTAAAAAATTCAAATTTGAAAACCTCCTACCGTCCAAAACCTACAACCACTCTCCCCACCTCATTCAAATTTCGAATTTAACTTACCTAACGACTCTCAAAATTATTTAAAACTTGAAAAAAAAAACCCCCGACCAAGCAGTTTGTCATTTTATCGTCAAGTACTCTATGCTAACTTACTACGAGGCCCTGGTGATTTTAGCATGCTTGACAACGGGTCTAATCGCACTTGGCCATGAGGTAAGTAGTATTTACTGGTATTGGTATTTGGACTTTACATTAATTTGTTGACATACGCACATATACAAACGCTATTCCGTGGTCAGTTCGGGATGGTAATATCTCATGTCTCCGAATTTTCAGTTCCAAGACATTCTGCTGGTTTACTCACGATGTTTAACTTCACCTTTTTAAAAGTAGCTTTTAACAAGACAAGTGTACCCTAGAGGAAATTATCAGCGCCGTCATTGTGCTGGGCTGGGAATGAAAATGGCATCTATTCTAATCTAAACTTGACTGGACAGTGACTGCTTAATGCTTTCACGGTTTAAAACTAAACTTATTTCTGTCACTTACGGGATATCTTCTGTGATTATCAATAATTTTGAGGTCCCGATATTTCGACGCTGTTGCAAGCGCCATTATCGCGGGATGACTGGAGAATGCGGATGGATTGAAAATAAATAGTTAGGTGCAGACAAATCCGTCTATCCTTTTTCTATGTCTTTTGCTACGCGCACAACTTAAACGGCCTATTATGTCACCACTGCTGGGATACAAACCTCTCTGTTTAATTTCCTCGAAAGCGTTGCGTATATGTGCGTATCCCAAGCTCCTGTCATCCGCGTACTTCACACCTCTTACTCCTCAACGCCCAAGGTGTGGATGTCGACGGTGCTTCGAACCGCGACCTCGGAGCGTCGCGCCGCAGCCGCCGCGCGCGCACCCGCGTCCTGCGCAGCCGCGCCTGCCTCTTGTCAGGGGGCGCACTTATGGGGGCAATACATACCAGGTGGCTAGCTTATGTTTAATAGTTCATAGAGTAGAAAGGTTCTGGAGAAAGACCTTTGGGAATTGTCCTTGCCAAACGACGCCTGTGCCGTGCAAGTTACGCAACGGGTTCAAAATCAATCAATTCCGTCTATCGCACTGCATAGGCAAGCCAAGCTGTCCTCCAAGACTGTACTTCGCTGAATGACAATAAGCTGGACATTTACAAACAAGCCTGGATTTTTGCTGACCTAGCATTTTTGCTTCCCGTACCAAAGAGAACAATTATTAATGGAAATGTACCTATTCCATATTAGGGGTACAAAAACACTTTAATCTTGCGATATGTCGTTATTGTAACGAAGGTGAAAATGTTGTATGGAGGACGTGTTGTATTTGCAACGTTCGACTTAATGCCGATAACTTCAATATAACGTATCTCCGATGCCTTTCTTTCTAAGAGCGACATCAGACGCGCCAAGTCGATAACGCTCGCATGTCTCGACGGGTGGTGTTCAGCGGTCGCGAGCACAGCCGCTACGCGGTTCGGCTCGCGGCGGTGACGTTCGCACGAATGGTACGCTCGCTGCGGGCAGGGGGAGCGGGGTACACGCAGCGTCATTTGTGTTGACCAAAGGAAAAATGGATTATATGTATAGGAACAGGAAGTTGAAATTACGGCGCAAATTCGGCTCAAGCCGACTGCTGGCTCTAGCCACTCAGGAAAACTTTTCTTGCCCAAGCAATATTCGTTGTTACACGCTTCGGAACATGACTCGCCACCGCGTCAGACTATTCCTAATTTTTACACCGTTCTAGAATTTAATTTGGGTGAAATTTATCAATGGTTTGGCATTTTTTTTAAATATGCTTTACTAATAGCGTTGGTCAACGTCGTTATCTAATTTAGAGACGAAATGGCATTGGTTTCGCGCGTAGAAAAATTTCGTCTCGGGCTCCCAAACAGTGGCTTAGTTCTGAGAGCCTAGATAATTGTGGCAGTGACATTCTAGCACAAATAACGATCACGGAAAAGACAGACATGTACCTATGGGATTGACATAAGCAACAAAAAAGTTTAAGTCAATTCTGAAGTCGTTGTAACGAAGCGTTTTGAATGCGATTTTCATTTGTCTGTGGAGCTCTGGGCCCTTCATTGAGATTTCAGCTACGAGCATGACTTGGCCGCAGAAGTATTGACCAGGAAGAAAACTTAGTCGCACGATCGGACATCCGACCTGGGCCGGCAGTCTCGACAGAGATAGCGACAAAATCGCTAACTTTCGATCGCCGATTACTAACGAATAAATTTAGTTGAACTAATGATGCTTGCGAGAAACGCATCTTGGATGTAAAGACTTGCTTTTCTCGCAAGCATCGTTATTGCAACTGTTTTTTTCATTGTTTTTTAACGATCGAAAGTTAACGATAATGTCGTTAACTCTGTCGAGACTGCCAGCCCAGCATAGCTATTCACAACGCTTCGATTCGATTTTCGATTCGGAAAGTCGTATGTCTATCTCGCTCGATTTCGTAATGTCAAAAAAAGATGACATACGACTTTCCGAATCGAAGCGTTTTGAATAAGGGGCTAGGTTTGTACAGACGCCAGCATATCAAGCTTCCCGAAACTGTCAAATTTCCCCAATCAACCTTGAGCCTAATGCTTTAGCGGTAATATTGAAAATCTATTAAAGAAATTTGACAGATTGTAGTAGCTTGATATGCTGGTCTGTATAAGATAGCGGCCGGTCGTGGCCGGTGGCATCTTTGGATTGGAATCCTCCAAATGACGAAGTTGACGTTATGAAACCCAATGATTTAGTCGATTAACTTTGAGCTGTGCAAATGACGCTGGGTTTGCGCTCGTCCTTCTTCTTACCCCGTCGCAGCGAAATTGTGTGAATTTTGTTATACATTTACAAAAAATAAATGCGCGGACGACTAATATATTGAATTTTGCATTGGTTTTTCACTAACATGATTTTATAGTATTAGAAAAATATAGTAATCTAAATCTTATCTTAACCGCGCATTAAGTACAATATCCATTTTTTGTGAATACTTTTACACACACAAATCCAGTTCGTCGATATTTTTAGTCAAAAGTCATTCAATTGTTATTTTCTGTAAATGTCGGATTTTATAGGATTTTCTTTAAAGGAAACGCGTGTATTAAAGCGTTTTGTCTGAAGAACTCGACTTCCATTGTCGATTTTGTTCAAAATGTCGTTTTGTCTTGTCATCTCTTGTATGAAAGAAAACTTTTAACATCTTTTGGTAAGTACTCCAAGACTGTCGGGTGAGTTGCCTACTTTGCATTCAAAATAAGAATAGAACGACCTCAAACTGACTTGTTCCAACTTCACATGGATGATACAGCGCATTCTATGCATTTGACATTTGTTTGACAGATCAAACGTCACTATCATAGGTGACGGACGTCACTACTGTCAAACATGACAGTTATATTCTTATTTGAATGCTTATACCATAGACTGCACTGTTTTTGTGTTTTCCTTTTAGTTTGTTTTTATGTTTAGCATGCATGTTTAATCACTTACCCCTTTTTGTGCTTTTCGATGCCCTTCGTTCCACTCCCGATTTTAAATAAATTTCTTTTGCGTTCAATTCTTGTTAACTTGCGTTTTGTTTTTCGTGTATTTAGTGGAACGCATGTGCATTTAGTGTGGTTTTAAAAGTCGTGCGATTTTTTGTCGCCACCTTTTAAATCTGTTGAGATAGCTGTAAGTCCACAGACGCACAAGCGATTTTATTCTCGCGCGCAGGAATTTCAACCCCCGACACTACGCTTTTGACCAACGCTCTGCTCAAGTGTGTATCGCCCGTGCTGACGTAGGCTAACTAATTTTCTAAGGAGAAATCACTTTTAACGCATGGATCGCGATTCTAATATCTTGCACTGGATTTTCAACTCTCTGCGCTACGTTGTGAGTTGGAAATCGAGTGCGAGATAAAACATCGCTACGTTAAGAGGGAACAGGGCCAAAAACTAGGTATTTGAAGAAACTATTTCCGTCGCGCTGTGTGGAGCCTGCGCCCTTTTTTTTGTTTTTTATTTCGGATGGGCAATCATCAAATGACTCCGCCCGCTCTTGGCGGATCAGGAGAGAGTGTCAGACGAGCCTTGAGAGTGCGATAGGGTCAGCTGCAGCTCAGATCGCTTATATCCCAAAAATATTGACGAAATCGACGTTTCGTATTCCCCTTTTTTTCTCCTCGAAAACTGAGCCGATTCAATTATTTTTGACATTAAAATTTTAGGGAAAAGTATGTCTAGGTTTCTATTAATTTATTTTATGTTAAAAACTTTCTAATTTGTCGTGGTAGTCTTAGAGCCTTATCACACTATCGTATTGCGAGCGGATTCAAAGCGGAGCGGGCGCGCAGTAAATTCGTTGCGGGAGCGTAACGAATTCGCCGCGGATGCGCAGCGAATAGCAGGTGAAAGTGCACTTAATTCTCAACGTTAGGCTGCAAAGCCTAGCGTTGAAAATTGAGTTTGCGTTGCGCAGCGAATCCGCTCGCAATCCGCTAAGGCTCTTAGAGGACTACCACGACAAATTGGTGAAAGAAAACGGGGAATTTTTTGTCAATTTTGGAGGGTCATATTTCTTGTCTTTGACTGTACTACTTATACAGAAAAAAAATGATTGCTCTAGAGGCATTATTCAAAAAGAAAATGAGGGAATACATTTGTATGGAGAAACTCTACGCCATGTTCCCTCTTAAGTAGACCCGTGCCTATGAATTGTGATTCCTTCATAGTACAATTTCTTGACGAAAGCGACAAAAAATCTTGACGACGTGTTAAGTTTTGACAAAAAATATTGTCTAACACTCATCTGATTGGCAGGAGTTGGCCGGGGGTAAAAGTGGGCCTAGCGGGCTTCGGCGGAGCAGCGAGCGGTCGGAGTCGCTGTCGGACGGGCGGACCGAGAAGCAGTCGAGTCATAGCAGCGGTAAGACTTAGACCCTATGTCTACTATAGACTCTGCTTTGAGGATGTGTGCACCAATGTCGTATACAGGGTGTAAGGCACAGCCCTTCACAAACTGATAGGGTAAATTCAGTATATCAAACTAAGATCACCGATACAAGAAATTATTTCAGGAAACTTATTGGAGTCCAATAAATTTTATTTGTTTTATTTCCTCATACGCAATGTATCGTTACCGTGGCACAACGCACGTAGCGAACGGCAAGCGCGACGACGCTGTAGCTAGGCAGGAAGTGAACTGCTGATTTCACGCGTCGTTCGGTTTTTCAACATCCATTGGTATAATTTTTTATTTTTGCCGTATCATTTACATAAATGGAGTGCTGCGTACAGAGAATATAATTTTTCATTGAAATAAAGGAATATTAACTTGAAAAACGATAAAAATAATGAAAATTTTCCAGGGGAGAATTCCGGTGGAATATATATGATTCAGAGTAAAATGCTGAAGGCACCATGTCAGTTTGCGAAAGGCTGCCCCTTACACCCTGTAGATATAGTCCCGTTGTGTTCGCCTGGGACTGCTGCGATGTCCACAGACGTTTCCCGCAGTGGTGTAACCGTTTGGAACTGGCGAAATGTGGGCGTGCTTTTCATCTTTATTCAATTTGAAGGGTTTAAATATTTTGGCACTGAACTCTAATTCTTATTCTAAAATAAAAGTAAACATAGCATTCCCCACTGCACGACTACTTATGCCATCCAGTTGGTCGATGGGGAAACAGTCCCTTAAGTACTCTTACCCCTCTCAAAGTACGAAATACACCTCCTGAAAGTATCAGTTAGTAAGGTCAACATGGAAAATCAGCATAAAGCTTGAGCGGCTATTTGCACTCTACAATGAAGTGTTTCTAGGCCAGCTTCCACCAAAAAACGATAGATGGCGTTGTACATGACCAGTGTAAAACAAAATATATTTGGCTGTATGGAGCTGGCGTTTATTGGCTTTCAAAAGTGTTCCTTCCTAGTTTGTGTGCGTCGTCTTTCTTCATTCGATTTGAGTTTTTGTTGATTGTAACTAACTTTTTTCGTATTGGCTATAATTTCTATAAAATACGACCTAGCACGGAATTTTTGGATACCGATATCTGCTGCTCGTAAAAAATTGTTGGCTGCGACCGGACACCGAAAACAATTTTTTTACACTGAGTCATGTACAGCGACATCTATCGTAGTTTTGTGGAAGCTGGCCTAGACAAAACCTCACTATGCTACTCAGTCTGGGCTGGTCTTAAGTTCACCGGTTTTATCATCTCTCTAGCCAACTCTCAACGATATTGTGGTTAACGACAAATCAGCTTCGTATCTACACTTACAATAACGGCCACCCATCCGTTTGCAGGCCTCAACGGACTCCGCAACATCGGCAACACATGCTTTATGAACAGCGTGCTGCAATGTCTGTCGAACACCAAGCCGCTGCTTGAGTACTTGACCGACGACAAGTATACGGACGATATCAATACCACACTGTCTTGTATGAAGGGGGCGCTTATGAAAGGTAAGATCAATTTATAATTAAAAATGAATGTTTTATATGGGGCTGGCATTTGGGGTAATATTGGGTTGGTTATTTGGGTTAAAATAGGGTTAAACATTTGTAGCAAATTCTGTTAGTGTTCTGACTTTTTAGTACTCCAATGGTGGTTGGTCTGATAGAAGGTTTTGATCAGAACAGGATCGATTTAAAAAAATATGGTTAAAATTGACTTTTTTTCGAAAATCTGTGAATGGGGATCAAAATTTCACGTAAAATTATTGATTGTCTCCTAAGACCATTTTCGTGTAACTGCAATGGTTAAGGTAGTTTCCCTTACTGTCTCGTTGAACGTATCCAACCTGTATAATTATCGACTTATTATTGCCATTCAACGTGGCAATGCTGCCAGTCTTCTGGACACGTTTCCGGATGACAGCGATGCGGAGGAGTACTATGACGCCTAAGTGGCCTGTTGTCGTCGTTACTTACTTAGTCTTAATTTTTACAATGTCCGATAATTAATGGATAATCTTGAAATGGCCCATAGCAGAACCCATGGCCATTCAGAAATAGATACGCAAAAAATCTATCTTATAAAAAAATTTCATCGGCAGATGTAGGACCTGCATAAGAATGGGGGGCCATATTACATTTTTTTGCTTCAGTAATTTTTTCTCCTTGTCTACATTAATAGCAATAATTCACTATTTAAGGTGGATGCTCCAGGGTAGCCCGCGAAATTCAAATTTTCTTACGTTTTTTGCAATTTCCAGGTCAGTGTCAGGTTGTATGATGATTAAAATTTGATTCGCGGCTGTAACATGTATGTAGTTATAGAATTATAGTCATCAAAATCATCAATACAACCCTCCAAGCTCATAAAGGTGCAGGAATATACGTGTTACAGCCGCGAATCAAATTTTAATCAACATACAACCTGACACTGACCTGGAAATTGCAAAAAACGTAAGAAAATTTGAATTTTGCGGGCTACCCTGACGCTTTCACCTTAAGGCAAATACAATTATAAATTGTACCATTATCAAATCTACTTGAAACCGACATTATTTTAAAATTATTGGTCACTCACTTTAAACTTTGTTTAAAAATTAATTCAAACTAATTTTCCAAAATAAATGAACTTGCTTACAGGTACTACTTAGTATGATAGATTTTTTTTCGCATTTTTTATCTAAATGGCCATAAGTTCTACTATAAGCCATTTCAAGGTAATCCATTAATTACCGGACACCCTGTATAATGTACATAATAACGTCACCTACATATTCATATTGTCCTGCTCGTTGTTGCAGCCTTCGGCATAGTGATAAAGGAGCTGTGGTGTCGCGGCGAGAAGGACGGCGTGGTGAACACCACGGCGCTCAAGTCGCAGGTGCAGCGGTTCGCGCCGCGCTTCATGGGCTACAGCCAGCAGGACGCGCAGGTAACATCTACCCCACTATCACAGTAAAACATCATCATCATTTCAGCCGTGCGTCGTCCACTGCTGGACCTAGGCCTCCCCCAAGTGTCGCCACATTGACCGGTCCTGTGCGACTCGCATCCATCAGATCCCCTCCAGCTTCACCAGGTCACCGCTCCACCTAGTGGGAGGTCTTCCAACGCAACGTCTTCCACAACTTTTCGGCCCCATCGGCCATCCGTTCTGTGAGCAATGTGCCCTGCATTCTCATCTCAGCCACATACAAATATCTTTCATTCATCGCTTTTGTGCCCCAACATTCTGATCCATACAAGACAGCAGGGGGCCTAAAAACTACCATACCATAAAGACCATTTTAACGTTATTCATATTATGATTCTGATAAAGGAGCCATTTAAGGCCCCCAGGCCCCCACTATTTTATAAATCTTCCCCTTAAGTTTAAGCTACCTGATACTGTACATTATGATTATCAAAGTGGTATATGTTACCGAGAGTATTGTTGTGTTGGTAGGAGTTCCTCCGCTACCTGCTGGAGGGTCTGCACGAGGACGTGAACCGCGTCACCACCAAGCCCAAGCCCATCCTCACCGAGATCGACGACAGTCTGAGGTACGTACAACAATCGCTAGAGCTCCTCGAGTTATAAGTCGAGCTACACGATAACTGACAAATGCTTGCACTGACTGGACAGGTCCACTCAAATCTGTGTAGTTCTTTCTTCAAAAGGCCATCTCAGACACTAATCTGCATAGTCCTCATGTGAATTGAGCAATATTATGTCTGGACTTCAAAAGAGACTATGACCTCTGAGTTTGTGTCGGCTGTTTCTTCTCAGAGTAGTCAGGTACAAAACACCGGCCCCATCTAGTTTTAACGCGACCGTGTAAGGGTGTGAGGAACATCGACGTGCGTTCTAGACTCACTAGCGCTGAAATTTTATATCACTTGATTTATATTGTCACTAACGGGATATCTTCCGTGACGACGCTGTTGCTAGCGCTATGATCGCGGGTTGACTGGAGAATGCGGGTGGAAGGACAATAAATTGTTAGAAGCAGACAAATCTGTCTACCCTCTTTCTTAGTCTTTTGCTACGCGCACTATTAGAACTCGACACTAAGAAAAAATATTATAAAAAAAAAAACAATCAAAATATTATAAGTGACAATATAAGTTTAGTTATAAACCGTGAAAGCTTAAAACAGTGTTTATATCAGTTATTCAAACAAACAAAAAATTTGTAAAAATAAATAACCATCATCTGCCTAGCCTTTTCCCAACTATGTTGTGGTCGGCTTCAGTCTAACCGGATGCAGCTGAATACCAGTATTTTACATGAAGCGACCGCCTATCTGACCTCCACATCCCAGTTGGTACTGTAAAATAATCATATTATATTCGTCTTTATTAAATGACCTTGTTCTCTGTTCCAGCGATGCAGCTAAGGCCTCCGAAGCCTGGAACCGCTACCAGCGCATGGAGGACAGTCGAATCGGCGACATCTTCGTGGGACAGCTGAAGTCTACCCTCCGCTGCACGCACTGCAACCACGACAGCGTGACCTTCGACCCCTTCTGGGACCTCAGGTAACCCTGCGCGACTGACCTTCATGTGAATATGAGACACATTCGTAAAAATGGCCGCTTTATCAGAATCATAATATGAAGCACGTTAAAAATTGTTAATTCTTAAAATGGACTTTATAGTCATGACGTCATTTTAAGATTTTTTTAATTATTATTAAATTTTTACTATTTTTTTAGGCCCGCAGTCTACGCTCAGGGTAGAAGGGACACCGTCCGTATTCAGTAAATCATTCTGAGCCCCACATAGAAATTTATCTTTGGACCAAACGCTGAATCGTGAAAAAATCTGCTGTTTCATACATTTTGACGAGTTATGTGAAGATATTAATGGGAATAGCTGATTTTCGTTTTCGCGATTCAGTGTTTGGTCCCATAGTAAAAGTTGTTTATAATGATGAGTACAATGACCTGTCGAAGTTTATCGATATCATCCGGAAACACTGTGTATAGTCTTATGTCGCGGATAACTTTATTTTGCGTGATTTTGATGTATTTCGCTGTTTAGTTCATCACTAGTGTCATAGATGGCGCTGTCATACTTTTTGTTCTATGTTGATGTAGTATCTTTGTAGGGCCGCTACACACTTTCCTAAATTTAAAAGCAATATTCGCGAGAAATAACGATTGTATAATTATGAATGAATGTATCTGTCCTGTCAGTTTGCCGATCCCGTCGCGCACGGGTAACATGAAGCTGCAGCAGTGTCTGTCGCACTTCACGCGCGAGGAGGAGATGGACGGCGACGAGAAACCGGTACGTATGCAAAGAAAAGGCATAACCGCTTGTATGTTTGTTACGCGATTTCTCCGCCATTTATGGACCGATTATCAAAATTCTTTTTTTATTTGAAAGAGTACTCCAGAGGTGGTCTCATTTAATTATTTCTAAGACTGAAATGGGCTCTAATCATTCAATAATTATATGTTGCAGACCTGTTCGAAGTGCGGCGTGCGCAGAAAGTGCCTCAAGTGGTTCACCGTCCAGAAGTTCCCGCAAGTCCTCGTCATACATCTCAAGAGGTAACGCTACTCTCTAAGACAAAGAAAATACATTTATTTGGCACATGCTACAAGTGCGCACAAAAAAAACTTACATCTAAACAAGAAATGTAACACTTTGTGCGTCACGGCTGCGCCAAGTAGGCCCAGTTTAGCAAAATGCCGGGCAACTAGTGCCCGAGGCTGGTCTTCAATTGGACCTGGATTAGGTTACGGATGTAAAAGAGTTTTATAATTATGTTGTGTCAATGTTCTGCTATTTATTTGATCATTTCTATGGTGCTCACGTTGCGAGTTAAAGAAGAAAAAACCGGATAAAAACTGTATAGTACGGCGCTAAACTAAATATGAATAACTTTAATTGTGTAACAAAATCTTACAAGTTAAATTTGACCCACTACTCGGTTTCCGATTGTGCTGAAGTTTTGCACACACCTTCGGTTCTGGTGACAATACATTTTTGGGGCAGACATGACTTGATCCTGCAGCCAGGTTCGTCTCCGCACAAGTGAACTCCTCAACGGTTAAAAGCACGGACACGAAACTTTATATACGCGTTCAATGTTGATAGATAAACCTATATTTTTTTATAAAAACTTATTTTGAAGTTTTTTAATTAAGAAACTTGTGTTCCAAAACTAGAACTAAAATTCACATTTGGCTAATTGTCATTGCAGATTCTCCCCAACGGAGCGTTTCCGCGGCAAACTGAACGTGTTGGTGGAGTTCCCTCTGAACAACCTGGACATGTCTCCCTACGCCGCCACCCGCGGCAACCCGGCCGTCTACAACCTCTACGCAGTCAGCAACCACTCAGGTAACCACATACACTGTGTAAGCGGACCCTCCACGAAGCCGCTATCTTAAGGGGATGCATACAGGCTGCTCCCAGCCATTTCCCCGCTAGATGGCGTTGAAGTCAACATTTTTTAGTTAATTTGGGTTTTTGTGTAATTGGAAAATTATTAGGTCGTAGGAGTAGCGCTAGCGATTAGAGGACATTGCGCTTTATCGAACTGGGTCATATCATTGCCACAAAATCCACCCAATTCGACACAATTTCGGATTTTAACATTTGCTATTGAACATAGTGTTGTTTACACACACAGACGTGGGTGAGTATGTAAGCCCTACGTTTACAAGGATTGACACTAGATGGCGTGAATGAAAAAAAAAACAAGTTTTTCATTTTTCTATATTGAGATTGATGATTTCTACAGAACGCCACCTGCTTAACCTGCTACGGTATATATGTACGGTCGACCAAGCTATTTGGTTTATATTTTACAATGTAATTTGTGGGTTAAACTTTTAACCAAATAGCTTGTTCGACCGTAAGATAGGTATAAAAATAAAAGTTTGTATTTGTTGGCGTATACTATTTATTTATAATTTTGGGAAATAAATTATGTCAACATTAATTACAATAAAACGCAGTTTTATTTTATTACATTACACTTTTGAATTTTTTATCAAAACAAGTATTTGAAGTAAATTATGCTGATTTGTAATAGTACCAATTATTACAATAATTAGACATTTCATAACACATAAACTATAATTCTTATACAAGAGATAACATCAAATCTAAAACTAAGAAATATACCATGATAATGTCGATTCTAAACAAACTACTACTAAAATACAATTCGAACTAGAATCAGTTGATTTTACCCTGTCTGCTTTGAAAGTTCCTGTCTGGAAACCACTGCTATACTGCTGCTGCAAAGAAAACATAGGTAATTGGTAATATTTGTTACTTTTTGAGGAATATTATGTACCATTCACTTCAAAATATTATTTAGCTGCTCTAAAATAAAACTTTACTTCTCTTCTTTGCTATTTTTTACTAGAATAACCTAATATATTCTATTTAGTTTAGACATTGAAATTGATGCAATTTATGAAGTGAAAAAAAGAGTAAAAGCATTGTGTACATACCATTCAAACCTATACATTTAGCTTTTTTTTAACACATCTCAAAATGATTTCTGGCAGAATACAGTTTAAAAAATCTGATAATTTTGGTATTTTGCTGACAAATTCATTATCTCGACAAATAAAACATATGAAGTATCATTTATCCATTTTGCTGACACGCATTTGTCCTTGAACCTGGAATAAAATTTAATTATAGTAAGAGAAAACCAGATATTGAAATTTATTAAAATGAGGACAAAAAAAAGGAAAAGCTTTGCGTACATACCATTCAAATCTATACATTTAGCATTTTTTTGAACACGTCTCAAAATTATTTCCGGCAGAACACAGTTTTTAAATAGTCTGATAATTTTGGTATCATATTGCTGATAAATTCATTATCTCGACAAACTTCTATTACAGTCAAAGGTTTCGTGACTGAAATAAAACATATGAAGTAGCACTTATCCATTTTGCTGACACGCATTTGGCCTTGAACCTGGAATAGAATTTAATTATAGTAAGAGAAAACCAGATATTGAAATTAATTAAAATGTGGACATGCAATAGAATTTTCAGTTTACTTGATAGTAATAATCGTGCTTTTTATTCATCACTAAAACATTATTGTCTAGTTTTAGAGCAAAGTTCTTCTTTTCTAGTGCAGCTGCCTCGAGGCTTTGATTTGTCCTGGCCAATGATGGAAAGCACTTGATCTCAACAACAGCTCTCTCATTTTCAATTATACCTGTAACAAATTGCCATAAAATATAAAACACAGATGTAGCTTTTTATGAGATTTGATATAAGAAATTCAATCGTCTCTAGTGCTGGTTATTCTTTGTTTCTCGCAATTATAACTAGTGTTATGTTTGGCCACATTTGCCAAACACAAAGATAAAATTGAAGTTTGAAAAATAAATAACTTACCATCTGGACTGCCAGCTAAAAATCCAAATTCTTCATCAATAAAAAGGCCTGAAGGCCTGACAATTTTATTATATTGTTGCATGAAAATACTTTTTGCTACACTCTCATATTGTTAAATTGGTAAACAATCGTTTGCGTGTCGAAGATTGCTGTCGTATTCTGCTTTGTTCTTTCCGTTTTAAGTATTTTTTTAAATGTTTCCCTGGGCTCTGTGTGGTCTGCTTTTTCCATGCAGTTTCATGCCATTTGTGTCCATTAGCAAGCGATAGTCCTGAAAACATATTTTTAAGTGTTATATTCCAGGAAAGACATGTTGCGGCGATATAAATTGGGTTATATAAGGAAAGACTTTATATTTACCTGTCACATGAACACGTCGCTGGTAAGAACGCCCTTTTCCTAAACTAATTCGTTTTCCACAGTTAAATTTGTTTATTACGCTCATAAAGTTTTCTGCCACATTTGTTGTCTCATTTGACAAACGACCTGCCTTCAAAGCAATTTTTTCATTGGCTGCATAAATCAGAACCCACACCTCTGGAGCAGTATTTTTCAGCCTTTCTACGAGATCTTCTTCCTTCTTTTCAGTTCCATCTGTCAATGTTTTATTGACATTGCAGTAATAATCCTTGCAGTTTTCATGTACTCCGAATACATGAAGCGGGCCATTTCTCTCTGATTCCATTGCTGTAGATGATCCAGTAAAATTTTTTCAGCAGTTTTTTTTTTTTCATAATTTTCATATCGATGTTTCTCCTCTCATAATATTGACATGTCTAACAATATTTCTTTCTAGCAGCAAGGAATAGACATTTAGTAGTTTCTTTACCAATAATGCAGGCCTGGGAATGAAAATCAACACTTGTAAATATTGCACGTATTAGAAATGTCTTACAGAACCAAATTCGTGTTTTGTAAAATATTAACTTACCTGACCTTTGAACCATGCTCCATATACAATCTACTTATACAGTAACAAATGGAATGCCGCGCCGTCTGAAGACACATCATAACCTTTTGGAATAGCAATTTGATCTTTCATAATAAAATAAAGCTGACATTGTTGGAATATCCATAGGACTTGTTGTGAGCTGCTTGTGTCCAGTATTTATTTAAACACTGCTCTCCGAACAATTTTATGACACATATTGCACTTGAAAATTAATTCACTTCGAAATCCATCAATTTCACTAACAAATTCAATTTGTTAGATTCACACATATTTCGATGTAGGTACATATTTCCAGAAGAAATGCCCACTCCATTACATTTACATCCTTCAAGTCCACAATGCGATGCCCAGATATCCCAGATAATCATTTAGATATTTGAACCAGCTTCCACAATCAATAAAATTGAAAATAATGTAATAGTATCGTAAATTCGTATTTCACAACCATGATGCAAATTGCAATATTCCAAATCATAGATAATAAAATAGGGTTGCGTTCGAAACCAAAGATCTAGAAAAATGTTAAGTTACATTTTATTTATCTTTATATTTCAATGTTATCTTTATATTCCTGGTAGAATTGGTCGACAAATAAGAAAACAAAATCAGATTAGATAAGTTACTTATTTAAAATAAAGCACAAAATAGATTGTAAGTAACTGATTTCTATTTGTTTCTGAACGCACCATAACAATTTGACGTGAACTAGCGAGAGCTTGGTAAGTTAGGTACCTACTACAAAATAAAACCAACTAATATTAATGTATGTCTGACTGTCTGTCTGAAACTGTTTGCAAAATGCGTAAAAGGTGTCCCGCCCGGCAAAGCTATATTTTGCACATGTTTGCAAGTTTAATTTTGTGACTACTTTGGTAGTTAACAAATATTAAGAAACACTGACTTTGTACTCATCACTGCTACGTATGACGTAGGTAATTAGTATTATGACGAGATTTCATAAAAATCACGGGTCAACTTGCTGTTTCAAATACCACCGAAAAAAATAGAATTGCGTTTTTAGAATAAATAATTACTATACCTACGATAAATTACATTATAGTCTACTAAATAATATGAACTAAATATATACTAGAGAAATAATGCAATTTGAATCAATGAAAATGTATAGCATACAAAATTTAATACGCAAGAAATTCCGCGCGCAAATCATAGCGCGTCACAACCGAAATAAGAATGTATTTTATAACAGTCTATACAAGTGAACGAAGTTTGGCAACGCTTTGTTACGTCAACAATGCATGTAGGTCAAGGTTAGGAAGAACGGCATCGTTGCTTATAGCCTACCAACGACTATTTGTATTTATGTTGCCATACAACAATAATAAGTAAGAAAAGTTTAAAAAAAAACAAAACATTGATGTTTATGTCATCAGTTTTATGTTATTTTATATTGTTTTTGTTTTGAACGGTTGGAAAGGGAATTAACCAATTATTGAACTTTAAGATATTGATTTATCAGAATTACAAGATCGTCTGCACGCCATCTAGCGTGTCAATGTCTAAACAATGCTTTTGGTTTGCTTGTCAAAAGTCACGCACACTACTAAAGAAGTGTCAAATTTTGCCGGGATTTCATTATTGTTTTTCTCAGTAAATAATGTAAGATAATGCCCAAAAAGGTCCGTTGCGTACACATTTCACTGTAGAGAAGTGATAAAACGATTAGTTTGAAAGAAAGAGTGTCTGTGTTTAGTGTATTTTACGAGACAAAAATGTATGGACGGTCGGTCAGAGCTTCAACCTTAACCGCTATAGTTTTCCTTTAAAGTTCATGAAATACACTATCATCATGAATTTTTCCAGATTTTTCAAGCCAGCAGTTTAGCTTTTAGATGAGGGGGGGGGGGACGCCCTACTGGAACAAATGTAGGGGAGCTACCTTAAAAAAATATATGTTCCAAAATTTTATTTTACCACTTTGTCGGCGTTATTGATATACACTACACACCTCTACAAAATTACAGCTTTCTAGTACTAACGGTCTCTTAGCAAAACCTCGGACACAGACGGACATGACGAAACTATAAGAGTTCCTTATCAGGACTACGGAACCCTAAAAAATGAACATTTTTTTGTTCTAGACACACTAGCACCAGCCAAGGGGCCTTTCGGCTTCGTTAAGAGTACTTACTCCCTTTATTTTCATATGCATTCAGAAAAAAAAGCTGTTATTTTGATACTACAAACCGACACTTGTATTTATTTGTTTACATGACTGCGTGGATACGTCTGATTGCAAGACTTTTATTTGCGTTTCTTTATATTTTCGAGCGTATGCCACTCGTGGGCTGCAGCTGACAATCAGCGTCAGGTGGTATCTTGAGTTGCCATTTGGCATTATGCTGAGCTGAGGCCCTTTTGGCATTCTTAGTTTCGTTAGTTTATTTACTCTGTACAATTTTTAAGGTGTTTTGAATGCCAAATAAACACAATTTTATTTTTTCAGGTACGACATACTCTGGTCACTACACGGCGTACTGCAAGCATCCCTACAACGGCGACTGGCACGAGTACAACGACTCCAGGTACCGTATGTGTAAATCTACACTTTGTACGCCCAACCTTGAACGCGATTGTCACGTATATGTAGTGTGTGTGGTGGGATTCGAAATAAAACGGCAAGCAAGCTTTACTTCTTGAATTTAATCGTCTGAAAATGATACGTCTTCCATATTTTCTCATCCGTCGTACTATACAATATTGATGCTGTGCGCACCGTTCTTGACACAGTGTTGTCACACCATCATCTTACACTGTTTTTAGACTCACGGTTTTTCAATACATTTAAAGTACTTACGGGATGACATATCCGTGATTTTGGTTTTTTCTTTTTTTTTTTGGGAGCTCTTAGTAACAAAAGAAAATGACGGATATCATCCCGTAAGTACTTTAAGTGCATCATCTTATATTCCTTCATTGAATCAGTGTTGCCACTTAACTCACCTTACCACATATATACGTGACATGCCTGCGCGTGCCCTGTACGGCAAACGACACAAATATGTGACAAATAGGTAGGTGAAATCGTGGAGGGCATGCGCGTGTTTATGCTCTGGCGTTTAAACTCAAAGCATTTATTTCAAATAGGCCCGTGACAGGCACTTTTGCACAGTCAAAAATACGCTACCGCAGTCCAGCCACAGACATAATAATAGGGATGATGACTGACTAAAAAAAATATGGTTCTGTTTAGTCCGTCAGTTAGAATATCGAAAAATATTGGATACGTGTTTTTTGTTTCATCAAATTAATAAAAATTGACGAAGATAAAACGTATCAAAGATCTTGGGGGAGTGGGGGCTTGTGACGTCTCATTTGAGTAAAATTTGTACTCAAATTTTACGTCACACGAGTTTTGGACGCACTGTATCATCTTCATTTTTTGTTTACGTGAAAAAAGAAAAAAATTCTCCAATATTTTTTTGGAAATCTATCTGACGGACTAATTAGTTTTTAGGGTTCCGTACCTCAAAAGGTAAAAAACGGAACCCTTATAAGATCACTTTTTTTTGGTCATCTACCCTTTAGTGAAAGGACTGTAGTTGCCCATTCCAAAATCATAGATCTCATGGAAAAAATGGGCAAGAAACTCCATGAACAGTCTTTTAAATCAAGTTAGATATTACATAGTTCTGGGTACAATATTGTTACTTCAATATGTGAGCACAATGTAGAAATAGAAAAAAAAAAGACAATTAAAACCTTACAGCATGATTGGTTCGTACAGCAGTATCAGTCACACCCGCGCGCGCAACTCTCAGTCTCCAGTCTAACTAGCTAGCTGCGTGCATGCTTGTCTGTCCGTGCTTATCTGTACTTCCTGTTCCTGTTAATAATCATAATGGTTTCATTTTTGTTAAAATTTTCCTAATTCACCTTGTTTCTTTTGTATAATTTTTTGTGTAATGTATTTTGATTTATTTATATTTTTGTACCGTATCAAATTTACTGTATGTACCTACCTAGATTATAAGTGAATGATGTGGTCTCCCACACTTGTATTTGTCCCTGATCTATGAATACTTGCATGTAATTGTGTAGTTTCTGTTGGAGATCCAATAAATAAATAAATAAAAATTAAAACGCTTTTTACACTATTTCTATATTTAAAAGAAATGCTAATTTATATTTAAAAGAAATGCTAATTTAAAATACAGATATAGGTATGTAGGCATAGGTATCTAAAGATCACGAGCACCCACGACGTTTTCTAAAACCCGGCGCCCCTGAGTGTAGCAGCCTTATACTGAGTCAAGCAGCCTTGCTTTGGTAAATGTCTGATCGCAATGTCTCTCGTTCCAGAGTGAGCACAATCACCGCTCGCAACGTGGTGTCCTCAGAAGCGTACGTGTTGTTCTACGAGCTGCAGCGACACACGTAGCACTCGCCAAGTGACCCCCGCGCGGGCCCCTCCGGCGTGGGCCCCTCCAGCGTGGGCCCGCGGGCCCCTCGAGTGTGACCCCCGCGCGGGCCCCTCCAGCGTGACCCCACTGCGAGGTAGTAACGGACGTGGCCCCGGTGTGGTGGGACTTGGCCCGATTTACATTGATCAAGAACAGTGGTGCAGTGATTGTTGACAAGCACTGTACTCATCTCCTTCGCTAAACACTTGGCCAATGTAAATCGGCCTTTATGGTTTGGTAGAGAGAGCAACAAATTTATTGAGTAGTTTCTCATTGACGGTCAAACACAAACTGTCAGTGAAAATCAATGTAATTGAGTACAAAGTGCAATAATTAGTCGGTAAAATATTGATAATTAATGCAGTTGTAAGTTTTCTGCAGAAAAGTTTAAGTTTTCTCACAAATTTTCAAACGCTACAGAGTATAATAACTAAAAATAAAAAAATCTGAATATTAATAAAGTATAATAACAAAGCCGAGCTGAAGAAATTACTACACCATCCAGCTTACTTTTGATCTGTGTCGAAAATATATTGGTACAATTGTATTCTGTAAAAACATAGGTACTATTTACCGAAGCGAATCATTTTTTATTTAACATGAAACCTGACACTACCCTGGCGGTTCCACATTAATGCCAGACCTGTACATGTAGCGTTTTAGAATTCATGAGTTTAAAGGTAAGCGTCCACCTATCTGCATCGGACGCATCGCATCAATCGGATGGTAGTATTCTTTGTATAGAAAGTCACAGATCCGCACCGTACGGATCGCTCGAATCTGCTCAATAATACTACGTTCCGTTTGATGCGATGGTTAAGATGCGGACAGGTGGACGCATACCTTAAAAAAGTTGTTCAGTTTTTGGTCATTTCAATTCGTGAAGTGCGCTAAGTGTTAAGTGCAGAGTTATTTGAAAGTGTTTACTCCTCTAGAACGTGGTCCCGCCGCACCGGCCACGCCTTGTAGGCCTTGTATCCTTGTATGTGACTGCAAATACTAAAATTGTACAAGTATAGGACAAGTAAGAAGGTTATGAAGAAATTTGTACAAGCTAGCAATATTAATATGGTATATAGAAATTATTACAAAAAGTTCGGTCGAACCGGTAAGGACAAGTTGCAGACACGAGACGCTGACATAATTATGCATCAGAACATCTGTAAGGGTACACTTTCAGGACCAGTGTCCGCTATATGTCCGAACCGGTCAAACCAATGGGGACAGACTGCGGACACCGGACACTAACAGTTACTTTAGTAGTCTGGTTTCATGAGCTGTGTCCATATCTGTCCGTACCGGTCGAGCCTGTACGGACATCGGACAATGACAGATACTTTGTCATCCAATAAAACTTTGATCTCGAACATTTACGTTTTTGGCACACGAATGCTACCGGACAAGCGCGTGTATGACACTAGACAGAGCGATTTGTTACAAGTAGTAACAAGTATTGAATTACGATTTTTTTCGTCTTGTCCCGTCTATCGCGCATAAATATTGAAATATCTTTACTTCAGTCAGTCCAGTGTCCGCAATCTGTCCGGACCGGATTGACCGAACCCCAGGTAGGTATTGGTTGTAGTGATACAAATTGTTCGTAGTGGCAACACAGAATGTAGGTCGTGACAAATGAAATGGCAATAGCGTTCATTGACCCGACTACATTTCATTCATTTTCAAAGGTTTAAGTATGCAACGCTTAGATGGGTCTTTCCGTAGATAGATGACCACCTATTACATACCGAGTTTCCTCCGCGCCTCGGAAAGCACGTTAAGCCGCTGGTCCCGGCTGTCATCCCGGCGATCTTTGACAGTCGTTACAGGTAGTCAGTCAAAAGTCTGGCAAGATATTCTCTAATGAAAATCGTTCAGATATTTCAAAAGGGCATTGACCGCTATTACCACTTTGTTTGACACCAAACTAATGAAGTATAAATAGGTTTTGTACAAAAACATGTGGCTTTTATATCGCTAAGAAATGAATAGACAATAGTTTTTCTTTTTTCACACATTTTATATATTTGTATCACTACATATTATACTGAGCCAGTATTTAGCAACAGTACATCAAATGTATTTATTTGTACACTTAACAAATTGCAGATATTAAATGTGTAGCCCTTTTACATACATGTTAACCGTTTTCTTACTTCATTTAGTATTTTAGCGCCATCTTGTAGCCAGAAGTTTAACTAAATAAGTGAATAGTAATGATCACTGAACTTAATTGATAGTTTATTTAAATCATCTATTTCCATACTAGTATTTCTATAGTTTTCCCAAATTATTTTCAGGCTCAACCAGAAACCAAATAAACAAGAATCCTCGAAAAACATTACCTTCCTTCGAGAACAATCGGATAAAAGCTATTTCTTGATATTGTCGTAACGAACACAAGTATTCTTTTGACTACGATATGGCGCTGTTACAAATTGTGGTGACGATTCTGGTCGCTAGATGGCGTTGTTATAAAATCTGTTTTTTTTTTTAAAACTTTGTCAATGCAATAAAATTGTTTGTTTAGTATATCTTGGTGATAAGTTACGAGAACAGTTTGAGGGAGAAAAAGACAGATACAAATATATTGTTTGTCCTTATTCTTAATCAAAAAGTGTCTTGACAACAGGTGATTTTAGATTAATATTTAGATCTGCAAGGCAATGGGCTCGACTCGACTCGGGCTGGCGAAATGTGTGTGCTTATCACGTCTGCGGGGATTACAAGCGTGATGTTTCGCCAAGATATACTAAACAATCAATATATAAGAGTTATGGAACAGATTTGATTAGATAGCTAAACATATGTTTAATTAATGATTTAAATAATAATAATAATTGTATTAATTTATTATTTTTACGAGTGACGTGTCGTGGTTTTGTCGGAAAACTCACTTTTGTTTTGATGATATTCTAAGGTATTTTGCGGGTGCATGAAACTATACAGAGCCAATTGAATTAGCTAGTGGAATTTCGACAGTTTTATTAAGGTTCGAATGGATACCCATCACGTCTATGAAGTCATCTAGCTAATTTACTTGAACCTGTATGCATGTTGAAACGGTATACTTACAGTATTTATACTAAGAGAAATATAATTAGTGGCAACACTAACATATTTTTAAAGTCCCAGTTTTTTGTAATTGGGAATTGATTAATTTCAATTAAGAGTGAATCAGGCAAAAATACGACACAACATTTAAATCGTTGCCATTTTTCACAACCCTCCCCTCATAATTTATTTACTAAAAAAAAATATTATTGTTACTATAATTGTTTTTTTTTCTAATTTTTATAGATAGCGCTTTTTTGAAAGTAAACGTGTGGTTGTAAGATAGATATTATTGTGCATTTTATTATTGTCTGTTATTTTACGGTTATTTAAAATGCTTGGTTGCCTGTTAACGGTTATTGCCTAGGCTTGGCATTAAACTCGGTGAATTATATTGACTTTTTATTCAATAATTTATTCATTTAATTATTTAAACAAAAAAATATTGAATAACAGGTAGCCAAGCAAAATACAAGTTCCTCACACTTGAACTGTTTAAAAAATCATGTTACATGTCGAACGTATGGCATTTTGTTTCTATTTATAAATATACGTGCGACTCACTCGACGGTTTAGCGACGACTGAACGATCCGCCGCGGATGATCCGCGTCCGCGCGTAATCCGTTGTCAATATAAATTATGGTATTTACGTTACTAAGTGCTTTAGTAATTACATATTACCATTAAAATGATAATTATGGTACAAAAATAATGTAAAATCATGTTATTAAGGTCGATATTTGAATGCGATGGGGCGAGAGTTTTAGACTGTTATATTATTTTGATGTTTTATGATACAATATTTGTTTTAGTAGTAGATTTCGTCAATTACTGGGAAAATGTGTGCCATGGGCAAACATCTGAGGAGTGAGACATTTCTTTATCTTTGTTATATTTAATACAGTATCCTCCAATTTACATATTTTTTCTTTGTCTGACGGCGGTAAACTGCTATCCATTTAGTGGGCTACCTATTATAATGGGTGTAAGTGTCATTGCGATTTTTTTTGTTTTAGACCATATATTTAGTTGGCGAGATATTGGGTTAAAGTTCAAACTTTTTCACAAGTTTTTGATGTTGTAACTTTACTTTAAACACCTTCACGACCCCCGTACTATTCAATCCATCCATCGGCACAATGTTTTGAGTGCGTTACATTGAGTCCTACCGTTAAACGTGATTTTTCACTCAAAAAAGTCGTTTCCCAGCACTAGTTTTTGCGTAGAGTTACTTAGTTTGATGTACAGTATACTTGGTTGACGGCTTCGTGAAGCGTCCGTTTACACTTTGTATAAATTATTGTTTTATTTTATTTATTTAAATGTGTGATAGATTTTCCAACACGTTATTAATAAATATTGTAAGTATCATAAAAATAAATAATATGACAGTTTATAATTCAAAACGGCGGGTTAGAATAGTGTGTTCAAAATATAAAAATAAAATATATATATTATACGAATTGTTAATGCTTGTCTTGATATACGGAACCGCTGGCAACTTAGCTTAAAAATAAATAAACGTATTTTGTAAATTGATAAGGGTCCCTAAAAGTTATTACATACGTATTCATAGATTCCCTTCTGTCTAATCCTGTGGTGTATACAGACGTGTTGATATGTTATTTTTCTCTGTTCGGAGGAAAAATCAAAGTATTATTTTAATAGAAATTATTGTTTTTTATCTTTGTACTTAAAAACATTGTGTACAAAAATAAAAATATATACAATTTTTCTCCCGTCCAAGTTAAGGTTAGTGCAAGAAAATTACATTTAATAAACACAAAACTCGAAATATTAAAATAATAAATTATTTATATATTATTTATTAGTACCTTTGTTTTCCTTTTATTTACCTTTGTTTCTTTAGCTAGTCAATCATTTATTTTGTACAAGTTCTGTCGCCATATTTCATTTTCTATACAAAACAGATTTTTTATTAGTTAATTAGTGAATTGATAGTATTAATAAAATTAGATTCTATGAACCTAGCAAATAGGTACACCTTTACTTGTAATTCTAAGAATATATATGTACCGTGAAAATGGCGTGCGGTGTTGTGTGACAGATTCGATTCCCGGTTGGGCAGTGTGATACGTGCTCTGTTGTATGGCAATGAGCTCGCCCCCTATTACATGGGATTTAAACATAACTGCGAAATGTGTACCACTGGCCTTATGTTTATTAAATGTTACCTCGGTGACTCTATAATTATATAGTTGTGGTCTAGCCAATCTTTCCTCAAAAATCTTTGGATACGTGTGTGAAACATAAGGGATGTGTCGTTTATCTATTTTTACAAAATGTTTCTTACCTAGTTGTATAATGGCGTTAGATAATAATGCTTTGACGTCGCGCTTACATCCGCCCTTAGTCAAACTAGTGTAAAATATAGCTAAATCTAGCCCTATGTCGGCATTCGGCCTCTGTTACCGAAAGACGAATTTGGCCATGCTGAAATGAGACTCTTCACTACATTCTTGTCAATAGTGAACGTGGAATGAAACCAAAGTGAACGTTCACTCAAGTGAACCATTCACTCATGTGAGTCATTTACTCGGGTGGACTATTCACTCTATTGGGCCATTCACTCCGATGGGCCATTCACTCTAGCGAAGCGTCTGATGTCGGTGCAACCGAATTCGGCTTCAGGAACTCGATGTAAACGCGACTTACAGCGCGGTTGTTTTCTTTTTTCTATATTTTTATCATTGTTATATTGTTTTTAACTTGAAAAGTTCGCGAGAATCTTAATTTTAACCAAAGATTTGCTAAATCGTAGTGTTTCTGTATTAATGATAAATAAAAAATAATTTATTGTAATAATTATTTATAAATTGTAAAATCGTCGGCTCTCGTCGGCTATTTATGTAAAAATACGTAACAGATTACTATTATATAAATATATATTTAAATGAGTAAATTATTATTTGAGGGCGTTTTATTTTTTAGCCACATTGATTCTCTAATTATAATAGCCAGTAACTGGATTGTGGAGGGTAGGTAGGCAGTCGCTCCATGTTACATACTAGTATTCAGCCGCATCCTAGCTGCTTTTTCACATACACACCCACAACCACGGAGGCTTTTTTTTTTATTTTCGAATGGGAAATCATCAAATGACTCCTCCCGCTCTGGGCCGAGCAGGAGGGAGTGTCAGACTTTTACTGACTAAAACCCATCCATGTTCCTTCATCGCCCTTTATGTTCCGGGGCCACGGTATCTCTTTCGAATAGTCCCGACATTTGTGCCCGGTTGATGGTAATAGGCTCAACCTCCTATTTCATAGGACATTAAACATAACTGGCGAAATGTAGGTGTACTATCAGGTATAGGTACCTCTGCCTTGCCCTTCCGGGATTACAGGGGTGGTGTTATGTATGAATCTCGGGACGAAACCTATAAGGTATTTTCACGTTCAATTTAATTTTATTGGTAGCCTAAAAGGATTCTTATTTTATTAAGTTATAATAATAATGTCACGCTGTACTGGGATCGGTCTATCATTACGGACAGGACTATTGTCGCCAATAAGCCTGACAAAGTGGTGATAGACCGATCAGCGCGCCGCGTAATGATAATCGATGTTACTATTCCGCATGACGAGAACCTCGTGAAAGCTGAGAAAGAGAAACAAATAAAATATCTCGACTTGGCACACGAGGTACGCGACATGTGGAATATGAACTCGGTTATCAGTGTGCCGAATGTCGTGACGGTCAATGGCCTTATAGCCAAGAGATTCGATGGCCATCTATGGAAGCTCTCTTTAGGCGGTTGGATCAAGGGCCTGATTCAGTAGGCAGTACTCCTCGATACGGCTCGCATTGTGAGGACGTTCCTGTCTCTGCAGCCCTAACCACCGGTGGCTTGGACCCTGCTCCCGACACCGGCGGACTACTATTTTTTTATATTTTTATATGATTTTATATGTTTTTTATAAGAAATATTTAAAAATATAAATTATAAATTTTAAGATGATTATAGGAAATAATAATAATCATTTATTTAACAGATCCAATTGCAACACCAAAAAAATTTTTGTTTGTATTCGACGATGAAATACCGTTCAATGTTTTCACCCGCGCATCACCATTCGCCCCATTTTACTCTTAGTAGTACCTATTGCAGTGAGAAAATAATAAACCGGTTTAGTGGTAATTGTTGGTAACACTTTTTGGAGCCCTGACACAGCCAGAAGGCGTCGCGGCAGACCTCGTAGAAGATGGCGGGACAACGAACTGGACAGTGGCCCACATTAGCCCTGGATAGAAACAACTGGAAATCATAAGGAGAAGCCTTTGCCCAGCAGTGGGATGACGCAGGCTAAGTATCAGTATTTGTAATTAATTTAGCAGTTATTGCTATACAATATGGTTACTTACCAAGGACCCTTATACCCTTATATTGTAGGGTACAATATAACCACCTAGGTACACCATACCTGAGAACCTTCCAATTAACTTTCCATAAGTTTAAAAAAATGGAAGCTTAAAATGTTTTATGTAGCTATACCTTGACCCCCTAATTATTCAATGCATCCAGCGCAATGTTTTGTGCATTAAAATTATCAAATTTCCGAAAAAGTCTTTTTTTTTTTCCCCGCCACTGACCAGAAGTACAACATTTGCAATAATCTTGATTTGTTATTTAGCTGTTACTCTAAAATCATTTCTGCGGAAATCCGGTAAACATTGAAAGTTTTTACACTGAAATAAAAAAATAAGTGTAAGTCTACGTAAATACAAAGAGTAGACGTTCATAACATGAATCGTCTTAGAATTTTACTTACAAAAATAACAACCATTATTTGGCCTTGTTAAACCGCTTAATTTCTATTTCAAAATATTAACGTCATGAATTGATTAAATGGCAAAAGTTCATAAAATCAAAATGGCTAAAAGGTTCTCAACACGAATTGTCAATCTCTGCACAAAAGTGAACTTAAAAATCGTAATAATTACGAATTTATTTTTATTTTGGCGGAAATGTAATCGGAAAATCGTGTAAAACCAGTTAAATATTAATAAAAAGTAAGTATACTTAAACTAAAATTACTTTATTCGTTTTTGTGAAAGTTGGAATAGTTGTACGAAAAGTTTTCATAAAAGGTGTGTTCATGCTTCAATCCGTTATAATCATTTTATTATTGTGTTTTAAGATAACACAATGAAAGTAAACTGGCTTGTTGCATGCTTAAGTTGCTTGTTTTAGTTGAATTTTATGATGCGGATTTATTTTATGTCCGTTTCTATTCATTGGTTCTTACCTACTTTGAAATTGACTATATTAGATTTGCATGCTGTCATCTCCCTTCAGACTGGTACCTAATCATTGAATTTCCACTTTACATTATCCGTAGTCAATTTGGTAATTATTTACGTTTATTTAGTAGCTATTACGAAATACAGCCGATAAGCAACATTTACAAACGACAGGAGATATTGTACCGGCGGCGGCGCGCGGCGCAGCACCCAAACACCTTTAGTAAGTTTTAACGTTGGCATAATTATATATAAGTACCTACCTACCTGTACCTGTCTTAATCTTCCTAGGTACAATTTTTTTTAGTAATTTCTTGATTTATTTTACAAGTTTTTGACAGTTAACGGAATTACTGGAACAAAAACAGGCCAAGTGCGTGTCGGGCCACGCGCAGTGTGGGGTTCCGTAGTAGCCCGTTATATTTTAGATTTGGTTTTTCAATGCAAGTCTTCACCCGTTATAAACAAGCAACCACTTCATCTTAGTCACTTTATACGATTTATTCTAAGGATTTTATAATTGGTACAAAATTATCCCAACACCCTAGTTCAACGACTATTACTGCGAAACTAATAAAGTTATCTTAACCGCTATAGTTTTCCTTTAAAGTTCATGAAATGCATTATCTTCATGAATTTTTTTTTGCTTCAATTTCAATTTTTTTACTACTGGCTACTGGAACAAAAATTTGCACTTTAAAGTTTAATATTTCGTAAATGGAGCATTACATCGAAAAATAGTTTTATCAAACTCTAGATCATTTTAATTTTATTGACAAACACACCTCTACAAAATTACAGCTTTCTAGTACTAACGGTCTCTTAGCAAAACCCCGGACAGACAGACGGACATGGCGAAACTATAAGAGTTCCTTATCAGGCCCCTTATTCACAACGCTTCGATTCGCTTTTCGATTCGGAAACTCGTATGTCTATCTTTTTTTGGCGTTGCGAAATCGAGCGAGATAGACATACGACTTTCCGAAACGAAAATCGAATCGAAGCGTTGTGAATAAGGGGTCAGGACTACGGAACCCTAAAAATGGTGCTATGACACTTCAAACTTCCCGCCTGCTACTCATATTATGACAGTTTGTAAAAAATGTTGCCACTCTACAAAAATAATCACACCAGCTGACCAAACATTTTTGTAAAGAAAAACAAATTTATGTTCTTTTCAAATTTATTCTTACAATAAATTACGCTATAAACAGTTATTATATTATTTATAACAATGTCGAAATACAATACAAAAAAAGGTAACAACCCAACAAAAATAAGAGCCGAGTCAGATGCACACAAATTGCAAATGGCGTCCGTCTGACGGATGATTGCTCGCGTCAAAATGCAATCGCGATGTTACAAAAACGTGTAAAAACCTATAATTTATCGTTATAACATCTTCAATTAACCTAACAAACGGTGAGTATTGAGATAAATCAATGTTTTGTGGTTACGTAACTAATTTTGTTATTGTTAAACGCTCGCTTGTACAGTCAATCGACTATCTCTTTCGTTTGTTATGATTCGTTCCTCATGATTATTTACAATTGGCGACGTATATGCATCTCTTTCGGTACCACAGTTTTCTTGCAATGGGTTTTTCAATTTTAAGTGTCGGAGTGAGACCACGCAGTGCGGGGCCCGACGGAAAAATATGAACAAAATTTTGTGCTCTTAAAAATTTATTGATTTTCCATCGTTAAAAATTAGGAGGCGATGTTGCTAATTGCATACGTGAGGTGAAGCGGTCGGGCTCACAAATGTGAGTATTACAGCTATTTTCGTTGTTTTCCCATTATAGGAAGGTTGTGAAAAGTCACATTTTTTCAGTAAAATGATCAACGACCATATTGTATAGTCGGAATTGCGTTCCGTGCGTCGCGTTCACTGAGTTTGTTTAAATATTGATTTTTTTTATTTGCATGTGTGTGTTGGGAATGTTTATAACTTTAGTTGGGGCCTGCTATATGGTACTATTTTGGGAACGGCCAAATGTTCGCTTTGTACTCGGAGAGCACCATTGTAGATCTTGCTTTAAGACCGTACGGAAACATGGTGTAAAATTATTGTGATAAAAATGCTGATATTCGGTAAGTGTAAAAAAAACCTTCTGATTATATGCGCTTAGTTTTTTTATCGGTCATCAGTGGTCATAACTCTGTCCAATGTTTGCGTAAAATGTCGATAAGATATATTAAATAACATAGTTTTTGAGGCCTATTTTTTCAATAAAAGATTAGGTACCTACAGGAAAATGATCTTATCAGGAAACTCGGAGCATTCGTTCAGTGCCGTGAATCATTAGAAAACAAGTGATTTTTTTAAGTGTTTGGACTCGAAAATCTATGATAATACTTTTTTTCGGGCCAAGGCAAGTGTTAGTACCTACTATCCTATAGACATACCTAGATAACTCAAGAACTTGATCATTTCCGGTATAAATCTTATCATTTTTTGGTGTAAATAAATATACGTTTTTAACAGTGCGTGTGAAAACGAGGAAAAATATGAGAATAATTGATAACAGTATGTTTCAGTGAAATTAGTACATACAGGTCACCTTACAGGTTGTCTATCGGTACCTATGTGCCTAACCTACGTACGTAAATCGTGTTTATAGAATCATTTCCTCAAGCCACACAATATTCTGGAAATGTTTTAAATTCCTGTCGTGGATTTGCTACTTTTTACACTCTTACATCAATATATTCACGCCTTTTAACCAGGGGAGGCAGGCAGAAACTACAAAACGCTTCCTGTTGCGATCCTTACATACCTACTTACTCCGTTTACCTCATCCACGTTCATGCAACTCAGGTCGGTCATACACGCTACCTTTTTTTTTGTTAATTAATTTGTCTTTCAAACACTGTTTTAAGCTTTCACGGTTTAATACTAAACTTATGTCGTCACTTACGGACAAAAAAAAACAAACAATAATCACGGAAGATATCCCGTCAGTGACAATAATATAAGTTTAATTTGTCTTTGCTCTCGATCTCACCTGGTGGTAAACTAAAAGCACTAGATGAGCTAAGATAGAACGAACGAGGCCTGTTCACTTTTGCTCTGGAAGCTGATGAGCTATCCAAGATTGTTCTTCTTCTCGAGTCGAGGGTGGTTGGGGTCACTGAGCTCTCAAAAGTAGGGTCGAGCTATACGATGGCTGATGCGCGGTGTCTGTCGAGATAGGCCAACTTTAAGCTGCAATGTATCCTGGCTCTTCCAAAAGGCCCTTCCATGCTTGGCCCTATATATCGTCAGATTCTAATCATCATTATCTATGGACGACCCGAATGGTGCAGCGGTAGTGAGGCTGCCTTACGTTCTTCGGGTCCCGGGTTCGAATCCCGGTTGGAGCAAATGTTTGTGTGATGAGCATGGACATTTGTTTCCGAGTCATGGATGTTTAATAAGTATAATAAGTATGTATTTACAAACAAAAAGTATCTATGTAGTATATCAACTATCTGGTGTCCACGACACAAGCCTCGTTGCTTAGTGTGGCACCAGATGGCGCTGTGTGTTAATGTCGAGCGATATTTATTTATTTATTTATCTTCCTGCCCTTGTTCCATGTTAAACTTGGGGTCGGCAATCACGATCACGATATTATTTACTTACTCCTTTTTCTTTCTCATTTGTTAAATTCACAAAATATCTTCAAATTAAAATCTTAAGACATAAGGCGACTACAGGAGCTAAATTAGCAACTCTATTTGTGGTGGTGCAAATGTCGTTTGAATTGAGATACTGTTAGAATAAAGTTCTATTCAGCTTGCACTACAAAGTGGTTGTTACGTCAGTTACTGCGGGCCGAATAGTGCGAAATGAGTGTTTTTTTGCGATTTACAAAAAATCTATTGATTGGACTAAAAAATAAAACACTATCATGCTAATATGTTGCTTGTAGAATTATTTGCCAACAAATCAGAATGATCGCATGTATTTTAGTATGGTTTTTACTCGTTAGGGGCCGTCCAGTAATCACGTGAGGCTCGAAAGGGGGGGTAGGGGTTTGGTAAAAATCACGAAATATCACAAGGGGGAGGGGGGGTGTACTAAGATATCACGTGTATTTATTTTTTCGTCAAACGCGCGTTTTCTAAACCGAAAAGCGGCGTGTAGTGTGACCGAACCGACGAAGGCCCCGCGCGCCGCGACGACCACCCCGCCCGGCTCGGCTTGCCAGTCGCCAGTTATTTTGTTATTTTGGCGCCGATTACATGCGTATCCGGTGATTATACTTTATTCTGTATTTAAAGATAATATTATAAAAAAATTAAGATTCTTTGTAAGTACTAAAAAATACACGTGACTTTGGGTGGGGGGAGGGGGGTTAGTCTTAAATCTCACCAAGTATCACCAAGGGGGAGGGGGGGGGGAAATGCTAATAAATATCACGTGATTAATGGACGGCCCCTTAAAAGAATTTGTTAGAGATAAGTTCGTGATTTTTTCTAATCGAGTAAAATTTGTTGTATTATGTTTTCAAACACTATCGTACTAGCATAGTTATATCCTGAAGAATATCATATATTTTTCTAGTTTTGTTTATTGCAGTGAATCATATGCTTTTTTGCATTATAAAACTCGCGTTTAGCTCCCGTAGTCCCCTTCTAAGTTTGTTTCTACATTTGTTCGGATCTCTCTGTCTAGTTCTAAGATGTTCATTCACCACTAGCACTTCGCCCGCGACTCGTCCGCAAAAATTGTGACAACTCGGCTAATATGCATGATATAAACATATTTTATAGCCTATAGCAGCCACGAATGTATCTTTCTATCATAAAAAAATGGATCATTCGTTCCGGAGATTAATAATAATAAAAAACGCTGCTTTGGCCCATAGATAGATACCTTACAGACTAACCATATATACAAACTAACAAACAAGTTTTACCTCTTTATAATATTAGTAAGTACAGATGAATTGACGTGTCTTAGAATATCTACTTCCAGAAAAAAAACGTAATTTTACTAGGATTTAGTTGTACCCAAATGAGCCACCCCACAATCTTATCCTTAACTATTAAATGAGCAACACTTGTATACGTGCATATACATAAATAATATGTAGGTACCTACTTGTAATCACGTTTTCGAAAACTGCTCTAATGATTTCTTATGAAAGTTGTAAATTATATGAGTTTACAAGGGCGAAAAATCGATCTAGCTAGATCTCATAAAATATCGTGGAGAATTTGTTTTCTGTTTAGTCCAGGCACTTGGTTCAGTTAAGTACCTCACAGTAATCTTCATGTGGTTTATAACAATCCAGTAAAATCTGCTCCATTTACAAAATCTGCTCCATTTACATCCGAAACGTAGGACAGATTTTAGATTTACAATTAGCCAGCGTAAATTATCAAAAATCATTGCAATTACTTCGGATAATGGGAGAAATTTAGATGTGGGTTACATTTTCGCAGCACTACGCTCACTTCTAGATTATTTGAGTCAGCCAGCGTCAGTAGCGTTCTCATTAGGTCCTTCAATTTATGTATTAGGAAACACGCTGGCAGGGAGTTCCCCACGTGATCGGCGGCGGCGACCTCTCGCTTCCGGCCCTGGTTCGTGCCATGGTCCGGAGCGAGACGGAATGGGACGCCGTCACCTCCTTCTCTGAAGCAGTCATGCTAGCGAAGGAGGTGGCGGAACAGGACAGGTAGAGATCCTCACGTCCCGGCCGCCGCGGGAGACGCCTCGGGCGTCGGGGGCCACGTGGTGGCTTCCGGCCACCGTAGGCGCAGGCCTGTGGACGGGGAGCTGCGGGCTAGCTCGCCGTCCGTACGTCTCATGACGACAGGCCGTGTCGACGGCGCGTTCGTGTTCCACGCGCGCCTCAAAGAGAGTCAGCAAGTTATAGCAAGTTTTTTTATTTTATTTATTATTATTATTAAAGAGATACCGTGGCCCCGGAACACAAAGGGCGAGGAAGGAACATGGATGGGTTTTAGTCAGTAAAAGTCTGACACTCCCTCCCGCTCCGCCCAGAGCGGGAGAAGTCATTTGATGATTTCCCACCCTAAAAAAAAAAAAAAAAAAAAGGGAGTTCCCCACGTAATCTTTGTAAAATAAATAATACCCATTTCAAATAAAAATGTCAGCAAAATAATGATGAACCGTTTTGATAATTTTGTTGAGGTCGAAATCCAATAGGATTTTTTTTTCTGGGTAAATTGTACAAGTACGTCCTATGAAACTCCATTAGTAGACAAAAACAGGTATTTTCCTTCCTCGTATGGACCCAAAAGCCAGGTGCTCTCAGACTTATGTCAAATCTATCTAGGTCATTCTAGACTTCCCTAGAGACAGTCATATTATCATTTAAAAGATGATATGGAGTCAGGAGATAACGAGTCATAGAGAAGTATGGAATGAGAAGACATGCAGCAGCGACTCCAAGTAAATTGGGATAAGGGCATGTGATCTACCAGGTAAACCTTGCAAGTTTGGATTTAAGGGGGTCATCATCATCATCATTTCAGCCGAAAGACGTCCACTGCTGGACATAGGCCTCCCCCAAGTGTCGCCACATTGACCGGTCCCATGCGACTCGCATCCAGCGGACTCCCGCAACCTTCACCAGGTCATCGGTCCACCTAGTGGGAGGTCTTCCAACGCAACGTCTTCCGGTTCGCGGTCGCCACTCCAGAACTTTTCGGCCCCATCGGCCATCCGTTCTGCGAGCAATGTGACCTGCCCACTGCCACTTAAGTTTGGCAATTCTTCGGGCTACGTCGGTAACCTTGGTTCTCTTGCGGATGTCTTCATTTCTGATTCGATCGCGCAAGGAAACTCCGAGCATAGCTTAAAGTCACCCAAAGGGCAATGGAGAGGTCCATTGCCCTTTGGGTGACTTTAAGCCTTCTGATGAGGCCCATTGTGAGCGACCACGTTTCGGTCCCGTATGTAATCACTGGCAACACACACTGGTCATAGACTTTCGTCTTGAGACACTGCGGTAAGTTGGACGAGAAGATACCGCGCAACTTCCCGAACGCTGCCCAGCCGAGTCGGATTCGACGATTGACCTCTTTCTCGAAGTTAGACCTACCTAACTGGACCGTTTGTCCCAGGTACACATAATCGTCTACAACTCCGAGTATAGAGTCTCCGATTTTGATAGGAGTGGGTGTGACATGGGCATTCAACATGACCTTGGTTTTGTCCATGTTCATTTTAAGACCCACTCTTCCGGAAGCTCTACTGAGGTCATCGAGCATCGTCCTGAGGTCCTCCATGGTCTCAGCCATGACCACTATATCGTCGGCAAACCGAAGGTGAGTGATGTACTCGCCATTGACGTTGATGCCTAGCCCTCTCCAGTCCAGAACCTTGAAGACATCCTCCAGTGCAGCGGTGAATAGTTTCGGAGATATGACGTCTCCCTGTCTCACACCTCGCTGCAGGAGGATAGGTTCCGAGGCTTGGTCCTGAAGTCGGACTGACATGGTGGCGTTTTTGTACAAACACTTCAACACCTCGATGTACCGATAGTCAATTTGGCACCGTTGGAGAGACTGCAGTACAGCCCAGGTCTCGATCGAATCGAAGGCTTTCTCGTAGTCCACAAACGCTAAACAGAGGGGCAGGTTATACTCTTCGGTCTTCTGTATAACCTGCCGCAGCGTATGTATGTGGTCCACGGTGCTAAAGCCTTTTCGGAAACCGGCTTGTTCGGTAGGCTGGAAATCGTCAAACCTCCGCGGGGGGTAATCTTCCGAAATACGTTATTCCCGAGTGCCTTAGATAGGCTATGTTTAAAAGGTTTCCGTGGGATATTTTATGACCAAAACGCGAGCCAAATCACAGACGAAAGTTAGTTGTCAAACTTACAGACCCATTCCGATATTTGTACGTAAGTAATTACAGTTTCGGGTATTGACATGAATCTAAACGATGCACTCAATTTGTAAGTACCTAGCATAACAAATCGGCAGTCACAAGTACGTTTTCAGACCATTTTTTAAATTTACATCTTTGACAGTCAGTATAATTATCTATCCTTAATATTACTTAATTTCGAGCCACTGACTACATACCGTTACAGATAGTCAGTGGCCCGAAAGTCTGACAACCAGTCTTATCAAAGGGTATCGTATTACCCAGTACTAACTGGGTTGTGGAAGTCAGATACATAGGCAGTCGCTCCATGTAAAATACTGGTGTGCAGCTGCATCCGGTTAGACTGGAAGCCGACCCCAACATAGTTGAAAAGGCTAGGCAGATGATGGGTCCTATATAAACGCCCGCTTAGATGCTGTATATCTAGATCCGCGTTAGTTTAGGTCAAATCGAGAGCACAGGAAGTGTGTCATATCCCCCGAAACTAAAACTGATTAAAACATCCCAATGTGTACAAGAATGGTCTTCAAAACTATGTGGTCATTGGCACTAATCCAAATTAGACAGAATAATACTGAGAAAAAGATCATTTCAAATGGTATTTTAATAACTCGACTTAGGGATAGGTAACATTACTTTAGTCATCACTAACTGTGCCCCACGGTTTCGCTTGTCGCCAGGTTTCTTAGGGTCGTGATGTTAGATAGTCTAATAACCTTCCTCAAGAATTTGTCTATTCAATTAAAACATATTTTTTCAAATTTTACGGTAGTTCCAGGGGCTAGAATGCTCAGACATACAAACTCTTTAGATTTATTATCAATATATAAAAAAATTACGTATCACTATGTTCGCAGGAACACAGGATGCAAACAACCTCATCACGAAGTCGGCAACAAAGCATTCTGTACATCAAACTAAGTAACTTTACGCAAAAATTATTGCTGGGAAACGACTTTTTATTTTTTTGGGTTGTACAATTATGTTTTATGGTAGAACTCAATGTAACGCACTCAAAACATTGTGCTGATGGATGGATTGAATAGTACGGGGGAGTATATATTTTTACTAGTATTGAATAGTAAAAATCTAACATTAAAACTTGTATTTAAAAAAAAACTTGTTAAAAAGTTGGAACTTTGACCCCCAATATCTCCGTAAATAGAAGGTTCCCAGGTATGGTGTAGAACAAAAAAAAAGATCGCAATGACGGGGAGAACAAGTGCCTTTCGGCTTTGTTAAGAGGTTTTTTACACTCTTCATAGTCTAGTGGTGTGACCGTCGGACTGCCAAGTCATAGGTCTCGAGTTCGAACCCAAGACACGCAACTCGATTTTTCGGATCCATGTGCGTATTGTAACATTATCACTTGCTTCAGTGAAGGAAAACATCGTGAGGAAACCAAACCACCGTGCCTGATATTTTTCGACGGCATGTTACGCCAACTCAGAGGCCCATGGGCGGTACAGAAACTCTGACACCATGGGTTAGGCACTAACCGCACGATAAAGAAACAACTATGTTCGTAAAAACTAATCTGCGAAACCGCTCAACAGATTTCGATGAAATTTTATAAATGTGTGTGGTTTGTTCCAGCTTGAAAGATACGATAGGTTTGGACCCGATAGTTCCTCCATGCCTCGGAAAGCCGTTGGTCCCGGCTGTCAAATGAAATGGTGATGATGAAATGATGTTTATTTTTGCAAGTAGGTTTTTACAAACACTTTAACACGTCATTTTTTAAAAACTAGATGGGGCCGGTGTTTCGTACCTGACTACTCTGAGAAGAAACAGCCGAAACAAACTCAGAGTCTCTTGAAGTCCAGACATAATCTTGCTCAATTCACATAAGGACTATGCAGATTAGTGTCTGAGATGGCCTTTTGAAGAAAGAACCACACAGATTTGAGTGGACTTGTCCAGTCAGTGCAAGCATTTGTCAGTTATCGTGTAGCTCGAATAACTCAAGGAGCTCAACAAAACTACGAACAATACCAAAGAAAGGACATTTGGGTAGGTCGCTTATAGTACTCAAACTGCCAGACAGTCGTGGGGATAAAAATAAAATATGTGACCCACATTGTCCTCACATTCACAATAATTAAATAAAATTAATAATAATTTACAAAATGAATGTAAATAAAAGAGAAGATGTTTGACAGTCGTTACAGGTAGTCAGTGGCCCGAAAGTCTGACAACCAGTCTTACCAAGGATTTGTGTCCAGTTGGTAGCCCCTATTACATGGGTGAAGCGTAGGAGTTCTGGAAAAACTACTTAAACATAGGTACTGGCGAAATGTGGGTGTAGTATTAGGCGCATCTCTACCTAACCCTTCGGGGATTACAGGCGTGAAATTGTGTGTGCCTATATCAACTGAACTGATTTTTCCCGAGAGTATAACTAGGTACTACATATATTTCGCCGACCGGACCGTGTGTATAGCACCCCAAAAAAAGATGATTATTAAGGACCCTCTAAACACGAAAACAGTCTCATTTCTTATTGAAACCACATTTGTTTATCTCACCATCGTTCTTTCTCTCTCACACTACATATCTCTATCCTTGTTACTCTGAGGTCCCGAATCTATTTCGGCTCGTATTCTTCCGGCATGCTTCGTCTACGGTCCGCCTACATGCATTTGATTTGGTTTCAGAATCTGTCGTAACTGTTCTGCGTTGGTTATTTATGTTCAGAGAAGTAAGCATTACTTAGAGAAGTCTTCATTTGTAATTGTAACTAATAAGGTGATGGTTTGTTGGTGGATTCTGTCGGCTTTGGCTTTATTCAGGACTAACTTTTGCACGCGGGTTCGCTCGCGTTAATTTAGAATTTGACAATCAATTCGGGTTGTACTCTGCTTGTAATAATGTAATTCAATCGTGATTCGAAAGAAGCGTGGCACCATCTACAGTCTTAAGAACGTTATTGTTGTTTTTCTCGGGATGAAAGTTGTCCTATGTCCACCAATCTATGTCAATCAATGTGTCTATGTGATCATCATGGTTTTCAGGTGACAACCATCATGATCGGATCAGTGGTTTAGGCGTCAAAAACTAACAAACAAACAAACTTACTTTCGCATTTCTAATGTTAGTTCTAATATTTTGTTCAAAATCCATTCTTTTTTTCTATTGTGAGTACAGTACCTATTATACCAATGATGTAACACAATGACCCCGTCACCGATACTGCAAGATTAGAGATGTCAGGATCTCAAGATGTTCCACACAGACTACCTATGTGTCAAAGCTTTGGTAATCCGGCCTTACGTTATGCTTACCTTGTTATACCAGCGGTAACATCTGCCCCATCATCAATTCATCCCGGATTCACC
Organism: Xestia rhomboidea; assembly: GCA_963853795.1. NCBI lineage: Eukaryota > Metazoa > Arthropoda > Insecta > Lepidoptera > Noctuidae > Xestia > Xestia rhomboidea. The sequence goes on from OY970785.1 coordinate 10,766,253, forward strand.
CGCTGATGGGATATAGGCATCCCCTATCTTCTATACTTTCCCATATCATCATCTTCCTGTCCTTGTCCCACGTTACTTGAGGACGGCGCAACACGTGTTTTTCTTCCGCTCTCCCCTGTCAACCGTGACGCTATCATTTACTCCTTTTTCCTTCATATCATTCCTCACACAATCGGTCCTTCGTTTCCTTGGTCTTCGCCATATTACAGGGTGTAAACGGATCCTCCACAAAGCCGTCAACCAAGCATCCTATACATCAAATTAAGAAATTCTACGCAAAAATTATTGCAGGGAAATGTCTTTTTTTGGGTTGAAACATCACGTTTTGTTGTGGTCAAAACATTGCGCTGATGAAAAACATGTACTTATTTCAAAAAGCTTGTAAAAATGTTGGAACTTTGACCCCTAATATCTCCGAAACTAGAAGGTATGGTGTAGAATCAACACAACACAACATGTTTTGAGTGTCTTACCGTAAAACGCGATTTTTCATCATAAAAATATTTCGGTTCCCAGTGATTATTTTTGCGTAGAGTGACATAGTTTGATGTAGAGAATGCTTAGTGACGGCTTCGTGTAGGTCCGTCTACTACAGCCTGTATTTCCGACTACCACATGCAAAAGCATTGTGAGAGTTTTTGAACAACAAAAATTTTACAGTTTCCAGTAAAACAAAGGCACAAACAGACGTAGTGCAACCATAAGCGTTATAGAATTCTGTAAATACTAGTTATCAGACAGCTTCTCATCGTAAACCTCTGACGTCAGGCCCACGTCATTGGTGCAAGATTGTAATACGGTGTCGGCACTATTGAAATGAAGAGAATTCAGGAAATTCGTAAGATAACTGGGTTGGAGATGGGTTTTTGATATTTTTTGTTTTAGACTCTAGAACAAAAAAAAAATGAAAATATAACTGGCGAAATGTGGGTGTTCTCTTAAGTACACCTCTGTCGAACCCTTCGGCGATTACAGGCGTGATGTTATGTTATGTATGTGTTCCAGGTCTCCCTTACTCATGAAAAAATAATTTGACTAGTTCTACTTAATACTTGAAAGATAAAAAAGAACGAACCGTACATTTTATTTGTAGGTACGTAGGTACTATTCAATCCTTATCACGGAACAAGAATTAAGTCTTGTGAGGGAAATGAATCATAGCGCACGTTCGCGTAGAATTTACTATCAAAAGTCAATACGTTTCGCTGTACTATCGGAGGCCGAGCAATCTTAACGTTACGTGGTCGCATAAATAGGTGGTATCAAATAAAATATGTACTTATTAAAGATAAAAAAAGCTCTTAAGGGTGACGTCATTTTATTTCTCTTTTCTCAACAAACTCTTTCAATTGATACCCATATCATGGGAATGCAAAAAAAATACTAGTCTACCATCTCTGGGAGTCCGCCACATTGGATTTAGAATGACGTTACTTACCTAACCATGCATTGTCATCTAAACTAAACATGTATGCAAAATTTGAGCGGAATCGGTAACCGGAAAGTGAGTTTTTAACTTCAAGATTTCTTTACATTTATTCATGTCCTCCCGTTGAATGACTATTTCATGAAAAACTATCCCGGCGCTTCCACTGCTGGCTGCCTATCCACCAGAGATGTTCAAGATAGCTGTGCGGTGCGAGGATGCGTAGCAAGGCTGTGGAACAGTGCGCAGATTAGCGATGCGAGGATGTGTAGCGGGCTCGTTTCAGACTGACTGCTATTTTCTATTTCGCGTCCGTCTCTAGCATTCTAGCACACATCACTCGCATCTCATCATTCACATCCCTCGCAACACATCCCCCTTTCCCTTGTTTTGTATGCTTATACTAGAGCTGCACTGAGCGAGGCTATGTAATCGAAGTGATACTACTGGTTCTCAACAAACACATCCCTCGCTAAGTCGCTACGCATTCTCGCACATCTGCTGGAAACGCAGCCTAAGTCGGAAGATTCGTTACATATTACCCGAAAGTAAAAAAAATACGATGTTGAGTTGATCCTACCATTTCCTTTGTTGTCTGCTTCGATGCTTATTATGTCTCAGGATTCTACTTACTGTACTGCTTTTTGAATGAAATCACTCGAGTTAATGTGTATTGAGTCGCATCCTTTTTATACAATAATGATATCCAGCACACATATCTATCTACTGCCTCGTTAGTCTAGTTGTCGCCAGTGTTGATTCTGGCTTTCAGGAGTTGCAGTGGTTTGGTAATAGTGTGGCCGGCTTGTCTCAAAAAAAAGTCGTTCCATGTATCAAACTGCTGCTGGGTATCGAGTCTGCTATTACAATAGCGTCACAATGATCTATCATTGATTTCATAATAGTTGATTTTGGCAAGTTTCGTAATATACTAATATAGTGGCGTCATTATGACTTTCCAATGATCAACCACTGACACTCCATTGGGGCGAGTCTGCTATTACAATAGCTGTAATAGCAGACTCGCCCCCCTGGTTAGACTGGATGCCAGCCCCAACTTGTCTAGGTCTTCAGGTTGAACTAGAATTTAATCCTCCTAGTTAAGGAATTGTCCATCCATAATGATGATATTTCGCTTACAAGATTTTCCCTCAATAATACAGATAATATTCTTCCTCATTTGAAATATTCGTCGCCTCACAGTTCTGGCTAGTTGCCAACACTCGTTTAACTTGCAGAGACTGGCCATAGATTCATTAGTAATGCAACAAAATTGGACCTTTACTAATAGTAATAAGTTCAGTCATTCTGCCATTCCTGATATTGAAGTGGCGACATCTTCACCGTACGCCGTATAACGCCGTATATTCGTATACATACGAACTAAAACTGACTTAGAACTACCACTAGTACTAGTTCGCGATATTCCCCTGGCTGGAGGCCTTACGCTCAAGGTACCCACATAGTCCGGTCAGTATGGTTAAGCAGAAGCCAGCCTAATACTTATGACATTCAATCAAATGGTAGGAAGTACCTTTTGAGCAAAAAATTACTTGGATTAGGTACTTCCGCTCTTCCGGTTTACGTTAACGTTACATAAGTATGAAATTTAACAATAAAATCAAATCCAAAATCAATACAATATAAGATAGCAAAAAAAATAATAAAAATAAAAGCAAATATTAATAAAATCTTATTATTTCTTCTATACAGTAATATTCTGCATATAATTATGTATGTATATTTTAGGTAAATATTTACAATAGTAGTTTTATTTTTTTATTTGTGCTATTATTATTGCTATTATTTGTGTTAGCTTCATAGGGTGACCTGCGAAATGAAATGTCGAAAAAAAAACACTGTAATGGTGTACTGTAAAAGTACTGGGTAATACGTTACCTTTCTGACTGGTTGTCAGACTTTTCGGGCCACTGACTACCTGTAACGACTGTCAAGTTTTAGTTAATTAGACACCAATTTTATAGCACAGTGCTTGTGGCACATGTAATATGTTTATGGGGTATGCGGTGCTAACCTGTAAGAAATTGTTATACTAACCTTACATAATGGTAGATAATTAAGTACTCAAAATATTTAGGTACAGTGTGAACCCACTAGAGGAAAATAAATAAAGATCAACAAATGCTAGCCAGGACCAAGGGCTTAACTTGCATTCCGATGCACGGAGGAAACTCAGTATGTAATGGGTGGTCACCCAAACGCGGACCAACCGAGGCAAGATAGTCAAGATCGAGATATTAAAGATCGGTGGAAACGGCTGTTTGGTATTTAGCCATGAGTTCTTCAAATGGCATTCATTTCTGTAAATCGGAAACTAAATGAATAACACAAACAAACATAGTTTTGTTACATTCTACTAGTACTAAATATGATTATTTAGTGCCTATAGGTACTATATACCTGTGTTGGTTCTGTACGTGGTCCGAAGGTCAGAAATTGTTCAGCTGAAAGACAGTTTACGTAATTCTTTGCGGTTACTTTATTTTTGGCTCTATTATGACGCAATGTGACGTTTCTTTGGTCCCTGACGTAAAGACGTAGCTTGATCATAGACACAACAAAGCCAAAGCTACAGCTAGTGTAAAATTAAATACTAGAATTCGTAATTTATTACATTAAGGTGAAAGTAACTACATACATCTTACAGTCGCGAAGAATATTTTAATCAACATACAACGTAGCACTGGCCTGCAAATTGCAAAAAACGTAAGATAATTTGAATTTCGCGGTCTACCCTGGAGCATCCACCTTAATATCCCGACTTAGATCCCATATTTAGTCCTTACCTAGTAGCTTCAACAATAATCTAGTACAATTAACTATCTTTGCATGGGTCTACCGAGTGAGCGAACAGTTGGCTTTTGTTGGGACCCCCACTTTGTGGCTATTTCAGACCACCGTTTGTTTCATACGCGGTGGTCCATTTCAACATCGTATCATCAAACACTGTTTTAAGCTTTCTCGGTTTAAAACTAAACTTATATTGTCACTTACGGGATAAACACGGAAGATATCCCGTAAGTGACACTATAAGTTTTGATCGTATCATCAGTCTTAGTTGTATTTATTAACGCAATAGGCTTATGACTTAGTTTGTGGCTAAATAATAACAGCCGCTTGGGTTCGATATTTAAGGTTAATCTTTTGAACGCCAGAGCATAAATGCACGCGCCTTCACGCTAAGCCACAATTTCACCTACCATTTTCTCAAATATATTTTGTGTCGTACATTTGACAATGGCCTTCAAAAAGTTTCAAACCGTGCTTACCTAGGTTGGTCCTCGGATGTGTGACTAGGTACCTGTTACATATGACAGCCGGGACCAACGGCTTAAAGTGTTTTCCGAGGCACGGAGGAACGAGATTCTTCCGTGCCTCCGTGCCTGGCTGCCATTTGTAGATCTTTGATAGTCGTTACAGGTAGTCAGTGTCACGAAAGTCTGACAACCAGTCTTACCAAGGGGTATCGTATTACCACCCAGTACTTAACTGGGCTGTGGTGGTCAGATAGGCAGTCGCTCTATGTAAAATGCTGGTATTCAGCTACATTCGACTAGGCTGGAAGCCGACCGGCAAAAGGCAGGCAGATAATGAATGGGCTTTTGGGGGTATGAAGAACAGGGTGTAAAGCTCATCATCCCCCATAGAAAAGGGAGGATCCTCCGACCAGACAGATGTTATGTCTGGTGGGCCACTGCCCGACATTGGTTGTCGGGTTCTCGTATGTAGTCTTATGTCGCGGATAACTTTGCTTGCGCGATGTAGGATTTCTGACGTGTTTCGCAGTTAGTTCATCATCTGTGTCATAGATGGCGTTGTAGTACTTTTTGTCCAATGTAGCGTAGTACTTTTTGTAGTGCCGCTACATCACTCCCCCTCGGAGACCAGAGTCGATCTTAGACAGATGTGCCATAGAGAGGTGCCGTAGAGGTGCGCCGTAGAGTAGCGCCGAAGAGTAGCGCCGTAGAGTAGCGCTGCGATGTGGCTGACTGCTGGCGCTGACCGGGAGGATCAGCACTCGACCGGCCGTAGTAGGTGCAGTGCCAAGGCCGCTAGGTTGAGGGTGCTGACCAGGAATGCGCTTCCGCTGCATGCTGCTGGTCAGGAGTACCCGTTTTGAAGCTGGCTGGCTGTATGTCTCGCTGCTCGAAAGCTTGAGGAAGTGATCTTGACGATGATGATGATGATGACGTCACGTTGCTCGAAGGCTGCGCTGACGTCCATTTCGGGGTCACCAATTTGGGGGTATGAAGAACAGGGTGTAAAGCTCTTCATCCCCCGTAGAAAAGGGATGATCCTCCGACCAGACGGATGTTATGTCTGGTTGGCCACTGCCCGACATTTGTTGACGGGGTCTCGTATGTAGTCTACTAGTACAACGTCCAACATTGCTTAAGAATAAATCAAAAGCTGGGTCCCATATTTGGTTTATCTTTAGAAGCTGTAAGGTAAATAAAAATGGCCGCATTTGAATTTGCATTAATTGTTTATTTATTTATTCAAACAGTAGCACAATAAGAATGAGTCATCTTATAATATCCTAAATATTACATTTTAAAACAATCATGCTACTTTCTCCACAGCAATTTAATTAAAGTAAGTATTGAACACTTATCGTTTTTCTATGTTTGCAATACTAGGAGTAGGAAGAGGAACCCAGTTTGCTATTATTGTTATAACTAGACACAACAACAAATCCTGAATAGATTAGTATCTAATAAACATAATATTGTGATACCTATCATAATGTTATTATTTCACGGCAGTAGTAACGAGATATAGTAAACTAATAGTATTTGCACGTTTACAAATGTTGTCACTAGGAATCACAATGGAGTTGCATCATTACTATCAGTTAATAAGTGTAAATAGTTTTGTGTACAAGAGGAGCTCGTGGCTAAATAATATCAGCCGCTCGGGTCGATCTTTAGGTTCAGCCGCGCTTGCCTGGGTTCTTCTATGGACCACCCATTACATACCGAGTTTCCTCCGTGCCTCGGAAAGCACGTTAACCCGTTGGTCCCGGCTGTCGTTTGTAGATCTTTGACAGTCGTTACAGGTAGTCAGTGGTCCAAAAAGTCTGGCAACCAGTCTTACCAAGGGGTATCGTATTACCCAGTACTGACTGGGTTGTGGAGGTCAGATAGGCAGTCGCTCCATGTAACATACTGGTATTCAGCTGCATCTAGTTAAAACTGTCACGCCAGCGTTTCTTGGGCCTGCCACGGTGTCAACGACCGTCTTCAGACACCCACTGTTGACGATTCTGGCCCATCTGTCCTGACCCATCCTGGAAATGTAACATATATGAATAATAAAGTTACCAAATACATATTTACAACGTTATTGAGTATGCTTGTCGAAATAACGAGTATGAATCAGAAAAAAGTGCTGAATCTGATATTCTTGTATTCATTCAATGCTGAGTTGCCCCCATTTCATTATTAATTACGATTAATTTGTCAATGTTTAAATTTCTTTTAGTTTTTGGCATTGAAACTTCTTGGTAGGTACGAGTATCCCTGGTACTTTTAATTTTTACAGTAGTTTATGGTTTACTGGTTTCTTCCGTGCCTCGGAAGGCATGTTAAGCCGTTGGTCCCGGCTGTCATTCGTAGATCTTTGACGGTCGTTACAAGAGGTCCGTTGCCCGAAAGTTTGACAACCAGTTGTTAACAATGGTTATCGTATTACCCAGTACTAACTGGGTTGTGGAGGTCAGATAGTCAGACGCTCCATGTATTCAGCTGCATCCGGTTAGACTTTAAGTCGATCCCAACATAGTGGGGAAAAGGCAGGCAGGTGATGATTCGATTTTAAACCATACCTCAATGTATCTAAGGACCAAAATAGTTTTAATTGGAATAACGAATACCTGAATTGTACGAAACATTAATGTGCTGGCTTATCTTAATGAGGAAGAACTCGTATAATTATATGTATTTGGGGAAATACTACGGGTTTATAAATTTATTTGTGAATGGAGTTGTAATCTGTTGTGATGTGGGCTTCTCCATGGCCAATCGCAGAGATAACCGGGATTTACTTTATCAGTTTGTTATCTGTTGTCATGTCTTTTTTGTCGACCGCTGAGCATAAGATCCTGGGTACGATTCCCAGGTCAGGCAAAGTGTTATTGGGTTTTACCATCAGAAATTTATCGCAGTAGCACCCATGGAGCCAGGTTGTTGGCAATAGGCTCGTCCCTAGTATATGGGACTTTGGCTAAAATGAGGGTGCACTATTAGGTACATCTCTACCTTACCCTTAGGGGATAACACATGATGTTATGTGTGTATTACGATACCCTTTGGTAGGTTCTGGTTGTCAGATTTTCGGGCCACTGACTACCTGTAACGACTGTCAATCATCTAATGACAGCCGGGACCAATGGCTGAACGTGCTTTCCGAGGCTTCTCCCTTTCGCATCTACCATCGCTTTATCATTCTCGAGTCTGCTCCGAACAACTCGAGTTAGTAGCACCCTAAATAATTCGGGCTCAACTTTCCAGTGTCATTGACCCCGGAAAATTGACACAAAATGTTTTTGCGCCTACGATAAAAAAGTGTTTCATTTTTCCCAAACGATCATATTATTGTTATATGGTCAGTAAATACTAAGTACAAATTACCATATCAGTTGTTTTTTTACTGTTTAGTGAAAATGTTAACAAAAATTAAGAAAACCCAGTGGGTAATCTAACGAATCTTTTTTACGCATAATAGGGGGCGAGCCTATTGCCATCAACCGGGCACAGGACCAAAATCATTCTTTAAAATAACTCGACTCATAAGAATGATTCTCCGTTACTAGGAAAGCCGTCTGGCCCAAAAAAGCCGCTCCTAAATTAAACCGCGCCAGGCTGGGACCCCCGCATAGTCTATTTCGGTGCGCCCCTAGGGTCGACGGCCGGGCTCCGTAAGATAACGACTCCCTCTTTACTGCCCTCATACATATTCGTTCAGTTTTTGAATGACGGTGAATTACGGAAGTTGTAATTTCTTTTTTTTTTCGTTGAGAGAGTATTTATATTTACAGACTTAGCACATCAAGCTATGTAATCTGTCTTTAATCGATTTTCAACTTTATCGCTAAAGTGTTAAGTTCTAGGTTGATTGGTATTTGACAATTTCGAGTAGCTTTATGAGCTGGGGTCCGTACATCTACACTAAATCTACACTAATATTATAAAGAGGAAAGAGTTGTATTTTTGTGTGTGTATGTTTTTAATGAATAATCTCAAAAAATACTGCGCCGATCTCAAAAATTCTTTCACCATTAGAAAGCCACGTCTTTACTGAGTAACATAGGCTATATTTTATCCCCATACTCCCATGGGAACGGGAACTACGCGGGTGAAACCGCGTGACGTCCGCTAGTAAATAATAAAGCTGGAGAGTTTGTTTAAACGCGCTAATCTTAGGAAATACGAAGCCGAAACTCCGAAAGGCACTTGTTCTCCCCGTCATGTCATTGCGATCATTTTTTTGTTCTAGACCATACCTGGGAACCTTCTAGTTACGGAGATATTGGGGGTCAAAGTATCAACTTTTTCACAAGTTCTTTTTTTTTAAATACAAGTTTTTAATCTTATAATTTTATTTTAAACACCTTCACGACCCCTACAATATTCAATGGATTCATCAGGACAATGTTTTGAGTGCGTTACAATGAGTCCAACAATAAAACGGTATTTTTCACCCCAAAAAAAAATTGTTTCCCAGCAATAATTTTTGCGTAGAGTTACTTAGTTTGATGTACAGAATGCTCGGTTGACGGCTTCGTGAACGGTCTGTTTACACCTTGTATAGCACCCACCCTAAATTGTAGAGATAGTGGTCGTGTTATAATGAAGGGCGTTTTTTCTCGAGTATTTTTGAATTTTAATTTAGAATTGAGATTTTGAGGGTGGCGCGGATCTTTTGTTGTCATGTGAATCGGAAAGTTTTTCGGGATTCGCATGCTCTGCTTTTTATTGATCGGAGTCCCTAGCACGAACGCGCGGTGGAAACGTAACGTAAATACGTCAATTTTAATATTGAATAATTAATTATTATAATTATTTATAAAAAAAAAATACTCGTTTCACATATAATATTTTTAACCAGTCTAACTGGATGTAGCTGAATACCCGTATTTCACATGGAGCGACTACCTGTCTGACCTCCACATCTCAGTACTGGGTAATATGATACCCCTTGGTAAGACTGGTTGTCAGACTTCAACCTGGCTTGTCAACTACGTTTATTTTATGTTAATCTATACTTCTATACTAATATTATAAAGATTTAAATTTTGTGAGGTTTTTAGGGGGAACTCTGGATTTACTGAACCGATATTGAAAATTCTTTTACCAATAGAAAGTCACGTTATTTGTGTGTGTCAATATCAATATATTGTATAGCCTATGTTATTCGGTAAAGATGTAGCTTTCTAATGTTGATTTTGAGTTAAATAGTTACAAACACAAACAAAAAATCAAAACTTTCCTCTCTATAATATTAGTATAGAAGAATAGACCAGAAAAAAAAAATGTGTCACCCGTGCGAAGCCGGGACGGGCCGCTAGTATTATCAAGAGGTAAAATTTGTTTGTATGTAGGGGGAAATGTTCGGAACTACTGATCCGATTGCGGAAATTCTTTCACTAACGGGAAGCTACATTATCCCCGAGTGCTATGGCTACATTTAAAACGTTCCAGTGTTTTAATTTTCGCACTTAACGGGAGCGAAGCCGCGATCAAAACCTAGTATCCAGTAATTCGGAAACTGACTAAATTTTTCGACACAGCCGTGCGTCACTACGTTGCGTCGTTTTCTATCTACGTCAAAACACTCGGTCTTTGTAAACACTAGGTTGGCCGTTTGCTTTCGTGTAACTAAGTAAACTACGATTCAGTGGGAAATCTAACCAAATCTAAAGTTTTTCTACCTATTCGGCGAATGGAGGGCGTTTTGGGAGAATTATCACAATGGGTGTAAAAGTAGTAAAATGAATTTTTAGGTCTAGGATATTTTCCTCACGATGTTTTTCTAAACCGTTTTAACAGCAATGGGGAAATAAACAAGGTGGTTTACGGACCGATCTGGGTCCGAACCCACGGTCTACAGCTCGTAAAGTGTCGCACTGATCTTATTCCACATGGCCAGGTCAATGACACCCGCGTCCTCCTATAACACAACATTGAGTACCTATAGCTCATAGCCATAGGGTCACAGTCGTCGGTCCCTATCGATTTTTGTATACCCACATTTTGTTTCAAACTTTACTCTAGAGCGGAGCAGAGAGACATGTAGCTATCTCGCTCGCACTGAGGGGTGAAACTTTAGCAATTATGAGATGGAAGTTTGGCGGTGCATTCGAGTTTTGTTTGCTTTTTTTTTTTCGGCGTTTGTTTAAGTGTGGGTTCTATGGTGTGTTTTTAGGGTATGTCTGGATATTTTTATGCAGGGATAGACTGTTTAGGGTGTTTTGTAAATTAATGTTGTAATAGGTTCCTGACCAGTACCTACCCTAATTGCGTCACACACTTTCTGTTAGGTACAATCGGAACTGGTGACTAATTAATAACAGCCGCTTGGGGTCGATGCTCAGGTTAAGCCGCGCGTTCCTAGGTTGGTCCATGGATGGGTGACCACCCATTACATACCGAGTTGTCTTCTTGCTTTGGATAGTGCGTTAAGCCGTTGGTCCCGGCTGTTATTTGTTGATCTTTGACAGTCGTTACAGGTAGTCAGTGGCCCAAAAAGTCTGACAACCAGTCTTACCAAGGGGTATCGTATTACCCAGTACTAACTAGGTTGTGGAGGTCAGATTGGCAGTCGCTCCTTGTTAAATACTGGTATTCAGCTGCAGAAAGTCATCATCTGCCTGCCTTTTCCCAACTATGTTACATGGGGCGTCTGCCTATCTGACGTCCACAACCCAATATCATCGTTATGACTACTTCAGTGTAGTAAGTTAATTTAAGTGTTTAAAACAATTTTATAGTACTTGTTTACTTATCCTACCCCCTCAAGGTTCATTGGAAGACCAGCGTCAGACAGCGTCACCATCACCTGTCTGGCATGAATGCTGAAATGGACCTTTTTGGCGCAGCCGTGAGGGACACAGCACATATACTATGTTTTCCTCCTTATTTTGTATCTTTTTTTTTTTTTATGTGTTTGTGCTTTAATAACTGACGTCAAATAAATATCTTTCTTTCTTTTTCTTTTTCTTCATAGGCGCCCAATAATTGACGATAATCTTGTTATTACCTCGACTTATGGAGAACGAGCGAACGTTGAGGGTCTTTTCACACCCAATATAATTTCAGACAAATCTTGTTTTGAGAGCGACATAATTATTTACTAATTAACGCTCTCCTTTTATCCATCCTCTCTGCCTATAACAGGTGTGATATTATTTTGTGTTTGCTAAAGGTGTATTTACTTATTATATTTTCTCTTTTTTCAGGTATATAAATACAGTTCCAGTATTCAAACCTAAAATATATACAGTCTAGTCTAAAAAGTTTCTACTTAAAATTAACAAAAAAAAAAAAACGATAGTATTCATCGTACTTAATAAATTAGCAAAAGAAAAAATATTTTTTACTTAGAATTAGAATATTATACTCTGTGATAACAATTTTGGTGTGGAAAAATTTTTGAACTGTGCAATTTTTGAATTAGGAATTATAGTAACGGTTTCGTGCAATTTATTTGAAAAAAGGGACGTGACGTGATTGGCCAAAGATATGTTAAGATAGTTTACGTGACAGTTCGCCTTCTGGACGAAAGATGGCGTTGCCTCCGCAGCAGTTTTGTGTGCGTTGGAACTCCTATCATACTAATTTACAGGTATGTTTTGATTTATATCATTTTAGTTTTAGAATTTTCTTTCCAGAGTTAGTGAGTAAAGCTGTAAAACATTGTAATTAATTTCACCAAAACCAGTACATAATAATAGACGTTTTTGTGAAATTAATTGTTAAGTATGTTTTGTAGATGATGGCATGGTTTCTTGTTCGTGTTTACATCTTTTTGGAGCTGACTGTAACAGTTAAACCTGTATGGACAGATTGCGGAATGGATGTGGACACCGACAATGACAGTTAGGGCTGAATTCCTCTGACGCCGATGTCGGTCGCGTACGTCGGCGAGAAATCTATACTTATAATCATAAATATGCCGCTGAAGTCAGCATCGCAGTATGGTTCTAGGTGCTATGTAGAACACAGTGGACACTCGTACACGCGACCGACGTACGCGACCGACATCAGCGTAAGAGGAATTCAGGCGTTACTTCAGTTGTTAATATTGTAGAGTCAGATGTTCGGAGCCGGCGTCCGTATCTGTCTATCTAGTTCAGTTGAACCTTGAAAGTGAATATGATAATTTTTTGTTTGTAATAACATCTGTCTCGTCGATTCCAGGCAGTATTCCCCCGCCTGCTGCTGACGGAACAGTTCGCGGACGTGACGCTGGCGTGCGAGTCGCGCCAGCTGCGCTGCCACAAGCTGGTGCTGTCGGCGTGCTCGGCGTACCTGGAGCGGCTGCTGCTGCAGAACCCCTGCGACCACCCCATCGTGCTCATGCGGGACATGCGGTGAGTAGCGCTGGCCGACCCGACTTACGAACACTAAGTCGTGGGTTCGCACCCAGGGTATCCAGGTCATTTATTTCATCACCACTGCTCTTAAAACGGTGAAGGAAAACATTTTGAGGGAACCGGCATGTCCTAGAACCAAAAATTCGAAGACATGTGACGTCTACCAACCCGCCCGCGTGGTCGATTACAACAGCCCATTCCCTCTCATAGAGAGGAGACCGTGTCCCAGCAGTGGGAACATTATAGGCAGATGATGCATCTCATCACTCATCATTGTCCTGCCCCTTATCTCTACTTATTTGTGATCGGCGCAGCATGTCTTCTTCTTCTATACTTCTCTATTACATGTCATGTCATTAATCACCCCCTTACTTGCCATATCATTCTTCCCACAGACCATTCATCGTTTCTTTGGTCTTCCTCTACTCTTATACCCATCCACATTCATACTCGTAAACTTTCCTCACGACGTTTTCTTCATTCCTCCGCATCACATACCCATGCCAGCATCATCTGCCATCAACATTTGAAGAATAAACCGTAAGTCATCAATCCATCATCTACCTACCTGTCTCCCAATTAAGACATTGTCTGAAACGACTCTCGGCACAATGATCGCTGAGTCCACATCCCACATGTCGACAACCTATTGAGCCAAGTCAAGATACTTATCGAAGATTTGCTTATCTTTCTCGGCTTTCACGAGGTTCCTATAATGCGGGACCGTTATGTCACCATCCGCCACTATATCAGGTTTATTTCCTGTCAGTGATGCTTTATTGATCCCAGGACAATGTGATATTGCCATTTTCGAGAACTGGGTCGGGCACATATTTATAGTACGGCACTTCAAATCGGGTCGTTATTCTAGTATGGAACTAAAAACTAATATTCACACATAATTAATATGCACATCAAGCTACTACAATCTGTCTAATTTCTTTAATAGATTTTCAACTTTATCGCTGAAGTATCAGGTTCAAGATTGATTGGGGAAATTTGACAGTTTCGGGCAGCTTGGTGTGTTCAAAAAGATGTGTATACATTCAAATAAATTGTAGGTTACTTAGCTCGACACTTGTCTGTTCCAGGTTCAGCGAGATGCAGGCGCTGGTGGACTTCATGTACAAAGGCGAGGTCAACGTGACGCAGGAGGAGCTACCCAGTCTGCTAAAGTCGGCTGAGGCGCTACAGATCAGAGGTAGCCTTAACTTCCTATCACCATCATGTCTTTCCGTAATCAGTATAAAGGATGTAAACCTACCCTTGACAAAAAAGCCGAAAGGCACCATTTCTTTCCGTCATTTTGGTTGTTAGGGTTCCGTAACCAACGGGACCTTATTACTAAACCTCCGCTGTCCGTTTGTCTGTCAGCGGGCTGTATCTCACCGTATCATATCGTATCATCCGTAATAGGTAGACAGTTGAAATTGTCACAGAATGTGTATTTTTGTTGGCGCTGTAACAACAAATAATAAAATGAAAGGGGGCTCGTCTACTAAGCTGGCATACGTTGTGGCTGCAGGTCTGTGCTCGAGCGACTCGGCCAGCCTGGCGGAGCTGGGCAAGCCGGACAGCAAGGACTTCACGGTCGCCAGCGAGGCGCTCGTCGCCAACGCGCACAGAGAGAACGCTATCAACGGTGAGTGAGGCGACGGATCACATAGCTAGAATACCTCAAGCTGTGAAAACGAAGCGATACTATTGGTTCGTTTTTTTTTGCTTTGCTCTAGATCAGTGGTTCCCAACCTGTGGTTCGCAGACCACCAGTGATCCTTTTTAACCTGCCCAAAAGATGCAAGCTCATCCCAACCTAATTGAAAACCTATCAGAGATGAGGTGCTAAATTTTTTTGAGCTGAATTTTGCTTTGCCCGCTCTTGCAAGATTCATAAGTATTAGTGTATTATTCATAAGTATTTTGTATCTAATATGGATCAATGACCTGAAATAAATGAATTTTATTTTATTTATTTATAAGCATTAAAGTAAAATAAATGAAGAGCTTCTAATTAAGTCTTGGCGCTGGTGGCAGTAAAATCTGGAACTTCTATTGAAGTCCGTGGCGGTGAAAAGGTTAAAATGCGACCCTTTCGTAGTGATAAGTGAATCGGGCGTTATCTTGCAAATAGAAGGTAATAACTCGATGTGGTCCCGCGCCCGAGCGGTTGGCGACTCAATATATTCTGAGGATGCCCCGTGGATGAGTGGAACTGCATCCAATCCTAGATCCCGTATTTGGGCATGAAGACTACAGTTTTTGTAAAACATTTTACTCGTCCTTGTGTTTTGCCGAGGAAGGAGTGACGTATTTGATTGTCAATACACTTCATAAAAAACGAAAACTACCCTGGAAAATCAAACTTATTCATATTTAGAGGTTTTGGTTTCGATTCCCAGGTTGGGCAAAGGTTTTCCCGTCAGGGATTTCCGAGTAGCAGCCAGGGAGCCTGGATTTTGGCCCGGTTGATGGCAATAGGCTCGCCCCCGAGAAAGGTATTGCAGTACTTAGGACAAAAAATTTAAATTCTCCTCCTCAATTCTAGGCCCAACAACCCACCAACCGAAGCCGACAACCAACAACAACAACGCGACGACAACCAACGGCACTAAGAAGCGCAAGTCGGAGGACAGGCCGGACATCAAGGAGGAGACGGTGGAGGAAGACGGGCTGTACTACGGGGAGCTGGACAATGATCATATGGAGTTTAATGAGGTAATCAACAGGACGGGTTTGAGGAAGGTTGGGGACTGTTTGAGGAAACGGCGTCTTTTGAGGAATTAAGGTGTGTGAATGATAAATAGGGATTCCGGGTTCCGTACCTCAAAAGGAAAAAACGGAACCCTAAAAATGACTATCAAGAATAATTATCGTCCGTAAACCGACTTCACAGACAACATTTTTTTAGAGAGATTTATCATGATATTTTGTTTGGTATATGTGGCTGAAACAAGGTGCTTGTGAGAAATACGGTTATGTGTGCTGGTAGCATAAAGGTAATGTGTTTTTTTAGTGAAATGTTTCACAGTATTTGACAGATATGCGTCAAATAGCAAGATTGTAGCGGTTAGTGGTTCACTTCAGTTGGAATAAACTACCATGAGTTACCATGTATTCAGTTACGAGGGCGGAATAAAGGGTGTAAAAAGACTAGTTTGTTGTCAGTTTATTTAATAGTTTTTAATTGTTATAATGTAAGGGTTTAAATAGACCCTTAACGAAGCTAAAAGGCACTTGTTCTCCCCGTCGTTGCGATAATGTTTTTGTTCTTGACCTGGAACCTGGGAACCTTCTAGTTCAGAGATATTGGGGGTCAAAGTTCCAACCAAATACAAGTGTTTAATGTTATAAAATAAGTTTACCTTAAATACATTCATTACCCCATAGTATTTAATGCATTCATCAGCACAACGTTTTGAGTGCTTGATTGAGTCCTACCGTAAATAATTATTTTTACCCAAAAAATTCGTTTCCCAGCAATATTTTTTGCGCGCAGTTACTTAGTTTGTTGAACAGAATGCTTGGTTGACGGCTCCGTTTACACTTTGTAAAAGTCAATTTATAATATTTCAGGACGATGAGCCGGGGAAGCCAGGCGGTAGTCTAGGACAACCTTCAGGTGAGTAACACCTTCATAAAAAAAAACAATCATTTTTTTTTAGTTTTTATTATTATTTAAATAAATCAATGTTTGTTTGCAATGTGACTTCTCCCTCTCGTCACTTGCTTATATTATTTTTTCTTATAATTTTTTCATTTCAATTTCTTTTTTACAAATATTTTTAATCGAAATTGGATGTTCAAACGCGATTTTTTTACGTCAAAACGGTCCATAGACAAAAGTGTGTGTAGAGCGAAGATCATATTGTGAATGGACATTGTCTATGAAAAGCAAAGAATTAAAAAAAAAATGTCTGTAAGGTAGGCCAATTTTTTTTACTAAGTATAAAATTTGGTAGTTTTTTATTTCATATTTAGCAAAAATAAATTGAACCATGAATGTTGATTTTTTAGAGTTCCGTAGACTAAATGGAACCTTTTGTTGAAATAATTGGTCTTCTAGACTATCTTACAGACATTTGAGTCGAGTTTTGAACGAATTTTCTTCCCATTCATGGTTCAATGTTTATATTTCCATGATTTAATTTAATTTTTATTTTAGGCCGTCCTCCCTACCTTCGAGTTAAACCAGAAAGCGAGCTTTTCTTCCAAACGAAATTACAAAACCTTGCGAAAGTCAACTCAGAATACATAAATAGACTATCGAAAATGTCCACAACGGAAATCCGGAATGAGTTCTCAAAATACGGCTTTAATACAAACGCTACCGAAGAAGCTCACATACAGAAATCTGAAAATGACTATTACAAATCTTGGCTAGAACAGAACGGGGAATTAGAAGTGTCTTTACTAAAAGCTAGCCAAGTGAAGAAATCTAAACCCGATACCAAAAACCAGAAATCAGAAGTAGAGTTGATACCAAAGAGCAAAGACAATGTTGCCACTAAAGAAATTTTCCCCAAAATCGGGGAGAAATCTCAGATGAGGAGACGGGGTAGGCCGCCCATATTTAAGGATAGGAACGTTGATATCGGGGAGACTGTGCTTAAGTCTGATTTGGACCAATTTTTGGAGGGGAAAGAGGTTAGTTCCTCTGGATTGTCGAGGAAGGACTTGGAGAGGGTTATGATGGGTAAATTTAATCCTAACAGGAGGTATTCGAATGAGGCGATGTGGGCCGCACTCATGGATGTCAAGAAGGGAGGCAGCATATACAGGTGAATTCTTTAAACTTATTTGTTGCCCCTGCTCAGGGCCGCTCGCACTACCAGCTATCACTAAATACATCAAATGTATTAATTACGTTTTAACTACTAACTAAAATTACGTTTTACTTTTATTTATTTATTTAGTACATGGAGGACTTACAGCTAATAAAAACAGAAAAAAAAAGCTAACCATAGTCACCAGAAAGCCAATTACAAGTCCTCACGTATAGACGTTTTACGAATTAGAAGCATTTAAACAAATTTATTGAAATGTGTTTTTCATTACTCATACTCTGAAAGTAGGTCTGAAGTTGCCTGAGAAGCGGGTTGAAAGTAATACTTTTCAGCCCTAGGGAGAATCGTTTTCAACTGACAACTGTCAAATTATTAAAAAAAAAATTGTTCATTTTTCTATTGAACCATGTTCCAACTGTCTATACAGCCACGATGTAAAATTGAAATACCAAAGTTAAGTATTAATTAAAGAATAGATATTTTTCAAATAACTTTATTATAATTAAGTTTCAACTATTTCTTTAAAATAACGTAGTTTTGGGCAAAATATTTACCATTTTTTCGATGATGAAAATGAAAAATAGGTAATGGCTGAATAGTTGGCCGGCCATAGAAAAAAAAACAAAATAGGCGGGAAAACGGCAATCCGATCTTCATTTTTTTTTTCGGTTTGATTCATGTTTTTATTTTTACTTTCCTTGTATTCGTAATGAAAAGCACAGTGTTTACCTCGGGTTAAAGACTTATTTAGTCCCTCGAACTATTAGCGCCCTCGCTGCGCTCGGGCACCAAACCCCGTCTCGGGACTAAATAAGTTACTTTCACCCCTAGGGTAACAATGTACTATTAATTACTGCATTTATTGTTGTAAAAGGTCCTTAGATATCAAAGAGATTAAGATCTAGGTATAGAGACGACACAATTTGGTCAATGGTCCTGTTGAATCTAGACTTCTTGATTTAGGCATTATGTTTATTATAATGCACTACGAGAAAAAAGTGTTATAAATTTAATAACATAACATCACGCCTGTAATACTCGTAAGTCCGTAGGTTAGGCAAAGGTGTACCTACATTGCGCCAGTTATGTTTAAATCCCCTGCAATAGGGGGCTGGCCTGTTGCCATCAATCGGGCTCAAATACAGACTTTGTGACTGCTACTGAGAAATTCCCGATGAAAAAACCCAATAACAATTTGTAAAAAAAAACCTTGCGAAAAAGTTAGAACTTTGGCCCCAATTCTCCGTAACTAGAAGGTTCCCAGGTATAATCTAGAACAAAACAAAAATAATCTCAATGACGGGAAGAACAAATGTTTTTCGGCTTCATTAAGAGTACTTTTACACCCATTATAGGGGTCTCCTTAGTTTTAAAGTTCGAAAAGCAATATGATCCCATTAATATTAAATAATGTTTTAAATTTTCCTCTTTCAGAGCGGCGCAAACTCACAAAGTGCCGCGCAAGTCCCTCCGCAACTGGATGAAGCGCTGCCACATTAAGTCCTCCTTCCCGATGCCTCAACAGCTAAAACAATTCGTCGAAAACAGCAAGAAACAGAAAGAATACAAAAACTTTGATTTCCCCATCCCTGAGACACAAAACTACGAGAAGAGCGGGACTGAAACTGAAGCTTATGAGGCCGAAATCGATTTTGGAAAACATTTTCTAACTTTTACTAATTCTAATGTGTCTAGCGAAGATGAGGGGGTGGCCAAAGATGGGGAAAAAGAGAAAGATGGCGACGTGAAAATTGAGGATGGCAACTCTGCTTTAAATATGTCATTGCACGAATGAGTTGGTAACGTGGCAGTTGCTTTGGCATATCGGGTTGAGAGGCTGCATTTTGAGAATTGGCAACGTCGCACCTGAATTTCTTTTAAATTACTAGAAGATTGGAATATCGCAGTGTTGCACTAAAATATTGATTATAAATAATATATGTACTTATAGTTTTATGTGCACTTGAAAATCGAATGCTTGTTTTTAAAAATAAAAGTGTTACCTACAACACTTTATCAAGTGTTATTGTTACAATACTTGGTCAATATTTTATGGCAGTAGTAGAGTTTCATGATTTCATTCAGTAATATTTATTTAATAAACAAAACAGTGAAATATTTGACAGCAATTTGCGATGTTGCCAACTTTCAGAACGCACCCTCTACGAAGAGTTTGACTTTGTTTGCCTCGCTATCGCTGTCACTTTTACTCGTTTGACAGTCTCTTTTTAAAACCCGATGTGGTGGATGCGCCAGGGAAGCCCGCTAAATTCAAATTGTCTTACGTTTTTTTTCAATTTGTAGGCCAGTGCTAGGTTGTATGTTGATTAAAATATGATTCGTGGCTGTAAGACGTATGTAGTTACAGAATTGTAATCATCAAAATCAACATGTTACCTGATAACTTACCTAAAAACATGGAAAATCGTAAGAAATGTTCAGTTTTAGGTGCTACCCTGACGCTTCCACCCTGACGACGCCACTATGCCAGCCCCTAGCGTGAATTTTGACAGTCCATTTTGACACTGACAGCTGTCAAAGGTGCTTTTATGCAATTTTTTTCTGTTATATGCAATTTGAAAGTTCTAGTTGGTAAGATTTAAATTATGTTTTTTTTGTCTCTGTTAAGTAAACAAACTATTGTTACTATTAGGATCGAATGTACTTTAAAAATACTATATATGGCTATTTTTAAGAGCAAATTAACTTAAAAGTGTCGAGCGGATTTTGAGATTGGCGCTGCAAGACGGATGTATTTATAAAAAAAAGATGATAGGCCCTAAACGGCCAGTATACGAAAGATAGAAAACTGCCAAAGAAAAAAGCAAAGAATAACGAAAATCTAAAATAATCTAATAATTTATGAAATTTTCAAAAAAAAAAAATTTTTTTTTAATTGATAAAGTACTTACTTTTTTATTTATTTTGTCCAAAGATATGTTTTTTTCTTATTGTTTAGTATTTTTGTGTGTGAACATTTAGGTTTGGTATCAATCTATGGCGTTATTAAATTATATTGAATATTTGCGTGAAACGGTCGAACAATTGGATGATTTTTTAAACCAAAAAATCGATGGCCGTAAGAATCATCAAAAAAGGCCCTCCCGTTTGATCTCAGTGCCACAAAGTCTACATATTTATAGGCTGATGAACTCATTACCCTCCCCCGTCGGGTAAAAACGGGAGTGTTTCTGTTGACGACGCGGACGGGGTTATTTTTGTGTTCGACATAAAGAGAATAGTTAGTTTAAAGTATTTGGTGAATTCCAAAAACACTTATCTACCAAGGGTATGTTATAGCTTAATGATATTAAAATACTTGGCCGAATGATGGCATTAGGTTCGCCCCTTATTACATGGGACTTAATGCCGAAATATTGGGTTGACGCACGACGACCCATCAAACTATGTGAACCAAATTAAGCTGATCTCTCATCGTACGAGAAGCTCATACAAAGCGAGGTCAGGTTATACTGGTTATGTATAGGTTGAATGTCGCCGACTGTACCATATATACACCTTTGCTTAAACCCTGAATAATTAATAACAGGCGTGATGTTGTATGTGTTAAAATTAGTCAAAGATGACTTTTAACCTTTCCGCTGGATGCGAGTCGCACGGGACCGGGACATGTGGCGACACGTAGGGGAGGCCGGCGCACAGCTGTGGACGTCGCACGGCTGAAATGATGATGACTTCCTAAATGTTCAACCACACAAAACATTAGTAATGTTACTTGTTTACAACGGCTCCATACATGGAGTCGCACAGGACCGCGCGGTAACATGCGTCTCCACCAGATGTGCGAGGGATGTGTTTGTTAAGGACCAGTAGAATCGCTTCGCCTCGCTCAGCGCAGCTCTCGTGTTGTTCGGTAGCGGACGGGACACTCTCCACACAACATGCGGCACACTGTCTATTTGTAGCGGAGGGAGAGAGCTGGACGGTCAGGTTTTACAAGAAAATAATTAAGAAATATTTAAATTAAAAAAAAGTGTGGATTATTTGTGAAATATGACTCGTTAGCGGTTTAGGTATGAATATGTTGACTTCATGATTTTAATTGCAGACCCATACGTCAAAAAAATAAAGACAGAACCGTTTAATGATGATATTAAGACCACTCTTTGCAATTATTTTCTATCGAGCCAATTTTTTCCAATTATGTATCGAGTCCGTCCACAGTCTTTGGAATATGATTAATATTAACATATATTTGTGCTACAACAAATAGTTTTTCTTAAAAAAATTGCTTAAATAACATCAATTAGGAGAGCGTTTATACAGAAGGTGGGCACCGTCACAAATAGCTGTCAAATATTTCGCTGTTTTGATTACTTTGGCGATATTACTTTAAGGAAATAAGAAATATGGCTAACTAGGGAACTAAAAAAATATTATGAAATGCAATAATTAATATCTTAACACCGAATAATCAGTTTTAGATGTAAAAAAAGTCTTTGGAAACTTTCCAAATGCCTTTTCTACATATAAAACGGTTAACAGTTACAACATCAAATTCAGTGTATTAATTGCAATTCACTATTAATATTCTAGTTCACTAGTTAGCCATATTTCTTATTTCCATACAGTTACATGGCCATTTTAATTATAATAGGTAAATATTTGACAGCTATTTGCGACGTTGCCAACTTTATGGAGGAACGCTCAACAGTCCCGCGACACATCCCCGCACCGCACAGCTCAGCGCTCACCGCACATCTCGTGGAAACGCAGCCTTAATAACCACATCGAGTTTTAGAATAAGTTCCCCTTAGCCTCGCGTCTTCTCTGTCACTCCTGCATGGCTGTCTCGTTCTAACACCCGATGTGGGATATTGACGCCAAAGGAGCTTTCACCATCTCTAATAGCAGTATTATTTTAATCGTACACATCACCTGCCTGCCTCTACCCAACTATGTTGACAGCTGAATACCAGCCCCTTACATGGAGCGACTGCCTATCTCACCTCCACAACGCAGTTAGTACTGGGTAATACGATACCCCTTGGTAAGACTGCTTGTCAGACTTTTGGGCCACTGACTACCGGTAACGACTGTCAAAGATCTACAAATGACAGCCGGGACCAATGGCTTAACGTGATTTCCGAGGCATGGAGGAAACTCCGCCTCTTTAGTTTGTTCTTGAAGTGATAAATAAAACTCAGTGTGCAATTGCCCGTGCGGTTTAGTAAGATTGAAGTAAACTGCTACAAGAATTGGTGGAACTGTCCGCGGTACTGTATAAAGTATTCCTATTATTTTATTTTTCCTGCAATATTGTACCCAAAGATATATGTTTTCTTAGGTAATTTAGAGTATGTCTTAAATGTTTTGTCAATTATCTGACTAAATGCGGGTGTACTATTGCGTCTGTAGCGGCACTACAAAAAGTACTACAGCAACATAGGACAGAAAATACTACAGCGCCATGTATGCATATTATTTATTACATATTGAGTGACTTTTTCATGTAATAGTTACTGATGGGATTCATGATTTGAATGATTTTTGAATGTCGTGGGCTACCCTGACGCTACCACCTTAAAAAACGTTTTAGGGGCCTTTGGTGCTTATTCAAACTTCGGAAAAATAGATAGTTTATCAAAGATATTGAATTTTTGCAGTATTTCGGGTAGTATTTATTTTTAAAGAAATATTTAATGAATAGAATTGTTTTTCCAGTATTATTAAAATCAAATAATAACGATAAAAGGAGTGGTAATAATATGGCCAGTTCAAAAAACCACCCAGTATTGGTTAAAGTATTGCAAGCACACAAAACATTTGAGATATACTCCCACTACAATGATTTACTAGTAAGTTTGTCGTTAAATGTTTGTGTAATAAATTAATTAGTTATATAAATTATTATATTTAATTATTAAATAAATGTAATGATTGGCCTTTTTCAAAAACTGAGTGCTTGGTAGGACTTCGTCCAGAATATATAATGAAAAGACTTAAAATGAAATTTTTAGTGTTTAATATTAAAATATTAGGCTTTTTGATGATGGAGTGGTTATTTTTAGGAAATGGATATTTACCACTGATTTTACAAAAATACTGTTACCCTATGTATACAGATCATCATAATCTGCCTGCCTTTTCCCAATTATGTTGGGGTCGGCTTCCAGTCTAACCGGATGCAGCTGAACACCAGATTGTTACATAGAGCGACTGCCTATCTGACCTCCACAACCCAGTTAGTACTGGGTACTACGATACTCCTCGATCTACAAATGACAGCCGGGACCAAAGGCTTAACGAGGAGCAACACGAGGGAAACTCGGGTATGTAACGGCTGGTCACCCATCCACGGAAAAACCTAGACTAGGTTATTATTTAGCCACGAGCTCCTCCTTTTATTGAGTGGTTTGTTGATGTTAATTAACTCTATTCTAAGAGAATCAATAGGGAGGATGACTGACAAAAAAAAACTAATTAGTCGGTCAGACAGATTACCAAATTTAATTCCAATTTTTCAATTTTATCCTTGTTAAGTTAGAGGTTAAAAAATGACTTTTAATAGCCTAATTATTATAATACTTGTTTCGACTTTGTTATTAATACAAAGAATGACATAACTTGCGTCTTCTGAAAATAACCACTCCAAAGTAACTATTAAAAAACGGCTTAACATATTATAAATTATATTTGTATTAATTTATTTATATTATATTACATGATTATACATAATTATGGTATATTATAGTATTTTATCTTTAGAATTGTACTTAATTAGGATATAAATATGTTTGGGCATCGATTATATTATTATATTGAGATTTTTAACTATAAAAACTTTATTTGGTTAGGAAATAAGAGAAATTATGATCATTAAAATGTTACATATTCAGCTGCCTAGCCTTCCCTATGTTGGGGTCAACATGGGTCAACTTCCAGTCTAACCTGATGCAGCTGAATACCAGTTTGTTACATGGAGCGACTGCCTATCTGACACACACACAACAACACAGTTACTGGGTAAATTCATGAATTCCACGTCATGATTCGAGTGGTGCGATAATATTTTGATGACCACTTTTTTTCGTGTTCTTTGACTAAATATTTGTTATAAGCCTTATATACTTATACGAGAAAATGTTTAAATCAATTATAAATAATTTGCTTTGTTGAAATTACATGGGACTCAAACATAACTGGCGAAACGTGGGTGTACTATTAGGTACACCCTCTGCCTGACCCTTCGGGATTACAGGCGTCATGTTATGCTTGATGTTAAAGTTCCGCCATTTTATTCTGATGTACAGATTAACTATAGCATTAGTTAAAATAATATTCTAAACAAAATACAAGATTGTCAAGATACATAGATTGTGTGATATCGTTACAAACTCTTCCTTGTAATAAAGGGGGATAGTTAGTTTATTTAAAAGGGTAACTAAAGTTTACTTTCTTAAAAAAAATCTAATACATTTATTTCAGACCAAGTAATTGTCCATATTGTTGTTAGTAACAAAACTAGTAGTTTTGTTACTAACAACAATATGGACAATTACAAAATTATAAAATTTAAATAATAAACAATACAATAATATAAAATAAAACTAAAAAATGCTACTGTTAGTTAGTTACAATGGTTAAGGTCTGCTAGTTATTAAACTATTTCAGTAGTTAATTACCATGATAGTGATTAACAACACTATAAAATGGTAATTCCTCTTTCAATTACTTAATTATAATATTAAAGTTAAAAAACAACGCTTTAGAGTAACGACATTTTCTTTCTCGTGATCAGACGAACACGAGAAATGAAATGACGTCACTCTGACGCGAGTTTTTTTTAGTTTTTTCTAATAAAACGGTTTGCTGTCGCAGCACGTTTTACATTTGATGCCCATATCATTGAATAGTTTTAAAAAAATGTGCACCATCTTTGGGAATCCGCCATATTGGATTTAGAATGACGTCACTTAGCTATCCATGCATTGTTATTCAAACTATTACCGTTACTCAGCTGGGCTAATAGTCGACTATCGCATCGGTTAACTATGCCTTTGTTTTAACATATAAAAGTCCCGTTCTCTTTTTATACCGTCTTACAGATTGCTACCCGAAAGATAAATTAACTATCCCTTAGGGTAACTTCCCGACGAATAGCCACATTGAAAGTTCTAGATATTACCTATTTATGTTCCTATCAAATATACTAAACTAATGGTTTTAGTTATATTCTCTTGTAAAACCGTGCTTTGTATATTTTTGTGGTTTGTTATAACGTCCTTTTTTTTTAATAATAAATGGTGTAAACGGACCTTTCACGAAGCCGTCAACCGAGCATTCTGTACATCAAACTAAGTAACTCTACGCAAAAATTATTGCTGGGAAACGACTTTATTTTTTAATTCAAATTATTTTTTTGTTTACATAGTGTAAAAATATACAGATGTTTTATAATGTTGATCCATACTATGTCCCGCCATAAGGCATACAAAATAGAGTAGAAAATCAAATGACCATTAACAAATTTAAAACCAAAAAATAAAGTTAATAACTAAGTAGTCACTATTTCATGTCAAACACTTAACTTTTTGGGGGTGAAACTCATAATATAATATCACATTTTACGGTAAGACTCAATGTAACGCCCTCAAAAGATTGTGCTGATGGATATATTTAATAGGACGGGGTTCGAGGAGGGGTTTATTTAAACTAAAAATCTTAAATTTGAAACATATATTTAAAAAAAAAAAAACTTGTGATAAAGTTGGAACTTTGACCCCCAATATCTCCGTAACTAGACGGTTCCCAAGTATGGTGTGGAACTTAAAAAAAAATCGCAATGAAGGAGAGAACAAGTGCCTTTCGGCTTCGTTAAGGGTGTTGTTACATCCTTTATTAATCTGCTACTTGATAGCATAGAAATAACACCTCAGTCACGGGCGATTTTTAACGCAACGATTTCAACGATTAAACAAGTCCAATGTATTTACCATTATTAAAGGTACGACTTTTACTTATAATCCTTCAATCTCATACTACCCATATAAATATACAAAACGCGTTATATAACCCATGAAGTGCCTACTAGTATATAAATATATACATAAAATAATATACATAATAATAAATAGATATAAGTGTCTACTGTAGATATATACATTGTATTTAAATGCTAAGCCTTGTCACGTTTTTGTTGTGAACTAGTCTTTTTAGACGCGGTAGTCGGTTAAGTCGGAAAAAGGAGGTATTCTGTGTTCCGTCTCAAAATCTTTTCATCACAATCAGCCGATAGCACAGTAATATGAAATTACTTTTTTTGCAACACGTCATTTGTATACCCCCTCCATCCCCTTCGTGAGTTAAAGGCCACCCCTCCACCCCAGCATCACTTGCTATCACCTGCCTAGCCTTTTCCCAACTATGTCGGGGTCGGCTTCCAGTCTAACCGGATGCAGCTGAATACCAGTATGTTACATAAATGCTTTTTCTTTCTTTACACTTTTCGGTAAGACTGGTTGTCAGACTTTCTGGGCCACTGACTACCTGTAACGACTGTCAGAGATCTACAAATGACAGCCGGGACCCCAACGGCTTAACGTGCTTTTCGAGGCACGGAGGAAACTGGTCTGTAATGGGTGGTCACCCATCCACGGACCAACCTAGGCAAGCGCGGCTTAAGCTAAAGATCGACCTAATCGATATCGCTAGCTTATTTAATGCGACCCCCACTGTGTAAACCGGCATGTCCTAGAACCAACCAAAAATTCGAAGACATGTGACATCTACCAACCCGCACTGGGCCCGCGTGGTGGATTATAGCCGACTCTCCTCATGGGAGGAGGCCTGAGTCCCAAGGCTGATTTGTGTCCGCTTGATGACAATAGGCTCGCCCCTATTACATGCTACATAAGGTACTCCTCTGTTCGTGTTCGTTCGGGGACTACACGCGGGGCCAGGTCACAACAAAAGCTATAATAAATTCAGCTACATTGTATGTTTATAAACAGTATTACGTTGTGTTGCGTTCAGTTCGCGTATTATATTCATTACCGGTTGTACTTAACGTATGGAGCATCATCTGTAACTATTATGTTTCGATTAAATAGAGGTTTACCGTATGCATTAGTCGTTTTATTATATTACTTGTCACCCTCGCACAGTTTCTATAAAGGATGATTTCCACCTAACGGCTTGCATCGCATCAGATCGGAAAGGATACGAACGGTTGCGGCGACAACCAATCACAACCGCATACAATCGGCTCCGTACCGTCGCTTGCGAACGTATCCGTTTCTGCGCAGTCAAATAGTTCTATTCCTACCGTGTTGACAGCCGAAAGGATCCGATCGGATACGACGACAGGCGAACAGAGCCTATCGCGCGTCGCAGCATTTACGGCTACGATCGTGTGTTGCGGAAGACGCCCGTGGTTAAACTGCTGTGCGCAGCTTGGTAATATAGACTTAAAATACTCTGCTCACAATTTAATATCATTTAAAGATATAGATAAAGGTTTAAAGATAAAATCTGATCCGATGCGATGCGAGCCTTTTGATGGAAGTCATCCTTAACTTTACAAATCATCGACATTTCTTTATGTAATTTTCTTAGTACCTATCATAATCTGTTTCGTAGTTTACAAGAACAACGCCTGAAGGATTTTATCTTTATACCGTGCTTTAAAAATAGAATTATCTGTAATAGATAAACTATTTTTAGCTTCTAGTAATGTGTATTATGTTATTTAAAAATATAAGTAAATAGAATTACTTTAATTTTTAGACACCCTAAAGGAACCTACACATTTTCTCAAACTCGTCGATCGATGAACGATGAATTAATTTTCCGTCACATTTTATTAGTCGATCGACAAAATTGAGATATTTATTAATAGATGAATTTATTTCACTTTAAATATTTTATTTTAAAGTAAACGTAACGTAACCCCGCCCGCAAATGACTAAATATTTAAAAAATCACGCTGGGATATTGAAATCCCATAAAAACCCAGAACAGTGGCTTTTCCTCGCTTTTTACAAAACGCATGCTTTCCCCGTATTTATGAAGATAGTTCACTCTGAGTTAAATTGCTAATACCCCTTAGTCGTACCTTCATTTTTCTGAAGATAATTTGTACAGTAGGTACTGTAGTTTCACATATACAGGCTACAAGTAAAGGGCATTGAGGCGGAAGCATACCCGAACTGGTATTTCGTACCGGTAATTCTGTAAATGATTTTAGACTACCCTTAAAAGAAATTTCTCGTCGGTTAAAAAATAATGTGCTGTTCCATACATTTTGACCATGTTTAAATTGCACTTTTGTATGAAACAGTAGATTGTTTTGCGATTACTGATGAGAGATGGGAGGACTAGAATTATGTACTGAATTCATAGTCACAATCTACGCGTCAATGTTCCCGATGTCGTGTGTTCATTTTGTAGAAGTAGTTACACAGAATGCATAATAGTATCTACAAGTTGTAGTAATCATGATGAAACCTCGTTTTGATTTTTAATAATATAAACGTGATGTCCCAAATTTTGTAGTATTTGCCATAAAGGCTGTCTAGATCTCTAAACAAAAAAAAAATCTCGTAATCAAATCAGGCTGAAAAACAGCACTTTTTAAACGTCAAAATGACATAAGACAGACGTAGCCTCAAAACCGACCTTCACAGTTTTCTTTTATTTTAGATGGGGAGAAGAAGTGGCGGAACACACACCCCAGCTTCCCGACAAATAGTCGTATTCCCTAGTTCATGAAGTAGCATTTAATTTGATAAGTCTTAGATTAATTAGCAAATAGAGTGAACTATCTTTCAGCTGTACTCGTTTTAAAAATACCTTAACGGATTTGTAAGAATACCCTCGTTCTATGAGACGTAAGTTTTCGATCCCGAGGAAGGTACTGGAACTTTAGAATTGAAACTTCTACTTTAAAGTTTTCATTCAAAAAGTCAATTGAATTCTGCCCCCGTAAGCCCAAAAACCAGTAACTCAACAAATGTATGTTTCGAGAAAACGAGGAATACTCATGTAAAAAAAGTTATCTCTTATTTTGTGCAAAAATGAGATTTACACATTTTTCTTAGTGATTTATTTTGATTAGCACCTGATGTTTCAAACTGTCAGATGCAAATGTTTAAAAAAAGAAACAGAACTTTCGCTAATTTTGAGATACCGCTGTATGGCTTACGGAGGCACAATTTAAGTATAGTTCTTGCATTTCACGACCACGCGTGGAACAGCAGAACACTACGTCAGTTGACATAGAATGCATGCTGAGCGTACTCACACATTGCAAGAACTATACCAAAAAGTCTCATAGAACGAGAGCAGCGCACAATCCGATAGACACAGCTGCCTGTAAGAAGCCAGGAAAAGAAACGCCCAAGTTTCTTAATATTCCCTCTTTTGTATGTTTCTTTTAATAATTCTAAAGGGCGGTTTCTTTACCTTGCTTGTTTCAGGAGTCAGAACTTCAACGGAAATAGTGACGCGACATTTTATCGATATGGACCACGGCATACCTCTGAACATCCACGCGAGACCTCGCCTGGTGGGCCGCAGACCGAACGAGATTGTGAACATAGAAACTGATGTTTTTCAAGAGAAATCTTATAAGCAGTATTCTTCGCAGCATTTAAGAGACGCCTTAATTGCCGTTAAGAAAGGCTACAGTGTTTACGCAGCGTCCAACAAGTATGGTGTCCCGAGGAAAACTTTGAGGAATTGGATGGAAAAGTATGATATCAAAAGTCAGTTCTCCAAAGGTAGGCGCGGGGCAAGGACGCAGATATTGGATCCTTTAGATCTCATGGTTGAGGCCAGGTCAGAGAAATATGAGGATCCGTTGTAATGTAAGTCTTTTTGTTATCTTGCCAAATGTTAGGTTTAAGTTATTTGGTACTGGTGTTGGCGGGTACTCTTTTTTTGCGAAATACAGGACGGTAATCGAATAATTTTGGGACATTTTCACTAGGACAAACATTTCAATATGGTTATAATTGTAACCTACCTAACTTAAGACCCATTAATCATCATCTGCCTGCCTCTTCCCAACTATGTTGAGGTCGGCTTCCAGTCTAACCGGATGCAGCCGAATACAACGAGCCACTGTCTTTCTGACCTTCAAAACCTAGGGTTGGTGATAGACCACGTTGTCTCGTGCCTTCGACTCTACCCTGAATCACCAAACGCTCTATGAAACCATTGTTGCGGGTGACGTGTCCAATGTATCTGAAAATTCGTAATTTGTTGGTTTTACTCTTACTTATGCATTATAGATAATAATAATCTTGACCGCGAAATGGAAAAAAGTATAGCTGTATTATAACTTCTTCACCAAATCACTCAGGCCGAAACTGTTCGTAAAACGAGAGTAC
This sequence comes from Xestia rhomboidea, assembly GCA_963853795.1. Taxonomy (NCBI): domain Eukaryota; kingdom Metazoa; phylum Arthropoda; class Insecta; order Lepidoptera; family Noctuidae; genus Xestia; species Xestia rhomboidea. The sequence continues at coordinate 10,797,435 of OY970785.1, forward strand.
CTGTATTCCTATCGGACTGTATTTAGTCTTACTACTATTATAGTACTACTAATTACCTCTGCCATTACATAGTATGTAACTATGGAGTATTTATGGCCGTATTCTCAAACGATACTCATTTTTTTAGTCTTCGTTATAAAAAAAAAAGTCCGACCAGTGTTGTTCTAGAAAGCGACCGGTTATGCGACATGTAGTGGTTGCGTAGTGGGCGAGCTCCTTATGAACTTCATATAAGTCTTTCTGTCAAAGTGACAGTGACAGTATGTCTTAGCGGGGACTTAAAAGTTAGTATCGTTAGAGCATACATGGATTATTAGAGTTATAAGTGGGAATAATGTAGATTTTTCTATCAATATACTATAAACTGCTATTAGATAATTGGAGTTTGTGTCTACAGGGAGCTAGCGTTAAGAACCAAAGATTGTTAAACGTAGTCAAGGTAATGTTAGCGTAGGGAATTACTTAGCCGCCTGAAGTGAAAGTGGCGCATCTATGCAAATAATGCAAAGAAAAACAAGCCTTACTTACCAAAAAAGGCGTTTCTATTAATGCTCACTTTACTCTTTCCAGTTGCGCCCCTTTTACTGAAGGCAGCATTATGGGCATATCTTTACTTAGTACATTTTGAGCAGTCTTCCTGATGATCGTCACAATCCTGTTCTCACCTGTATTGTCTCAGCTTCCTGTCTAACCGAATGCAACTGAATACCAACATTGACACGGAGCGACTGTCTACCCGACCGAAATGAAAACTGATGCGAAACACTGGCTTTCGAACTTTTGTTGTTTTGACTACCCGTACCGACTGTCAAAGATTTACAAATGATAGCTCGGACAACGGCGTACGTGCTTTCCGAAGGGTCTTGGATTGTAATGAATGCGTTAGGTCTACCGCATACTATAGACAAGACTGTCTTTAGACAGACAATCACCCTTCTATTGTGAGCGAGAATACATAGTCTGTCTCGCTCGCACTAGTAGGGTAATTGTCAGCCCTTAGCCATTACATACCCATTGACGGACCGACCTTGACTGACTTGTAAAGTCGTGACGCCTCTGGTATTTCAGTCAGTCGGTGGTGAACACTAATCAGGGGTGGTCTACTTAATTTCCACAGAATATCATAAAAAGCAACAACAAAAAAAAACAGAAATTAAAGGAGCGTACACATTCGCAAAAATTTGTCGATCGTCAAGAATTCTATAACTATTTTCCTGTCAATTTATTATTCGTGTTAAAAATTATTAATGAGCTATGCCTTTTGGAAGCAATAAGAATTAAGTATTCTAAAAAGTATGTACGTGTATGTATATTTTCGTATTAAATAAAATACGTAAAGATATGTCCCTGTATGATATACACCTTATGTCTAGTCTAATCAATAAATACTTCATAAATATAATTTAATTCAGCCAATGTCAAGGTGCAATAACAATGGGGTTGATTGTCGACCAAAAAAATGGATCGCTGGTCCGGTATTCATCAATCGACGTCTAATGAAAACAGTCGATGTCAATTACATCTGTGCCAGAAACGAACCAGAATTAGCAATGTCGTCAATCGAACGCAGTAATCGGTGTGAAAGTACCCCTAACGAAGCCGAAAGGCACTTGTTCTCCCCGTCAGTGCGATCATTTTTTGTTCTAGACCATAACCTGGGAACCTTCTAGTTACGGAGATATTGTGAGTCAAAGTTCCAACTTTTTCACAAGTATTTAGAAAAATACATGTTTTTAATGTACGTTTTTTACGTTAAACACCACCACGACCACCGTACTATTCAATCCATTCATCAGCACAATGTTTACAGTGTACATTTTGTTTATACCGTTAAACGTTACCTTTCACCCCAAAAAAAAGTCGTTTCCCAGCAATAATTTTCGCGTAGAGTTACTTAGTTTGGTGAACAGGATGCTTGGTTGTCGGCTTCGTGAAGGGTCCGTTTACACGTTGTATACAGGAATACAAAGAGCTCTGGCGTTTGATTGACGTCCGTATAGGGCGCTATTAGTGAACATTTGTGAACTGTAGGTATTGTAAAATTAACAAAATGTCGGGGATGGTTCAGATTTTGGCCACGCGCCAAAAGATCCTTGTGCAGCCACGTTTTTCTTAGTGTCGGAAGATTTTCGTTTATCGTGAGCGCCACGCATCATGTTACAGATAAATAAAAACATATTTGTACAGACGGCACATCAACCTACTACAATCTGTCAAATTTCTTAAATAAATTTTCAACTTTATCGCTAAAGCAGACTCAAGGTTGATTGAGGTAAATCATTAAATACAGGAATGAAAAAAGTTACAGGTTATTTATGATTGTACTAAAACTCACAATTTGATAAAATGTTAGTAAAGTGCCAATAGTTTATTACTTGACCAAAAACTATAGACTTATTATGATTATTCGAATAGTCCGATAAATAATTAGATATTACAACGAATTGAGAAACACCTCCTTTTTCGAAGTCAGATAACAGAAAAGTCAATGAGTATACAAGTTCATTCTTTTACCTGATTTTGAAGTTTATTATTTTCAAAACTAAAAGAAAATTGCTTAAATTTATAGAAAATAGATCATTGGTCTGTTAGTTCTGTTAACCGACTGCGACAGCCCAAAACGTGGGACATGTTAAAATTTTAATGTTAATTATGATTTTCTGACTATTCGTCTAATCTGACTACATTGATTAAAACATATACATAGTACTTAATCCACTAATTATAAGTCACAGCTCGGCCCCCTTCGGGTTAGAGGCGTGATGTTATATTATAAGTCAAATAATTATATTTTTAGTTCCTAATTCGCCAAAGTAGTGTTAAATCAACCCAAATATTTAGTAAATTATTATTTTTTTTGTTTGTTAATTATTTTTATAATTATTGTTGATTTTGTTTTTCACTGGCAACGACTAATAGTAAGTAAATTAATTATAGAGAAAATAATCATCGTATTTAAAATTAATATTGTACTTAATTCTAATGTGTGAATTATATTAATTATACTATTTTTGTAATTTAATTAGGTTGTAGGATTATAAGGGACGTAGTGATCTTCTTTCCTTACAAAGTGGTCGGCTTGATAGAATAATTATGTATGTAATTCGTAATGAGTTTTCCTAACAATATCGACATCCCGATTCCCGCCCTTTTTTTTCCGGATGGGAAATCATTAAAATGGCGGAGCGGGAGGGAGTGTCAGACTTTTACTGACTAAAACCCATTCATGTTCCTTCTTAGCACTTTGTGTTCCGGGGCCACGGTATCTCTTGCGAACAGTCCCGCAGCCCCGGCAGGCATCGGCCTTTGCGGACCCCTTCCCTATTGCTGACTAGACCCTCTGAGGCCTGCGTGGAACACTCCTGCGCCGTCGACACGGCCTGTCGTCATGAGACGGACGGACGGCGAGCTAGCCCATAGCTCCCCGTCCACAGACACGTGAGGTTCTCTCCCTCTCACGTTCCGCCACCTCGTTCGCTAGTATGACTGCTTCGCAGAAGGAGGTGACGGCGTCCCATTCCGTCTCGCTCCGGACCATTTAATGAACCAGGGCCGGACGCGAGAGGTCCACGATATCCCGATTCCGCCATATTGGCAGGTTTCGTTATCGCAAAGAATTTAGCAATAACGTGTATTAAGAATTATGAGCGTCATAATACTCCTGCCCTTCCTCGTCCCAATGTATTAGTGGTCGGCGCAACATGTCTTCTTCTTCCATACTTGTCTATTAAATTACTCCCCATCTCTTCAGGTACCAGTTAAACCAGTTAATATTTTAGTTTGTTATTTTGATTTGTTTAAAAAAATTAAGATATAAAGTTGATGTTATAAAGTACCCTTAACGTAGCCGAGTGGTACTTACCTGGGAACCTTCTAGTTATGGAGATATCGGGGGTCAAAATTCCAACATTTTCGCATGTTTTTTTTTTAATACAAGTTTTTAATGTTATAATTTTACGTAAAATACCTCCATGACCCGTTTGCTACTCAATGCATGCATCAGCACAATGTTTTGAATGCGTTACATTGAGTTTTACCGTAAAATGTGATTTGTCACCTCAAAAAAAAAAAGTAGTTTCCCAGCAATAATTTTTGTGTACAGTTACTTAGTTTGATTTACAGAGTGCTTGGTTGACGGCTTCGTGAAGGGTCGTGTTTATACCCTGTATGTGTACTGCCAAAAATGGGAAATTAGTAGCCGGGACCACGCGGCAATATTGTATACTAATTAAATTATAAAATAATCTAATTATAATTTATTTACACTTTTTTTTTATCATTTGTTTAGTAAAATTGTACGAATTGTTCTTATTTTACAATAAGCCAAAATAATTATTAATCGACAACATATAATTGATGTACTTAACTAAATTGTAGGTAAAATAATTATAAGTTAATACTTAATTATGTAACGTAATTATAATTATTCTGCGATTTTTTCGTGATTTTATTTCTCTTTGAGTATGATAAATATTCTCGTTTGTGGGTTTTGAACATTTTGGGGGCAGTCCGGCTTTACTTAACTATTTTAAGCTTGCACGGTCTAAAACTAAACTTATACTGCCACTTACGGGATATCTTCCGTGATTGGGACAAAACGTAGTTATGTGAGTGCGTTTTGCCGTGACTTAGTGTCGAGTTTCAGTAGTGCGCGTAGCAAAAGATAGGTAGAGATAGAGGGTAGACAGATCTACCCTCTTTCTAAGAAAGAGGGTAGATCTGTCTACCCGCTTACAGCATCAAATTCAGTGTTTTAATTGCAATTCACTAATAATATTCTAGTTTATTAGTTAGCCATATTTCTTATTTCCATACAGTAATATTGCCAAATTAATTAAATAAGCAAATATTTGACAGCTATTTTCGCGACGTTGCCAACTTTTTGGATGCGCGATCTTAACATTATCACTTATTCGTGTGGCATGTTATTGTATTCTTCCAAACCTTGATGGTCCTATTACTGGGAAACGTCTTACTACTGCTTTGCTCTCTGCCTCTTTCCATTTTTTTCTCTATCTTTCAGGAATCTTGATGAAATAATGTTGTCATAAACCCTGACACAAAAAGTCCTATCGATGGGAACCATTATCATACTCAATGGGAACATAATCGTAGAGTAACATGCCAGTATGTAGAAGCTATGTGTTACGGGTGATTGTATGTACGGATAATAAGTATAAATAATAATGATTTTTGTCGTGTAACATCTTGTTTTATTGTTTTAAACCGTAGCTGAGAGAGTTATTGAAGTAAAAAAGTACTTACACTAGTCCCCAGTTTTACCTGACTCCCCTTACCCTATTTATTGTGTTGTAAGAGGGCTCAAGTAATACAGGGCAGTGAAAGAACTAGGGAAATAATGTTACTCTGCCATTTTCCCATTGGTGGTCTAAAAATCTTCTTTCGAAAAAGATGTGGAGACTGGTTTGGGCCAAAAGCAAGAAGATATTGCGAGACCTAAGAAAATTTTAATTTCGCGGGCTACCCTGGTGCTTTAACCTTAAGGCCTATCCATTTGAATCCCTGCAGTGGGAAAAATAAAGATTTTTAAGGGCTAATTGGAAATTTGAGAATGGCTAAACCAGAATAATCACTAATGGAAAAGTATGTATATTTCCTTTTTTTTACACTCTTACTTCACGCTAAACAACTAAACCTCACTACAAATATTTCTTCCGACAGACTTTCCCATCGCAAACGTGCAGTGTCAATACGACAGTCCGTCGGACACGGAACTGGACAAGCCCGGACAGGTCGCCCGACCCCCGGATGACCACACGTACGACACGCGGGACGAACCGCCCGCGTTTATCATACGACATGTCAATAATGTAAGTATTCGTCATCGGCCGCTGATTTATGACGTGGTCGGCTTCCAGTCCCATCAGATGCAGCTGAATATCAGTATGTTTCATGGAGCGACTGCTTGTCTGACTCCCTACAACCCAGTTAGAGGTACGTTTATCAGACTTGGGCCACTGATGACCTGTAACGACTATCAAAGATCTATTAATGACAGTCTGGACGATTTAACGTGCTTTCCGAGCCACAGAGGGGTATCGAAATGTAATGATGGATGGTCATCCACCGACTGACCTCGTCAGACGTTACTTGACTTCGATAAGCTACTGCGACTGTTAATACTTTGCCATGAAACTCTCTTGAATGTTTTAGCTGAAGTTTTTGTTTACCCTAAACCTCTTTAAGAGTCGTTGTACTCATCATTATGAAAAACTTTCAACTTTTGGACGATCTTCAAATCGAGAAAAAAGTCTGCAAATTTCTTTACGATTTATGTAAATACAAATGTATTGTTAAGTACAGTGACCCCTTAACAGTGTAGGTAGCCTTGGGATAAACAAAAAACTAAGCTTGTTTATTTAATCCGTATTTCAGGCCCTACACCTCCAAAGCCCCCCGCACTTCCGCGAGATCAGGCCCAAGATCATGACGATAGGCCCTGGCTCCTCGGCCTCAGTCAACGTCATCCATGTGGGCGATCAAGCGCAGACTCCTAGTATGGTTGGTAGTGACATCTGTTGTTGAGTAGATGAACTAAATGATTTGGTCATAGCGTCATCTGTTGTTGAGAAGGTGAACTAACGTTTTTATCAATAGCTGCATCTAGTGTCGAGTTGAACAATTAATTAACATTTTTTCCTACCATCTGATACCTCCCTAATAAAGTGTTGAACGTTACTAACGATTCTCGACCCGAATCAATAATAAAATGGGTAGGTTTTTTTCTTATTTACGGAAATTGGTAAGTGTTTGAACTTGCCCCACCCGTATTAAAAGGCAGCCCGTCCTTTACTAGCCGTATAACCGTGCCTTCACACACACAAATAAACGCATACAGCGACATATCGCGCGATTGATGATTCTGTTTATTACTTTCGTGTTATTCTGAAATACTGTCAAAGATAAACAATTTAAAACAGCAGCTTTATTAATTATTGAACAGGTATCGTAATTTAAATTCATTATTTATGTCTTTTGTGAAATGCTCCTGAATTTTGACTAGGATCCAAAATTGCACCTTGTATTTCACCAACTACCCAATAAAGAGCGTGTATAAGCAAGAATATTAGGACCTTCCCTTACAGCTGCTCCCCTCGCAGCCGTCAGAGTTCAGCATCAACAAGCGCATCCGGCGGAGCGAGGTCGTGCTGCGCCAGGCCGCGGACTGCGTCAGTCGCGGCCTGACCTTCCAGACCGTCTCCGAGCAGTTCAACATACCTATATCTACCATACGGTGAGTCTTTATCGAGGACCGAGTGGCTAGATGATAACAGCCGCTAGATTGCTCTGTATACCCATTACATACCGAGTTTCCTACGTGTTTCGGAAAACACGTTAAGCAGTTCCCGGCTGTCATTTGTAGATCTTTGACAGTCGTTACAGGTAGTCAGTGGCCTGAAAGTGTGACAACCAGTCTTACCTAGGGGTATCGTATTACCCAGTACTAACTGGGTTGTAAAGGTCTGATTGGCAGTCGCTCCATGTAACATACTGGTACTCAGCTGGAAAAGGCTAGGCAGATGATAATGATGACGGTTAGTGACCTGCCTGCCTTTTCCCAACTATCAGAGCCAGCTTACAGTCACCAGGTTACAGCTGGATACCAGTATGTTCTATGTTAAGGGTTTTGGTTTCCGCACTTAGTCCCTAAAGTGGAGCATTGTGCGTGAGCCATGGCGGCCGTTACGCCAGCCAGACCACCTCCCTCCAGAAGTAGATTAAACTTCCCGGTCTTCTCGCCATAAGGCATCCGTAACAGATCTTGGTGTACCAAGAGTCTCCTCGCGGATCTCGGAACATACGTAAATACAAACATACATAAAATCATAATTCTTCCTTTTGGCTTCGCCGTAGTCGGGTAAACTGGTCCTCCTCTAGGAACTATAAGAAGTCATGACAATCCGAGCACGTTAAATTTTGTGAAGCTAACATTTGTCGAGTAATGTTTCAGATTCTTCATGGCACGGAAGGGCATACTGCCGCGCCGCAGACGAGGGCGTAGTACTCAAGTAACTATCCCATATTCAAATGCTTTTCTCAGAATTGATGATATTCCCACTTATTGAAATATCAGCCGTATGTCGTTGTTTATTAAGTTGATTTCAAGATGACTCAAGTTACCATAAACTGACTTTATCCAAATGATTTTAAACCATAAAATGTTGTTGGTTAAGTTCAAAATCGAATGAGAAAATTTTACAGTTTGTAGTAACTTGTTGCGCTGACGACTGTACTATAAAAAAATTCACCAACTTCTTGAAGTTGTAGCGCAACCTGAACTATTGTGTGGGTATGGTATCGCGAACACTGTCTTGTATGGATCAGAATGTTGGGTCACAAAAGGAATGTATGAAAGGCAATTGCATGTGGCTGAGATGAGAGTGCTGAAGGGGATGTGTGATGTTACGCCAATGGATAAAATAAGAAATGAATTGAAGTCTGAAAGTGGCGCCGGTGACTAAAAAGTTGTGGTACTCGGTTTTCGTGGTATGGACATGTAATGCGGAGGAATGAGGATGGATGTAAGAGTATAGAAAAGATGGATGGACTGTGTAAAAGATGACATGGCCAGAAAGAAGGTGTCTGATGAAATGTTGAGTATGGAAGAGGAAGACATGCTGTACTGACCCCAAATTAATTGGGATAAGGGCAAGAGAATGATGATGGTATCACGAACACAGTACATAATTTATTTCTATGATTAAAATACTTATTTGTTTCTTTGTGATAGCCTACTCGGCCCTGCAGTAGCCCGGAGCCTCAGTTCCACATGCAACACTTCAAGCTGCCCAACATGGTATCCTTGAGAGCTGATGAGGAAGATCCTCCACCACAGTAATAGAAAACCTTCCTTCCGTCATCTGCCTTTCTCCCAGCTGTATTGCGGTCGGCTTCCAGTCTAACCGGATGCAACTGAATACCAGTACGTTACGTGGACGGACTGCCTATCTGAACTCCACGACACAGTCACTGGGTAAGATTACACACGCGGTAAGACTACCCTTCTAATAAACATATTTATTCAATAAAAAGTCAAATCAAATTAACTAAACTTGAATTAAGAAGTTTAGGTCATCATTTGGGAACTTTAATGTCTAAGTAATGCTATTATTTACCAAATTTTTTTTAAGACCTTATCGCTTATGATCTTACACCTTCTATACAAGTCAAAGTGATTACTTGAGTTAAAGTAATTACTTAAGATACGATTTTCGTTCTGTTATTATTTCGTTTTGTTAGCTTGAAGTTGGAATTGTCAAAAGTTAGAATTCTTTGCTTGCTTTCTTTGATGGTTTTTACTTCGTTCAAATTCTTGTTTATAGCATAAAAATAGTTGCATAAGTAATTATTTAAAGGCGCGATCCCTTTAGGCAAATAACTTGTATGCAAGTTGCAAATTGCATGCAACTTGAACAAACCTGCATACAAGCTACAACTTGTATGACGTAATTGGAACTTGTACATTTTTTATTCAAGTGACGTTGAAACTGAACGTGCAAACGTTAGTTGCACGTTTCAAATTGCATGCAATTTGCACTCTCTTGAAATGTTTTCAAGAGAGTGCAAATTAAGTTAAATTAAATTAAGCAATTTGTACGCAAATGTGACGTCATACTTGCATGCAAGACTTGCCTAATGGAATCGCGCCTTAAAATCAAGTAATTACTTTTACTTGACTAAAGATACCAGGGTTAGATTCTGAATTAAGGTATAAAATAGTGCATGGTCGTGAAGTCAGTCCTCTTTAAATGATATGTATGTATGCTGGATGATTGGACTACGCCTGGGATCTGTAAAGGAAACCTGGTCTTAACTCAGCAACAGAAGCTTTTCATACAAAAAATACTCTTAGTGATATACAGGGTGGAAAATTTTAGCGGGGCAGTAAGGAGAACCTTAACCGGTGTAGCTACACGAAAGTGGTTTTCGGAGACTGTACATTTTTTGAAAATCTGTGATTGGATATCAAATTTTCACAAAAAATATATGGATAATCCCCTTACTGCCCCGCTGAAAGTTTCCACCCTGTAAACTTGATTTTCATGTTCGAATGAAACGTTAAATCAGACTCATAGAAATATATGCACATTCAATACATACAAACAAGGTTAATTTTCGTATGTAACGCTACTGTACTTGGTTCGATTAAAGTGTGCTTAATAGATTTCAGTCTAAGTGCATAGGTTAGACTCAAAAGAGGTATCGTGGAAATATCTCGTGTGCCTGTAATTGCATCTATTCTAAGGCATCTGCTATTTAAAACCTAAAAATGTAACTTTGTGAATATTAGTATTTAGAATCTCAATAACTTAATAAAAATTGTATAAATATGATATGTAGCTGTAGAATTTATGAATATAACGCACTTTGAGACGGTTTAAGTCGTCAGTGGACAAAATAATTTAAAGCGTCTTGGGTGCGATTCCCAGGTAAGGCATAGTGTTTTTGGGCTTTTTCATCAGGAATTTCTCAGTAGTAGTCCAGAAACTGGATTTGACAGTTTTTACAATCTTACGGTGACATCATTTTTTTTTTTTCTGGATGGGATCATCAAATGAGTCCTCCCGCTCTGGGCGGAGCGGACAAAATCTTTGACGTCATTGTGATGTTAAAATGACCAAGAGCTATTTAGATAGGAGGATTGTAATTTCCACGTGTTTGTTTTTGAGCAAATTGCAATCTTCTTTCTTCAGTTGTAAAAGTGTTTTATCTTATTGAATTTATAACTTTCGATTTCATAGTTTTCCCTTCATTTAATTGATCATGTTTGTTAGAGAGATCTGATCCATATGATTGCCCCTATCGATTGATTAAAAAAAAAGCACAGGATGTTATTTGATGATATGATATAAGTGGGGAAACTTTAGTATTGCATTCGAGGCGGGATTCACACCCGAGGCGCAAGCGAGGTTGTTATGGAGCCGAGAACTGCAGTAACAAATGCCCACGAGTATCAGTTTTTTAATACACTTCCTCGAAAACTGGCTCTTATCGCACTACGATTGGGTTCGACATGCAATGTATTTCACGTGGATTGTTTTCATTGCAGGTCAGGCTGGATCTGAGTGAGATTATTTAGGGGCTGATTTAAAATTAAAATTACATGAGAGTTTTATGTGCCATGCCATATCCTTGAATATGACCACACTCTTCTGATATAATATGTTTTATAGCATGCTCACATTTTGTCAGTAACTTACGACTTTAAAAATCTCAAAGTGTGTTAGAGATACTAATATACCTGTGAATCTAATGGAAGATCTCTTATACATATTATTTTCAATGTATGCCTTTAATATGTTAAAAAAGACAAGAAGAAATATTAATAATAAAAACATCACAATGTTGTTACTAGTATTTTCAGTAAATGTTTCAGTAAATGTTATGTAAAACAATATGTATCTATGTGATATCCAGATCAATCATTAAAGCCTAACAATATTATCCAGTGCAAGATAAACAAAGGTACAATTCAGAAAGCGACCTATCCTAGATCGCAGTAACACGACTGGTTCCGGTGTAACTCTATGGTCGGCTGCAGGCGGATGTCGCCAACTTATCATCGACATTTCTCCCCTTATCCCACCTGACAACGTATTTTAATAATTTCAGTTAGTTAACAAGTCAACGTATTTTAAAAAGATAACAAACAAACAAACTTACTTTTACATTTACAATGTTAGTTAAACTATTATAATATTATTATTGGGATGACTACATTCACTAGACACAAAACATAAACACCGGCCGGTCAATGCAAGCCTTCACCCGTTATAAACAAGCAACTACTTCATCTTAATCACTTTATAGGATTTATTCTAAGGATTTTGTATTTGGTCTAAAATTATCCAACACCCTAGTTCAACGACTATTACTTGTAAACTAAAGTTATCTTAACCGCTTTATCTTTCCTTTAATTTTCATGAAATGCACTATCATCATAAATTTTCCCAGATTTTTCAAGCCAGCAGTTTAGCTTTTAGAGGGGGGGGGGGGGCCCTACTGGAACAAAAATTTGCACTTTAAAAGTTTAATATTTCGGAAGCGTCGTCGTAGAGTTACGTACAGACGCCAGCACATCAGGCTTAGGCAAGGCACCGAAACTGTCAAATAGAAAATATCTTAAAGAAATTTGACAGATTGTAGTAGCTTGATGTATTGTCGTCTGTTCAAATCAGTCGCGTCGCTGCGCTCTGTCAGAGCGAGAAGGTGGCTTGCGGTTACAGCCGTCTTCAACATTGCACCTTAAATAACATAAAACTAAATGCTTGTGCACACTCAGGGAAATGTATTGTGCAGTACAAGATTGGTTCTTAATGACAGTTGTTATTTGCATCTGCGGAGATTGTTACAGCTCTGTCATAGTTATTTCACATCATGTCAATTAGGATTTTTCAAGGCCAGCTTTCACTAAAAAACGATAGATGGCGCTGCACATGACTGAGTGTTATTAAATTTGTTTGGCTGTACGGAGGTGGGGTATAATGCCTTTAAAAAAAATGGTAGCTGGTTAATGTCTGTGGGTGCCAGATCGTATTGTATAGAAATTATAGCCAAGATTTAAAAAGTAAGTTGCAACGCAACAAAAAGAAAAATCGAACGAAGAAAGACTGCCGCACACAATCTAGGAAGGAACACTTAAAAGGCAATGAACGCCAGCTCGATACAACCAAACGAACATTTTTAAAAGACATGTACAGCGCCATGTATCGTTTTTTATTGGAAGCTGGCCTAGAAAAAACCTCAGTCAAAGGGATCTTTAATCACATTTCAATTAGGTTTCTGCTGCCAGAGAAAACCTCAACATTCCGAGGTCTTGCCGAGGTAGAAGCCAGTCCTCGGGTGTGAAATTTGAAATATTAAAGGATTAAAGTCAATTTGCTAGGCAATCTTTTTCCCTGTCTGTCCAAATGCATGCTATAAATTGTTGGATTATCATGCTATGGATATAAAAACTATATTTAATAGATTTATATTTCAAAATGCGCCTAATAATTTTCTGAAGAATATTTTATACAAAAATAACCAAGTTGTATTTTACAGATTTAAAAATGTATGTAGTTTTTTCCGTAAACGTTATAACAGTAACCGGCATTACTGTTTTGTGTATGGACAGTGAATGTGAAATTGTGAATATATAATTATGTATTAAATATAATAGCGGTGGCCTTGTTGTATGGACAATTGTCACTAGATTTAGAGGTAGGAGTCTGCATTAATGCCTTTTGATATTTAGTATGCTTTCTCAAACAAAATCGTGATCTCCTGTCCTTATCGCAATTAACAGCCATTTTCAATAACTTACTGTTCGTTTTCGGTAGGTTGCTATCTCTGTCTGTCTATTTTGCTTACAGACGGTTAGTAACAAAACGTCACAGAAAATCTTTCTTTGATTTTTCTATGAATCAAGTGACAGGTAGGTGACGCGGATAGGACTAACTTTGTTTATAGAAACGCCGATAGCTGCGAGACGTGGCATATTAACTGACAGTTATACGTAAGTAAGTTATAGAAAACGGGCCTTACTTGGTATCGTCTTCCTCCACACTTCTCTGTAACTCGTCATCTCATCAGTCACCTCCTCTCTAGCCATATCATCCCTCACACAGTCCATCCATCGTTTCTTTGGTCATCTCCTACTCTTACCGCCATCCACATTCGTACTCCAAGTATTTCAGGACACCTTCACATTTTCACTCTGAATTAAAAAGGTCTACGTTCGACAGTTGACTAAAAAAGTCTGTATTGAGAACTTAATAAATGTCAAAAGGCCATTCTGTATCTAAAAGAATGTAGGCTTTATGTAGTAAATGTGACAAAAATGTAGAAAAACTAAATAGTGCTAAACAAAACGCTACTGTCCTTTCAAAATTATATCTCCTCTAATATGAACCTTATGAAAACGAGAATAAGAGTCACTGTACTGTAAAATGAAAGGACAGTTAACACAGTGTAGCATAGATACACCACTTTGAAATTATTTGACAATGTATACCGAATTATGTCACAAGAATAACAAGTATAATTTAAAATAGCGCCATCTCTTACCGAGTAGCTGAACTGTTTTATTTTTGTAATAATAGATGGCGTTGATCGCTAAAAATATTTTTACACGATTTAAGTTTCGGCAGCTATTTTTGAAAACAAAGTATTTTTTATTGTTAAGACCAGTATTATATTGAACAAATTTTGTTGTTTGTTGCAGACGTTTAACAATAAGTTATTATTAAACGTCTGCAATGTCCGTTGTTGGTCAGTTTGCGGATTGGCCGGGTAATATAACATTATTGCACTTGTTGACTAACTCAACCGGTCAATCTGGATTATTGCTTGTAGTTATGGTTTTTGTTTGTTACATGTCACCTGTCTTTATATTATCTGAATACATTTTCAAGGATAGATTAGGAACTGAGAATCTTTATGACAGCTTTATGCTTTACTAGCTGTTGCACGGACCCTGATTATTTTTCTAAAATAAAAGTATATAGCCCATGTTAGACCTTATAACATCAGCTATCTGCCAGTAAAAGTCCCGTCGAAATCGGTTCAGCAGTTTTTAAGATTAGCTGGAACAAATAGACAGACAAACAAAAATTGAAAAGAAAAAGATTTTTTGTTACAAGTGATTAATTCAGTAAAAAGCTTTAATTTTTGATATTACAGACAGACACTTCATTATAGTTTATTTGTATAGATAATGAAATGTATGTCCGTTTTCTCTGGGGACACCGAAGTTAATGCCCAAGTAATTGCAAGCTGTTTGATTGACATTTTTCGATTAATATTTTTCATTAGCATAAAGGCTCGCTCCCTATTACATGACACTTAAATATAACTGGCGAAGATGTCGCTGTCGTTAATGTTACTGATATACAGGCATACCTATGTATGACGGTTATGAATAATATGTACGAGGAGGAAGAGTGGACACCGACGACCCTAAAACGGTTAACTCGTATTCAAGAGAAGTACCACCTCACGACTTCTTGAAGCCCCAGGAACACCTGGCTCGCGGCAGTTAACTTTAAGTGTCCTATTCGGAAAGCTCGGAATCGATTGTGTACCCAAGTAGGGCGCTGCATACATAACCTGGCAAAATGGGGTATAATTGGTTCGTCCAACACCGAGGGCGAGTGCGGCGCTCCGGACCTAACTGTGCGCCACCTGCTGGAGGGTCCCAGGTGGCCGCTTACCTGCATAGCGCCTCTGCCGCTGCAATAGTCGTGGCCACTGCTGGGCTCAAACTATCTAATATACGAGTAGAAGTAGGTACATCATTCTGAACCCCCCATCTTTTCCCCCGAACGTTTCCATCGGTAATTAAAAAAAAACAGCTGCCAATACATTCACACGGGTAGACTCTTATACTCTTACTCTTTATTGCACACAAAATTAAAAAATATACACGTATAACGACGTAGAAAAATGCTACAGAAATTTTCATTGAAAATTGATTGTGAACTGAATCTCTACTAAAATAGAGTAAAAAAAGCTTGCGTGCCCATTGAGAATTATGTCTAGCACGCTAATTTTAACTCTATTTAATCAGTGATTTAGTTCACAATGCACATAATATAAAGACAGCTGATATTTTGACGTTGTAGCTCAGTGCCATGAAAGTTAAGCGTCTGAATTGTACACGTAGCGTGTGTAGCTAAATATACAATGTCTAATACAAACGTATTTTGTGTACAAAAATAACACTCTTTTATTTTAAAACCCTGAAGTATTCTAACTTGCTCTATTTGTGGCAGCAAAGGGGCTGCGCAAACGTGGACACTTGTGTCTTATGTCGGATACAAGCTACCAATGAATATTTGATTTCTATACATTTCTATACAACCAGTATGAAATCAGCTACTGCCTGCGCAGACGTAAACATGTTTTTTGTCCAGTTGTTACCACTTGACATATACTCGTTGCCGATCAAAAAGTGTTCGGTGTCGGTAACTGGAAACTAAAAGTCGTCAGTTGAAGACACAAGCAACATTAACAAACCTTACAATTGTACTGAGCTGCGCTACCGATCACAGCAACACAGCACAGGAAACAGCAACTACGGTTACCAGTGACTAGGAGTAGCAACCGGCGACTGTGTCTGATCGCCGCTACAGGGCACAGCAACTACGTTAATCAGTGACCAGGAGTAGCAACCGGCGACTGTGTCTGATCGCCGCTACAGGACACAGCAACTACGGTTTCCTGTGTTGGTGAGCCATGTCGGCATCAAAAAGTGTCCATGTTTGTGCAGCCCCTAAATGCTACTAACGTCAGAGGGACTTCTCTCAGTCAGAGTTATAGTCCCACGAAGTTATGTGTTCAGGCGACAGCGGCGCTAGTGGAGAGAATTTGGTACCTATTGCCATTTAAGAAACTCACTAAGAAAAAAGAAAAGTAAAACATAAGGCAAGTCTTTCAAGTCCGTCTTTAAATAACATAAGTATGTAATAAAGTAGGTACCTAATAATACACAAAAAAATTGTATGTAGGAAAAAATATAAAGGGAGTACGAAACTAAATAAATACCAATCATACAAGTCTAGCAAGAATTCGTGTTGTATACTACAACTAAATTCGAAGACATGTGACATCTACCAATCCGCACTGGGCCCGCGTGGTAGATTATAGCCCATTCCCTCTCTTAGAGAGGAGGCCTGTGTCCCAGCAGTGGGAACATTAATAGGCTGATGATGATGATGACTACAACTAAAAAACCCGACTACTGAAAACACGCTCTAATTTAATTCGGTGTTTACAAGGTAGTCGACTTCTCCTATTGTTGAAGTCGGTTCAAATGTAGCCTATGTTATCCGGGCCATCATAACGAATCGATTGACACTTTATTCATCAAAATCAGTAAAATATTAATGTATCAAGATCTCCACAGTTCAAGCGGCCGCACTTTAAAGGAATTCCTGTCGTAATCGATGTTCTCGAGCCATCTGCTGATGGCCACAATAATGTTCACCTTCTACTCTTGTTTATGAAAAGGCTTAAATATTTGCTGTTGAATAATAATAGAAGCTCTCTTTAGGTGGTTGGATCAAGGGCCTGATTCAGAAGGCAGTACTCCTCGATACGGCTCGCATTGTGAGGAGGTTCCTGTCTCTGCAGCCCTAACCATCGGTGGCTTGGACCCTGCTCCCGACACCGCCCAGCTAGCAAAAATTGATCTTACAAATATCCCAAGACCATATTTTTTTCAGTCTTATATCACACTTACAGACATCTATAAGTGTGGATTTGGGCGCACTTTATAAGTACATTCACCCTTGCAATTGCCTTGTAATGGTCTCGCGAAGTGTATTTTCAAACTTACAAGACTCTTGCTGATGCTTTTATAATGACAAATAAACTTACAAGTGACTTACAATGGCGCGCTGTAAAGTATTAAATAAGAATCAAAGGCAATTAGACTTGTAAAAGGAGCTTATAATACCACTGCTCTTATTAATATCATATAACGTTTTCTTAAATACGTCTATAAGACCATGTTACAAGTGTGAATGCTCTTAAAACCTAAATAGACTTATAAAATGGCACTATAAGAGTTCCTGCCTTAATCAGAACACGTATAAACCTTTTATGAAACCATCGCTCTTAAAGCTTTTGTTTGTAAGGGTATTTTGCTAGCTGGGCGGCGGACTACTATTTTATAAGAAATATTTAAAAATGTAAATAATAAGATGTTATGATGATTAAAAGAGATAATAATAAATATCTTTATTTCCCAAAAACACGGATAATTGTACTTTATAATTTTGAATTAGTTGTAGAGAACACTTACATTAAACATTTGGATGCTTCAGAAATCTGTACACAATAGATTAAGTATCCTGTATCATGAGACAAAAAATAAAAAAGCATATTACAGCATTTCGGAATTTTTAACAGACAAAATGTAGGTAATGACTGTTTTTCACCTTTGCGCTGCCACCGAAGACGCGGTGATGGTGGCGAAGTTCTGGCCTAGCAAAATATACAATTTGTCGTGCGGCGTGCCAGCGACACGAACAAGTAGAGGTATATGATATGAGGTTGGGTACGACTTAGGTACATATTTGGGGGATTTTCCATTCTGAATATAACACTCTGAATGTAACAGTTTGGAGTCGATTACTTCCCCGTTTGTTGCAACACAATAAACTCGCTGCCTATGAGACATAAAATAACTGGCACTATTTTACTCTGAATAGTGTTGCGTTTGGCCGCAACTCGAGTGATGTGAAGTGATGACGCGGCCTAGGGTGGGAGACACCGATTCACTCGAACCTTGAATAGATCTAAAATGAACAAAATCAGTACCTAGTCACTATAGAGGGTAAAGGCACTTGTTCTCCTCGTCATTGCGATCTTTTTTTTGTTCTAGACCGTAACTGGGAACCTTCAAGTTACGGAGATACTGGTGTCGATTCCGTTGTGCATAAACTAAACTTAATTTAGGCTATTGCTATCTTTTTCTCTCTAGTAAAACGAGAAAGAGACGTACGTAATTTAGAGCTGTCAAATTTAATTGGAACTAACATTTATATACAAATTAAGGGTGCACGTAAAAACATGTCAACTAAAAACACGATGAAGCGCAAGGCATAAACTAGTTTGACATCTCTAACTTAGTTCATAGCTATAGCCGTCCTTTTCTCGCACTGCCTTTTAGTAAAAGATAGCAATAACCAAGTAAGTTAAGTTTAGTTTGTGCACAACAGAATCGACACCATTGGGGGTCAAAGTTCCAACTTTTTGACAACTTTTTATTTTAATTACAAGTTTTTTTTACTTTAAACACCTCCACGACCCCCGTACTATTCAATCCATCCATCAGCACAATATTTTGAGTGCGTTACATAGAGTTCTACCACAAAACATGATGTTTCACCCCAAAAAAAGAAGTCGTTTCCCAGCAATATTTTTTGCGTAGAGTTACGTTTGATGTACAGAATGCTTGGTTGACGGCTTCGTGATGAGGACGTTTACACCCTGTATACACTCCTGCCATTTCGTGGAGGAGACAAGTCAAAAAGATTTTAAACCTTTTGAACGCCAGAGCAGTGTAAACGCATCGGGGCGTCCCCTCCAACGCCAAGCCACAAATTTTGGCGCAAATACATAAGTACAAAATAAAAACCAACATCTTATCGAAAAACAATCATTGCTTTCGTCCCATATTTTTTTAAATAAAATATCACTTATTATTCAGTCATAAGCTCCAGTCTCCTCCGAAAGTTTAGACTTCTTGTCCGTACGCCGCATTTTACAAAAAAGCGTCCTGAGATGTGTACCCCTTTTTTAAAGTCCCGTCTATCAGATACTAATTAATAAAGCTTCCGAAAAACAAATTAACTTCCAACGATCTGTGGTTGACTGTATACTAAATAAGCTGTGATAAAATGAATTACGGAAATTAACCTAGAAAAATGTTGTATTTGACAAACACACCTGAGCTTATTCAAATTACAATTCTAAGAAAAATAAATAATACTTAAATAAATATCACTGGTACACACAGCGCCATCTAGTGCCACACTAAGCAACGAGGCTTGTGTCGTGGACACCAGATAGTTGATATACTACATAGATACTTTTTGTTTGTAAATAAATAGGTAAGTACTTATTATACATATATAAACATCCATGACTCGGAAACTTAATATGTCCCTGCTGATCACACAAACATTTGTTCCTACCGGGATTCGAACCCGGGACCCTAAGAACGTAAGGCAGCCTTACTACCGCCGTGCCATTCGGGTTGTCAAAAAATATATCTGTACTTTTAAATAATAAACAATTCACCGAATACTGAAACGTCACTCAAAATTTAAGTAGCACATATATTTAACAGATACTCAAAAGTGACGTTTGGCCATACAAAATTTAAAGTTTAGGAGCTGCTCAAATGTTAAGCAGCCCTTAAATTTTGAGTGACGTTTCAGTATTCGGGGGAATATTTCCAAAAAACATACCTACCACCACAGATAATATAATACTTCCTACCACCAAACGTTTCCGAAAACATATTGTTCTATTAAAATAATCGTCAGACCAGTCGCTCGGTTTTCTAAGAAACGATCACAAGAATCGATCATATATAAATAAATTACCTAGATAGCTGACAAACTGTAATGGTTCAAAGAAACGAACCAACCGCAAATATAGACAAACATTTTTAGAAAACAAGAATTTGTGTGGTAGGTATACTACAACTAAAAAACCCGAATTCTGAAAATCACGCTCTAATTAAATTCGGGGTTTACAAATGGTTTACAAGGTAAAATCGACTTGAATATTATTGAAGTCGGTTAAAATGTAGCCTATTATATTACCCGGCCCGGGCCATAATTCATCAAAACCGGATGAATAGTTTAAGCGCTACGGAGGAACATAGGCAAATACAAACATACATACCTACATAGACTGCCAAAATCATAACCCTTCCTTTTGGCTTCGCCGTAGTCGGGTAATAAAGTGAGTACGGAAACAAAATGACTAACGCTAAAATATTCCCGCGATTTCCCGCTTGAGCTGTCAAACGAGCCACAGATATAAAATGGCGAATAGACGTCAACGAAGGTGCAACGGTGAAGGTTGAATACCTATTACTCAGACACTGCGTGGATGAATGGGTGCGCTTTGGGCTTCCCCGTCGAGTGGAAGTATCGAATACAAGGGATTTACTCAGATGAAGGCGGAAAACATTGGATAATCATTCCCTTTGCGGTGATAAGTTGACCAACAACAAAGGTTTACCTTAAGGTATGATGATTCAGTAAAATACATCAGTATGGAACGTTTAAAACAATAATTTGCAGAGAAAATATTATATGCTGTCATTGAAATTTGTCAGTTTGGAACAATTTAATTTGTCTGTAAACGCTGTCTGCTAATTCATTTGAGACCGGAGGACTAGAAGAAATTCCTGACATAGGTGGTTGGTTGTTGTGATGAATGAGACAAGGTAGCACTAAATCAATAATATTGAGAAGGTTCGTTGGTCCTTTTGACCACACTGGGAGTGATAGTTTTTAGTTTTTTATTTATAATATAAACTTGATGGACCCAACACCACGGGAGCCTACTGAGTTAAGTCGCCTTATCTAACGCTATCGGGCAACGCTTCTGCCTTACGGGCTAAAGGCCGTTTTATATAACTTACTTACGTATAACTGTTGGTTAATATGCCTACTTCCGTAGCTATCGGTGTTTCTATAAACAAAGAATATTCTATCCGCGTCACCTACCTTTCACTAGATTCATAGCAAAATCAAAGAAAGCTTTTCTGTGACGTTTTGTTTCTAACCGGTCAGTAAGCAAAATGTCAAACAGACAGAGATAGCAACCTACCGAAACCGGCTAGTAAGTTATTGAAAATGGCCGTAAGACATTACATTTAAATGTAACATTTATTAAATATTAAAAATATTGGTTTAATTTTGAGTTTGAGTGTTATACTTGTGTTAGGGGCGTATTTTTTCGGTCAATTATAGATTACTTAACAAGGTGGCGACGACAATAATGAAAACACTGGTTAAAAATAAATGAAAACACTGGTTAGGTAATTGTATGGGAAACACTGTTGTTTTCCAAACAAACTAAATAGCATAAACGTTAACGTATTATAAAACCATATAAACATATTGGTTCACTAATCTTAGGGTATATTTTATGTCTAGGTTCAAATTTTACCCTAATGGGTACCTATACAGGGTGTAAACCACCTCATCACGAAGCCGTCAACCAAGCATTCTGTACATCAAACTAAGTAACTTTACGCAAAAATTATTACTGGGATGTTTCCCAGCAATCATTTTTGCGTAAAGTTTCTGTGTTCTTTTTTTTTTGGGTGAAATATCATGTTTTGTGGCAGAACTCAATGTAACGCTCTCAAAACATTGTGCTGATGGATGGATTGAATAGTACGGGGGTCGTGGAGGTGTGTTTAAAGTAAAAATCATACATTAAAAAAAAGTTATCAAAAAGTTGGAACTTTGACCCCCAATATCTCCGTAACTAAAAGGTTCCCAGGTATGGTGAAAATGATCGCAATGACGAGAAGAACAAGTGCCTTTCGACTTCGTTATGAGGTGTTTTACACCCTTTATGATATATTTTTATAATGGTTTTTTTATAATTTGGACCTGCAGGGCTATTATCTATATATCTTTCTGATATCCAGTGTATTGGGGTGAAAAATCACGTTTCACGGTAGGATTCAGTGTAACTCATTCAAAACATTGTGCTGATGGATGGGCTGAATAGTACGGCGGTCATGGAAGTAAAGTACACACATTTAAAACATGTACCTATTAAAAAAAAAACATGTGTAGAAGTTGGAACTTTGAAATCCAATATCTCCGTACCTAACTACAAGGTATAGAACAAAAAAATGATCGCAGTGACGGGAAGAAGTCACATAGTTATGGGTGACTTTAACACCGACCTTTTGAAAAACAACCCTAGGTCACGTAGGTTGAGAGCGATCCTGGAGTCGTCGAGTCTGTCCCTCCTCGCGCTTAATCCGACACATTATAACTCTGACTCAAGCGACTCCTGGCTCGATCTCATGCTCGCATCGTCTGCTGATCTCGTTGCCAACCATGTTCAGATCGCTGCTCCTGGACTATCTAGACATGCACTGTTTTAGACTTTCACGGTTTTTCACTACACTTAAAGTACTTACAGGATCGAGCTCATAGAACGAAAAGAAAATCACGGATATCATCCCGTAAGTACTTTAAGTATCTAGACATGATTTAATTTATCTCTCTTACAAAATTAGACCCCCTAAGCAGCGGCCTTGTATTGTGTTTATTCGGAATTTTGCGAGGTTGGATAGGGAAAAACTCAATGCCGATGCACAGGCCCTTGATTGGGACGACCTTGTCCAATCATCGACTGTGGAGGAGAAAGTTGAGATATTTAATAGGTCTGTTCTCAAGCTCATTGACGTGCGTGCACCACTGAGGGCCATCCGTGTTAAGCGCCATCCGGCTCCATGGATAACCCCAGGAGTTAGGATGGCTATGAGACGGCGTGACAGGGCTTTCAGAAGATGTAGATGGGATCGCAGTGAGGAGAACTGGAGCCTGTACAAGTTGGCTAGAAACCGCTGCAATCAGATGGTAAGAGCATCTAAACGCCGATACATTTGTGAAAATGTCCTCAATTCTTCACCGGCTGATTCTTCACCGGCTGATATTTGGAAGTTTCTTAAATCACTTGGCATAACAAAGTCCTCCTCTAGTATATTACCTTCTAGTCTATGTTTAAACGTTTTTAATAAACATTTTTCAACGTCAGCTTCACTTTCAGTCGATGTTAGGAACCAATCTATTCATGATATTACTTCCAAGCCATTGTTACCTCCTGACTCTTTCTCTTTCTCCCCCATGACTAACGTTGAGGTCTTTAATTTTTTTACGTCAATTAAGTCTAAGGCTGTGGGCCGTGATGGGATCAGCAGAGCAATGTTATCTTTTATGATTAATAACTTAATCCTTATTGTTACTCACATCATAATGTTTTCCCTTTATACTGGTGTGTTTCCAGCTTTGTGGCGTAAGGCTTACATCATCCCTCTTCCAAAGATTCCCAGTCCCAGTTTGCCAAATCACTACAGACCGATCTCCATTCTTCCTTTCCTTTCCAAAATCCTTGAAGTAGCTGCTCTTCGACAAATCTAGCTTCCCATGTTCTTAAGAATAACCTGTTGTCCAAATTCCAATCTGGTTTCCGGCCTGGCCACAGCACAGCCACAGCCTTGCTTAAGGTTACAGAAGATATTAGAGATGGCTTGGAGAATTCAAGGGTTACGGTGTTGGTTTTAATGGATTTTTCCAACGCTTTTAACACCGTTGACCACGATATCCTCCTCGCCATACTGTCTCAAATTGGGGTCTCTTCGTTGTCACGTGATTGGTTTTCTTCATATCTTCGTGGTCGCTAGCAGGCGGTGCATGCTGATCAGGATTACTCCGACTGGTGCGACCTGGTTTCTGGTGTTCCACAAGGCGGTATACTCTCTCCTCTCTTATTTTCGTTATTTATAAATTCTATTACTACTATCCTCAAGTGCTCTTACCATTTGTATGCTGATGACCTGCAACTTTACGCTCAATCGGACATTGCCAACGTTGATAATTGCATTTCGTCTCTTAATGCTGATCTCCAAACTATCGGTGAATGGTCTGGCAAATTTGGGGTTGCTGTGAACGTCGGGAAATGCCAGGCTATCCACATTGGTAGTTCGTACTACCTAATAAATTTGGACACTAGCCGGCTAGTGCCGCTTATGTTCGACAACTCCGTTATACCTCTTTCACCACATGTAAAGGACTTAGGCCTGTACATTAATGATACTTTGAGCTGGAATAAGCAGGTAGCACAGGTTAGCCAGAAAGTCACTTACTCACTGCGGTCTCTCTGTCTATAGATTTAAAAAAATTCTCCAACCTAGCACTAAAATAACTTTGGTCCAGTCGCTTGTACTTCCCATTATCGACTATGCTGATGTTTGTTACTCTGATCTAACCCAAGAGCTTCTTAACAAATTGAATCGTCTTCTGAACAATTGCATTCGTTTCATTTTTGGCCTTCGTAAATACGATCACATCTCTTCGTACCGTTCTCAGCTTAAATGGCTGCCTATCCCTAAGATCTCTTTGCATGCTTTTCACTATTATGAACGATCCATGTGCTCCCGAGTACCTAAAAACTTATTTCAAGGTGTTGGGCAGTTCTCGCAGTCGCAACCTTAGAGCTTCCGAAAACCTAATCCTTCAAATTCCCTCTCACCGTACTGGTTTTATGTCCTCTTCCTATGCCATCTCAACTGTAAAGCTCTGGAACGCGCTACCCCTTGTCATTAAGAAAGCTGAAAGCAAATTGGCTTTCAAAAGAGCAGTTCGGAAGTCAAACTAAATTGTTTACTATCTAGTCATTACTAGAGTCGTAGTAATTATTATAAGGTTTCTCATATTTCGGACTATTTGTATGTATTTTAATATATTATATTAGTATATCTCATATCATATGTATTAGTATGTAGGTACCCATTTAAGTGTTTTAATTTACAAAATGGTATTTTTCTTATTTATTTTTATTGTACTCTATCACAATGCTGTCTTATTTGACCCAAAGGTTGACTGGTAGAGAATGCCTTGTGGCATTAAGTCCGCCTATGTACCACTCTTGTACATGAAGTTTAAATAAATGAATAAGAAGTGCCTTTCGGCTTCGTGGGTCATTTTAATTCGGGTTGGTTCCAAAAACACGTTTAACAAATTAAAGGAT
This sequence comes from Xestia rhomboidea, assembly GCA_963853795.1. Taxonomy (NCBI): domain Eukaryota; kingdom Metazoa; phylum Arthropoda; class Insecta; order Lepidoptera; family Noctuidae; genus Xestia; species Xestia rhomboidea. The sequence continues at coordinate 10,822,743 of OY970785.1, forward strand.
TTAAAAAGATGTATTAATCTAAATATTAACACTATAGTCACCACAGATAACTAGTGATTTATTACAAGATGCAAGTTTTGTTAAAGCTTCTTCTATTACTGACTCAAATATAGAGTAGTTTTGATAATTTGGGGGAATATTATATTGTATTGGGTTTATATTAATGTAGCTACTGCTAGAATTGCAACTGTTGACGTTGAGCTAAGAGTCGAAAATTCAACAATCCGATTTTTTTTTGTGGCCGCCTAGTTTTTGTAAAAACGGGTATGAGAAGACTATATTTTGAGCACTCATGTCGCACTGTGGGACATACGTAGACCTCTCACAAGGAAATGTCAAAATATTATCAGTAGTTACGCAGTGTTCATACTTCGCACGCAGTACCAAATTCGAATAAAAAAAATGATGGCATTGACTCATGAAGCCATGATTATCCTGTAATAATAATAAGAGACAAGAGGGATTATCCTCACCTCGCCTTTTTAACTGGTACATAAACCGGGCGGATCGAATGATCCGTTCGAGTTTGGGTGACGTGTCCTACTCAATTGTTGAAAATCACCACTTTTATGCAATTATAACTCTTAAAAACATATTTCCAAAGAAAGCAACTTGTACTCAAGTGTAACGACATACTTGCAGTGGGTTATACAAAGGTACTGAAAAAATAGGTAATTTGGTACGAGATTTTTTTATTTCCCTTTAAAGGGGACTACAGGAGCTAAAACCGAGTTTTATAATGGAAAAAAGCATATGATTCACTGCAATAAACAAAACCAGAAAAATATATGATATTCTTCAGGATATAAATGCTAGTATGATAGTGTTTTGAAAACATAATATACAACTAATTTTACTTGATAAAAAAATCACGATAAGTTCGTGATTTTTTATCCTACTTACCTACATATCTCTAAAAATTTCTTAAATAATTCTACAAGCAACATATTAGCATGATAGTGTTTTCTTTTTTTAGTCCAATCAATAGATTTTTTGTAAATCGCAAAAAACCACTCATTTCGCACTATTCGGCCCGCAATGACTGACGTAACAACCACTTTGTAGTGCAAGCTGATTAGAACTTTATTCTAACAGGATTTCAAACGAAGTTTGAACCACCACAAATAGAGTTGCTAATTTAGCTCCTGTAGTCGCCTTAAGTATAAAACTGATTCAACCAAAATAATCCCAAAACAATAATTACAGTTTTCCAAGAACCCGCTCTGACCGCTTGCCTACCGTTTGGACGTCAGAGTCGTCAAACAGACGAACGAGAGCAATATGACTAATATGACAGACTAAGGCGCGTCTAAACGGGTACCTAATATTTTGAATGCAATATGTGGCTACTATACCTAGATAAAAAGGAACAGGGGACGCCCGACACGAAGGTGAGACGACGATATCAAAGCGACAGCGAGGTCAATGTGGAAGAGGCAAACCCAAGATCGTGAAAAGTGGAAGAAAATATAATAGAAAAATAATAAATAATAGAAAAGCGTAACAGGGAGGCCTGTGCTACGGCTAAACAATCTTCGGAAACCGATGTCTGAAGAACAATTTATTTTTCTTATTAAGTAGGTAAATAATACGTGTAACTAGATTATAAGATTGTTAATAAAGGCTATTCTATTCTATACCTAGATAATAGAGAACTCATGGCTAAATAATAACGGCCACTCGGGTCGATCATTAGGTTAAGCCGCTGGGTGGGTGACCAGTGACCACCCATAAATTAAATACTCGGAAGGCACGTTAAGCCGTTGGTCCCGGCTGTCATTCGTAGATCTTTGACAGTCATTACACTTACTCAGTGGCCCGAAAGTCTGACAACTTGTCTTACCAAGGGAAGTATTATAATATTTGTGCCCAGGGGATCGTATTACCCAGTACTATAAACTGGGTTGTGGAGGTCTGATAAGCAGTCGCTCGATGTAAAATACTTCTATCAGCTACTAGTGGAATCCGACCTCAATATGTTGTATGGTTGGGAAAAGTCTCGGCAGATGATATAGGTAGTTACACAATATTGTAAACTAATAATTCAGCCATGACAAAAATATTTGAATGACGATTATGTCTGAAAAATACGTAATTATCTTGACGTTAAAGTGTGTAACAAGACCCTTACTTAACGAAGCCGAAAGGCACTTGTTCTCTCCGTCATTGCGATCATGTTTTTGTTCTAGACCATATCTGGGAACCTTCTAGTTACAGAGATATTAGGGGCCAAAGTTTTAAATAAAAAAAAAAAACAAGTTTAAAAAAAAACTTTAATGGAAGATTTTTACTTTAAACACTATACTATTCAATCCATCCATCAGCACAATGTTTTTTGCGTAAAGTTACTTAGTTTGATGTATGTTATACTTTACATAATGGTTCGGCTTCAGCTTCGTGAAGGGTCCGTTTACACCCTGTGTGTCTGAACTAGAATATCTTCTATGTTTGTCTTGTAAACACACAGAAACAAATGAATCAGCTACACCCTAAAAATAATAATATGTGGCTGTCATGGCCGGAGTACATTTGCTCGTAAAATATTGTCGCGTTTAATGCCTAGTCTGGGCGCCGCAGTTTCGACAGAGATAACGACAAAATCGCTAATAACGATGCTTGCAAGAATCACATCTTGGATGTAGGGACTTGCATTTCCCGCAAGCATCGTTATCGCAACCGAATTTTTTCGTTATTATTTAGCGATCGCAAGATTGCGACAGCGTCGTTATTAATGCCGAGACTGCACGTCCTATGCCTGCAGTCTTGACATAGATAGCGACAAAATCGCTAACTTTCGAACGCTGATAACTAACGAATAAATTCGGTTGCAATAATGATGCTTGCGGGTAACACAAGTCTCTACACCCAAGATACGTTTCTCTCAAGCATCTTTATTGCAACCGATTTTTTCGTGAGTTATTAGCGATCGAAAGTTATCTGTGTAGTTAGCTGGCTGTTATTGATGTCAATGTTGGCCGCAGGCAACTCATCATCATCTGCCTGCCTTCCGGTCGGTTCGGTCGGCTTTCTAACGTGATTACCGGATGCAGCTGAATATCAGTATTGCATTACATGGAGCGACTGCCTATCTGACCTCCACAACCCAGTTAGTACTGGGTACTTAATACCCCTTGGTAAGATTAGTTGTCAGACTTTTGGGCCACTGACTACCTGTAACGACTGTCATAGACCTAAAATGACAGCCGGGGGCTTAACGTGTTTTCTGAAGCACGGAGGAAACACGGTAAGTAATCGAGGGTCACCCATCCACCTATGGAAGCGCGGCTTAACTGACCCATGCGGCTATTAACTGTTTTCCAGCAAATACAGTGCCCGTTTAGACGCACCTTTAGAGACCACAGTGTTTCCCCAAACACAGGTTTTTTATAGTCGACACATTTCTCGTGGCGTCAGTTGAGCCCGAAGCGCGAGAGGCCGTGGTCACGCACCGCGCGCATTCTAAAAACAAACCTTATAGGTAAAGCGCGCGAAACGAAGTGACAGTTTGATTTTTTTATTTAATTGTTTTATTAATTTATTGTAAAGTGATGAAGGGCCAAGTTAAACGATTTGTGAGCCAGAAGGGCAAGGCGTATGAAATTCATGTCGCTAAAAAGGAAAAGGAAGAGAATATTGGATTTTTTGATCTGGTAAGTTTTTTTTTTTAGATAATTTAGGAAAGAAAGAAAACGTATTTAGTTGGCACATGCCACAAGTGCAACAAAAAATTAAAACAGAAAAAACACATAATATTGTGTCTCACAGCTGCGCATAAAGGCCCTGGAGATGATAGAGAGTTATTGAAACTTAACTAAAATGAAAGTTTTCAGAGATTTTAATAACTAAAATCGAAAGTTTTCTTGTGTGTTAACCTCTTAGAGGTTATAATAATTGGCTGTTATATTAGTAGAAATAGAATAAAACTTTAATGTGACACAATATTTTAAATGTTATGTTTTTTTTAATAATAAACAGTGCGAATTAAGCAACTAGTAATAATATACCTACTTTTTATCCATATCCTAATAATTATTTTTTAATAATAAAACAAAAACGAACAATTCACACAATAAAAAAAGTTACTCGAAAATAAAAAAATATAATTATAATTCATCGGAAAATAAATAAACTAGTAATGCCGCTGGGATCACATGTTTTGTAATTCATGTTTTTGTGTTGAATTGAAACAGCTGTTTTTTATAATATGCTTTAAGATAATAACTTTTCTCAAACAATATTTTTTGATCTTATCTACTCATAAAGGGTGTAACAAGACCTTTAACGAAGCCGAAAGGCGCTTGTTCTCCCCGTCATTGCGATTATTTTTTGTTCTAGACTAAATAAGTAATTTATTCATGAACAATAAATTGTATCTGAAATGACATGGTATAAAAAGAAAATTAAATTACATAAACAAAACACACACGCCAAACTACTATAAAATTCGGTTGCAATAACGATGCTTGCGGGAAATGCAAGTCTCTACATCCAAGAATGCGATTCTCGCAAGCCTCATAATTGCAACCGAATTTATTCGTTAGTAACTATAGCAATCAAAAGTTGTTGTTGTAGGTACCTTTATTGTACCTTCTAGTTACGGAGATATTGGGGGTCAAAATTACAACTTTCTCACAAGTTTTTTTTAATACATGTGTGTTTGTGTTATGTAAGATTTTTTCTTTTAACACCTCCATGACCCCCGTACTATTCAATACAACCATCAGCACATGAATGTTTTGAGTGCGTTACATTGAGTTCTACCGTAAAACGTGATTTTTCACCCCAATAAAAAAGTAGTTTCCCAGCAATATTTTTTGCTAGGTTGACGGCTTCGTGAAGGGTCCGTTTACACCCTATTTAATACAGTACTATCACTATCACGTTTTCTGGCCTTTTCAAATCTATATTTTAGAACTTAAAATTACAGCGCAGTAAATTTCCAATCACAATAAACGCATTAACGAAAACCGCATCACAATCGGAGCAGCGGTTTCTGAGATAACCACAAACCAAAGAATAAAACTCCACCGTGTTCAAACTGACTGATTGCAAAAATAACACAACACGCGGCGACACATTCAGTTCGACTTCGACACCCAATATAACCATATTTCGATCTAAGGCCAATGAGGACGGTGAACCACTGGTCGCTGGTCTTGTCCAGATCATCCCGACACCTTCTGGCCGTGCAGGGCTCCAGAAAGTAGCTTTTATGGCACACAGCTCGTGACGTGGGCAGTCCAATCCCACTTCAGCTCAGCGGATTTATGAACAGCGTCAGTAATTTGTGTTTTGGAGCGCAGTGTGGTGTTGCGTACCTACACGGTCGGTTAGTTTGACGCATCGTATGCTGCGCGCCCCATTCCACGTTGGTCAACTTGAGATTAGACTTTTGAATGTTTGTCAAAGACCAAGTTTGGGATCCATACTAGGTCAAGATGGAAAGAATACACATGTCATTGATTTTTCGCTTTAGTGACAAAGGAACTGCAGAACTCTCTGCCTGCATCTGTGTTCTCTCCCACATTTAACTCGTCTGCCTTCAAAGCAAGAGTGAACAGGCATCTTCTGGGCACGCTCGTTCCATCATAGACCTCATCCAGCGCTTTCCATCAGGCGCGAGCAGGCCCATTTTGTAATAAAAAAGGAAGGTTTCTTTTCATAAGTTCTTTCATGGACCGCAGTAGCTCTCCCAGCTTCCAGCTAATAAAAACAGTAATTGATCTGTCTAGAAACTCAATAACTAGGAACAAGTGATCATTACCACAACCTCAGTTAACTGTAAACTAGTTGCAGGTTCACAACCGATAATTAAGTAGTAATGAGTGAGTCATTTCCTCAGACGCTCGGTGCCTTTCACGTCGTGTGTTTGGGGAAACCCGTCTCACACACACAGACGTCGAGTTAAGCAGAAAAGGTGTCACAGACAAGCTCTATTGACGTACAACGAACTAACTAACAGTACAGTATTATGGTTTTACCATTAGAAACTCAGACAAACTTTCCTTCCAAATTTGTTAGGGTTTTTGCACTACAGTCCGATGAGGCAAACATGTACATCATAAAAACACAAAGATTTTTTATTCTTTAAAGGGCATGTTTTCGCTACCAATCAAAATAAAAAAAAATATAATTGGTTGTTTGTAAAGTAGGTTTACGATCGAGATGTTTACGTGATAACGTCTTATTGGTGATATAAGTTTTTGGGAAGTAAGGAATTAATGAAGATAACAATTTTTTCAAATTTGTATGCCGCTAGAGTGAGAGAGACGGAAGATCGGTCCACTCACTCGAACGCTATGCCAGCCTCCGCTCGTGAGGATTCCGCGTGACAAGTTTCACGGAATGACTGGCAGCGCTCGAGATGAGACGGGAGATCGGTCCGTCTCTCTCTCGTTATACCTGCGATCGCGCTCGTGAGGTTTTGGTGTGACACAAGTTTCTGAACATGTCACCCGACTAAAACGATTTTAAAGACGTTATCACGTCAAAAACGATTACAGAAACCTAACTTAAAGCGATTTCCATGAGATTTATTAAATGAGAGGCATCAAACACATGCGTGAGCATGAGTATCGTTGGGTATGATAAACATCGCTCGGTAACCAGAGCAGGCCAATCCGCTTTACAATTTGGAAAGTGCCTTCTAATGGCTGCTTGGAGTTTGACGTTGTGCTCAGTTATAGTCGTACCTTAGCTCTCCCCCGTCTACTCCCCCGGTACCAGGATAACAGATGGACATTACAATCAACAAAGTGGCTTGAACCCACTGGAAAAAGACAAAGAGGACGGCAAAATAAAACGATAAGTTGATGACATCGTAAAACTAGCGGCAAAACTGGATGAACATGAACACCGCCCAAGACAAACAAAAATTGAAAAAGTTGGAGGTACCTTTTTACCCTTCAGGGGCAGACGATAATATACGGGGTGGGAAGGACTCCGGCGCAATTGCCACCTATTCATTACGTCATTCTGAGCCCCACATAGAATTTTTGTTGTTGGTACATTATTATGAATCAAGAATGTAATTGTTTGGCTATAAGCATAAAGCTTTAAAATAATTTGAGCGAGATAAGATCTAAATGGAGCTAGCTCGATTTAATACATTTTTTCTATAATTTACTTTAAAGTTCATTGTGACAGTTCCGCCGTCTATATATAAAGTGTTTGTATGAATTGCCTATTTACGCCTTTCACTGCAAGTACGTGCCGATTGTCCCGAACTGGGAAGCGAACCGGCGACCTTTGCTAATGTCAAATGATTTTTTTACTATTATTTTTGAGGACAAAGTTTTATTTTGACTTAGATTTGAACAAAATATTATTATTTGAAGGTGACTACACCTCGACTTAATACGGATATTGTTTAGAAGCCAAATCTTATTTTAAGTATTTATTTTATTATCATCGCTGATAATATTGTGATGATATTTTTTTTTAAAACAGGTTTTTTTTTTAATAAATGGACAGATAAGTGCAAATTTTTTGGTCCAAAAAGATCACTTGTGCCTTATAAAACCCGCCTTTTCAACCAATGTGTCCTGTTCGTATCTGACCTCCACAACCCAGTTAGTACGATACGATACCAGGTAATACGATACCCTTTGGTAAGACTGGTTGTCAGACTTTTTGGGCCACTGACTACCTGTAACGACTGTCAAAGATCTACAATTGACAGCCAAGACCTTGGTATGTAATGGGTGATCACCCATCCTCAGACCAACCCAGGCAAGCACGGCTTAATCTAAAGATCGACCCGAGCGGCTGTTATCATTTAGTACGAGCTCTTTGCATTAAACATTATGTCGAAAAACTGTTTTTGATAAATTTTTGGCCATCTCGTTTGAGTAATTAACAAAAACTGTATTTCTTAGGTACCTCATTATTATAATGAGTTCGCAACAAGGATAGGTAGTTAGGTACCTAGTTATATAACTATAATATTTAAATAATTACGTACTTAATCATCAACGTAGGCCCTTGTCCAGCAGTGGGACAACACAGGCTAAATAAAAAAAACATTAAAACATAATTAAGTAACAGCCTTAATTTATACAGTAATTAGTTTTTGCCCGTGACTTCACTCGCGTTAAATTAGAATTTGACAATCAATTCGGGTTGTACTTTACTTGTAACAATATTATGTATAATTCAATCATGATTGGAAAGACACGTGGCGCCATCTATTATCATAAGAACGTTATTGTTGTTTTCCTCGGGAACATTACTTTTTTTCGGAATGAAGGGTACCCTATGTCCGTTTCTGTACACCTGACAACGTATATGCAAACTTTCAGGATCAGTAACAAACAAACTAACTTTCGCATTTCTAATATTAGTTAGGATTATGCTGACGCATCACAGCAATATAAATATACGAGACCATGTCTATCATCTTACAATGGCCCATTTAATGGTTTTTTCCAGCTATTGCATAAATAGGGTTTTATAACCACGTGTGTAGTTAAGTGTGTATGTTCCACGTTGATTTTAACACAACCTAATAAACCTTAACGATTCTCATTTATACTTAAAATATAATTAACGGCACTCGTCATCACAGCATAGGTACTAGTTTCCCTATTGTGACGTTACCTCACAAACACTTAATGAGGTTATACGACATTGTTGCTCTGTTATCATTATGACGAGTATTGTAATTTTTGTTATAAAACAAAAAACTTGTGAAAAAATGGAACTTTGACCCCCAATATCTCCGTAACTAGAAGGTTCCCAGGTATGTCTAGAACAAAAAAATACTCGTAATGACGAGGAGAACAAGTGCCTTTCGTTTCGGCTTCGTTAAGGGTCTTGTTACACCCTTTATGTAGGAGTCTGTGGTACTATTCGATTCTGTGGTGTTATAAACCGTGAAAGCTTAAAACAGTCTTTGTTATATATATAATATTGTATATTGCCTAGAGCCCAGCTGATGATAAGAACCACTATAACAAGGGATTTCCCGATACATTGCTGACCTTTGAGAATGGCATGCAGTTGTAATGTCACACCCTATAAACCGGGCAGCGATACGTGTCCATAAAGTTAAATATTCATGCAGTCATTATGTACCACCATGCATTGATCGCAGACCGGTTCCTGTGCGATACTTCTCCTGGATAACTGTCTAGTTCATGGACATTATAAAACATGGAAACGGGTGTTTATCGCGAATTATAAGCCCGAGGTTTGACCAGATTCCACCAGCCGTGGTCGCGGGAAGACTGAAGTATTGGAGGTTCCCCCACAGCAAAGCGAAGGTGTTTATTCAACTACCCTCACTTGATCTTCATAAATGTTAATTAGGGCCGGCTCACACTAGGACAGCACGCTACATTAAGGCTGTATACAGAAAGAAAGCTGGAAACTTATAAGCGCTTACCGGCGCTTGACAGCGCTGGTCCGTTCTACACAAAGGAAGCAGGTTGAAGCAGACCAAGCAAAGTGTGGGACTCATCGGACGATGAATTTTAAATGGCAGCGCCCAACGCTGAGCAGCGCGTGTTGAAGCTTGTCGGAACTTGTCGGCACCGTTCAGTGCTTATCGGCGCGCGTTCATATATTTTCCTGCGCGGGTTACCAGCGCTGTCAAGCGCGCCGGTAAGCGCTTATAAGTTTCCAGCTTTCTTTCTGTATACAGCTTTTTTTTTTTTTTTTTGGATGGGAAATCATCAAATGACTTCTCCCGCTCTGGGCGGAGCGGGAGGGAGTGTCAGACTTTTACTGACTAAAACCCATCCATGTTCCTTCATCGCCCTTTGTGTTCCGGGACCACGGTATCTCTTTCGAATAGTCCCGCAGCCCCGGCAGGCTTCGGCCCTTGCGGACCCCTTCCCTATTGCTGACTCTCTTTGAGGCGCGCGTGGAACACATACGCGCCGTCGACACGGCCTGTCGTCATGAGACGGACGGACGGCGAGCTAGCCCATAGCTCCCCGTCCACAGGCCCGCGCCTACGGTGGCGGAAGCCACCACGTGGCCCCGACGCCCGGGGCGTCTCCCGCGGCGGCCGGGACGTGAGGATATCTCCCTCTCACGTTCCGCCACCTCCTTCGCTAGCATGACTGCTTCGCAGAAGGAGGTGACGGCGTCCCATTCCGTCTCGCTCCGGACCATGGCACGAACCAGGGCCGGGAGCGAGAGGTCGCCGCCGCCGATCGCCACCTCGAGGACACGGCGGTGCTCCACCCAAGCGGGGCACACCTCCACAGTGTGCTCCACCGTGTCCTCCGGCCTATCCTCACAGTGATAGCACCCGGGCGTTTCCTCCCGCCCGATTCGGTGCAGGAACTTACCGAAACATCCGTGTCCGGTAAGAACCTGCGTCAGGCGGAAGGTGAGGACGCCGTGGCGTCTCTCCAGCCACTCCTCAAAGAGGGGACTTATCGCCACTATTGTGGCGTGCCATGCACGGGGTTGCGATAGTCGCTCTCTCCATGTCGCCTTGAGATCCCGCCGGAAGTCCGTCCGCTGAGCGACAATTTGCCGCGGCAGCGGAGTTTCCCCCCGGCGTAGCGCCTCCGCGCGCCACTCATGTAGGCGCGCGAGGACTATTGCCTCCAGATCCCATGGCGGCAATCCGGCAAGGAGGTTCGCCGCCTCGCGGGAGATCGTGCGGTACCCCCGGACCAGCCTTACGGCTACCACCTTCTGGGGCACGTTCAAGTGGTGGGCGGCACGCCGCCTCAATGAACGTGCCCACACCGGGGCCCCGTAAAGGGCCATGGACCGCACGACTCCCGCGTAGAGTACAGCCTTACAGTGTATTCGCGATAATACCCGATTCCATATGTTTTATTATGTGTTCTGATCGTGAAAGTTTAAAAAAGACAACAGTTCATAAGGAGCTGTACCGATCATAGACTTAGTATATACTTAAGTCTATGGTACCGATAGTCACTATTATAAATGCCGTGTTGGTCGAGTGGTCGCAAGCGCGGCTGCTGAGCATGAAGACCTGGGTTCGACTCCCAGGTCGGGCAAATTGTTAATAATGAGTTTATCCATCAGGAATTTCGCAGTAGCAGTCACGGAGTCTGGTACTGTGCCCGGTTGATGGCAATAGGCCCGCCCTCTATTACTAGAACTTAAACATAACTGGCGAAATGTGGGTGTACTATTAGGTACTTACACCTCTGACCGAACCCTTCAGGGATTATTATAATAAGCGTAATGTTATGAATTATAAAAAAATGCGAAAGTTTGTAATATTGATTGGATGTTTTGACACAAAAAAATCTGTGGCACACATATAGTTTACAACCCATCGGGTATCAGTGTAACAAGTCATATCCTTTTTAAATGTTTTCCGTCTGATCTTAAACACACATGAGGTACAAATTCCTCCATTTTTTGCGCTCATCTCTGACCAATCATGTCAATGTTACGAGAGGTCACAGAGATCACAATATTATGGCCTTCTGCCGGATAAGCCTTGCCTTGTTAGTTGTTCTACATTTGAGCTAATTTAAACAAAACTCTTGATCCAATTATGATGAAACTTTACACAATTATAGGCTAGTAAATAAGCTATGATTTGACATAAGTTTTATGAAAATCGGTTTTGCAATTTTAAAGGCACGATAAGTTTTGTTCGTCAATTTGCGCAAGATTTATTGATGGACGTGGGTGAACTTTAAATATTGTGGTTTGTGAACAATTTGTGTTCTTTGACCATTAGTAATAAATGTTCTAAGAGTTTTAATACAATGTTGCGGTCACCACTATTATAGCTAGCTGTTACCCGCAGCCTTCGTTCGCATAAAATTATTACAAAAATATATCTTTGCTTTTGAATCGGAATTTGTTACCAATTTCAAGATTTTTTTTTTTTTTTTTTTGCACGAAACCCTATTTTGTTTTCTAAAAAAATATAGCCTAAGTCACACCTTATAACATCAGCTATCTGCCACTTAAAAAGCGTCTAAATCAGTTCGTCCGTTTCGGAGATTAACCGTTTGAATCGGATTTTGTTAACGATTTCAAGGGTTTTTTTCCCGGAACTCTAATTATTTGTCTGATATAAAAGTAGCGTACCTAAGTTACGTTTTATAACATCAGCTATAGCCAGTAAAAGTTCCGTTAAAATCGGTCCAGCTGTTTTGGAGATTAGCGGGAACAGACAGACGGACATAAATTGAAAAAAATGTGTTTTTGTTAAAACTAAAAGTGCCGTATGTATTATTATGTATTTTCAAATGCATTCAGTAAAAAGCTGTTATTTTGATAAATACAAACAGACAATTCAATTTTATTTATGTGTATGGATGAATAATTACAGTTTAGTTAGTTTTGTATACTTACGTATAGTCAATAATCGCACATATAGTCACTGCCACTTAAGTTTGGAAATTCTTCGGGCTACGTCGGTAACCTTGGTTCTCTTGCGGATGTCCTCATTTCTGATTCCTGATTTCCTTTTTACTCAAAACAATAATATTATGAATCAAATACGACAACAAAGACATGTTATTCGGAAAATAATAAAAAACAGCGACCAAAAATTTCCGTCTTGTTCATACATGACCGCCACATGTGCTCTGCAAATATACGTACAAAAGAGGGCACTATCAAGCTGTACAGTCCCAGTATACGCTGACCTATCGTAGTACTGAGAGCCTGTTTGATGCCAAGTCAGCTTATAATGGAAATGCATTTTATTGTCGTGTGGACTGTACGAGAGGAAAAATTCGTCGAGTCTCAAGTTAAAGATAATATGTCTACCGCTAAAGTACAAATATTGACACAAGAACTTGTCCTCTTTAAACAAAGAGTACATCACAAACGGATGTTAGTAACTTAGTACTTGTGACCGGTTCGGCAGAAATAGAGACATGATCCCTGTAGACAAAGTGCTACAAGGATGTTTTGGCGGTTGGATGACATTGACATTTCGCAAAGAGAAGCGAAGATGTCAAAAAAAGACAGCGAGGTACACAAAATAATGAATACAACCGTTTATATATTCTACCTAGGAACAAAATATCAATCATTGAAACCGCCACAAAACTGACACGTAATTGTTTAGTAAAATAGCGAATAAGTACGCAAAATAGGAAATTATAAAATTTACAGCCCTTTGCGCGATGTTCCCGTTAAAGTCACGGGAAACACCTGGATCAGGGACGCACAGAACCGGGAAGTGTGACAGAAGAAATGGGAGGCCTATACCCAGCAGTGGGGGATTCTGAGCTGTTATGATGCTGATGATGATTTTCTATGAACAAATAAGTTGGCTGTGTGCTGCGTGAGATCTAATTTTGGCCACGTGGTCCATGTAGTAGGCACTTAGAAGTGGCGAAGGCCGGGCGTATCGCACGACGCATCATCATAATCATCGCCCGAATTTTCCCAACTATGCTGGAGTCGGCTTCCAGTCTTACCGGATGCAGCTGAATACCAGTTTTTACAAGGAGCGACTGCCTATTTTACCCAGTCAGTTCTGGGTAATACGAACCCCTTGGTAAATTAACTGGTATCCGTGGTGCAGCGCGCGCACATTGGTCAAATCAGATAGCGCGCGATTCCACGACTTCCTGTCACTCACTGTCGTCTCTTTTCACGAAATCACTCCCGCTGTCCCGCAGACCGCATTAAAGCGAGAGGGTAGAAGCTACCCATTAAAAAAATATTGATGCTACAGCAAGTGTATCTGTGTTATTTACTCACGAATTGCAAGAATTTCGGGAGGCGGCCGCGCATTAGCACACAACTACACAATAATGTACATTGTACACACTACGGCAGTCAAACTGGTTGCGTGCGCGCCTTGAACTTGCCCGAGTGTGGCCGAGCAATGCCGAGGACGACCGAGCGCCGCCAAACGGTGAATTCGAAAATAAAAGGGCACGTTATTTTAAAATATCCAGTTTTGGTGTCCTAAAAATATAAATCGGTTAGTTACAGTTCTAACCTAACTTACTTTGAATGGATGTTAAATTTCGCTTGGCGACCATTTATTACATCCCGGAGCCCGGAATAGGGTAGATGACCAAAAAAATCTAATTAATTTGTCAGATAAAACTGAAGATGATAGGGTGCGTCGAAAACTCGTGTGACGTCACATTTCGGTACACGTTTTACCGGAAAGTGACGTCACAAGCCCCCACTCATGATCTTTGTTTATGAGCTTTGATGATTTATCTATTGATTTGATAAAACAAAAAATACATATTTATCCATTATACATATTTTTCGATAATCGAACTGGCTGACTAAATAGAACCATTTTTGTTCTACTCAGGAATCCTCCCTATTCCCAGAGTGCACGGGAAGTACGTTACCCGACGATTCCGGCTATCTTTGACAGTGTCCTCACGGGTGGTCAGAAGCCCGAAGGTCTAACCAACCACCAGTCTTACCACGTGGTTTCGTATTACCCAGTACTAGTATTTAACATTCGGTTAGACTGGGAGCCGACCAGAATCAGATGATAGAATAGCGAGTCTGCCCACACAAGTTATTCAATGCGAGTATTAATTTTATAAGTGCATCTTCATGTTTACAACCTCCTTACAGGCAACCTGCACTTGTAAAGATTCTGTAGGGCATCATCGCAAGAGGGAGAGAGCGATATGTAGAGCCACTTCATGTAGAGCGCCATCTCTTTCCAATCGTTGTTGCTCCTAAACCCGTTCTGGAAAAGTCGATGGAGCCAGGGCCAACTCTGGCTCCTTGACCCCGGGTCAATGTTCTTGTAAGAAACAGAGCTTACGTATACCAAACGGGTGTCGGGTACCACTGTAATTCAGGCACAACAGAGTCTTAAAGATGGCTCGTGGCTAAATAATAACAGCCGCTCGGGTCGATCTTAAGGTTAAGCCGCGCTTGCCTAGGTTGGTCTGTGGATGGGTGACCGCCCATTACATACAGTTCCCTCCGTGCTTCGGAAAGCACGTTAAGCCGTCGGTCCCGGCTGTCATTTGTAGATCTTTGACAGTCGTTACAGGTAGTCAGTGGCACGAAAGTTTGACAACCAGTCAGGTGTCTTACGATACCTAATCAAAAGTGTCAGTCTGTTACAGTTTCTCACTACAGCTGAACACGAAGTCCAAGGTTCGATTCTTAGGTCGGTTTAAGTGATAACGGGTTTTTCCACCAATAATTTCTCAGTAGCAGCCTCTGGATCTGTGCCTGGGTTATTAAATATGGCTTCTTTTACAAAAAGGACTTTAAAACAACAACCTAGATAACGCAAGAGAACCTAGTTCGCGTGCCCGGCTTAAGTATTTTATACTCAACGTGGCTACTGTCGCAGCAAGCTAATTTGTTTAAAACAACAACTTTACAACTCAAGAACTTAATTCTAGACATTTCAAGAACAAAAACTGAGTCTATTTTGTATAGTAACTAAATAGTGGGAGGGCCCGCGGGGGTTATGCTTTGTTATGAGAAAGGCTAGACAAACGATATTTTAATCTATATGCAAATGTATCAGCTGATAAACTTTGTATAAACATTGCGAAAGATTCATCCTCATCCACTTCTGATAATTTATTTATTTATGCAAATGTATTCGTTAATAATCCAGTAATCAGTAAGCGACGTAGTCACGCGACGTCACGCGTTACGGGACGTCACGTCGCGTCGGTCGCTGCGCTTGCATCTGCGAAATTCCATATCAAATTAAGTAAAAATAATGTTTTTTTTTTGGCTAAAATGATTTTTTACAAAATCTGTTCTGTTCCTTATAAAAGTTCCAAACTTTGTTGTATGATTGGTTTAGGTTTAGAGCATTCGTTAATATATGTTTTAGATCTCTTTTTTGAGAGTTTATGTTTGTTTCAAAATTCTGTGTGTGTGTGTGTGTGTTCTGTGTTTCAAAGTGTGTATCTTTTGTTTCAAAGTTAGTCCAACCATTCCATTCATACTTTTTGCTATATTCGAGACGAAATAAAAAATCCCTAGGCGAAGCCGTTAGCCAAAGCTAGTAAGTACTCAATAAATTAACGATAGTGAAAAAACCCGTTATGCAAATTAAACGGTAGTAAAAGAAATATCTCAATATTATGAGATTGTCTCCCAATTATAAATGATAATTATTTGTCTGGTTAAATATGAGTCAATTGGATTGAATCGCGGAATCAATACAATAGCAAATTACCAATTATCTCGAGCACCCATTAGTACTTCACGAACCCTACCTATTGTATTCTAATTGTTGCAGTTTTCCTCTTACTTGTGGTCTATGAATACACTAGCTAAGGCCCGCGCAGTAGGTACTTATTTTAATTTTTGTCTGTCTGTCTGTTTGTTCCGGCTAATCTCCAAAACGGCTGAACAGATTTTCATGGGCACTTTTACTAGCAGACAGCTGATGTTATAAGGAGTAACTTATGCTAGGTACTTTTATATTAAAAAAAAAAAGATTAAAGTTCGATGCCAACAAAAAAACCAACCCCATGAAATCGATTCAAATAGGGAAATAATTGTATTTAATAATATCAAATTCCACACAACAGCTACTTAGATGAATAAGGGAGTAAATACTGCCACACAGGTCACGGTGAAACCCTACTCTTAAATACCGCTCCTCACAATTGAAGTTGTGATTGCGAAATTCGTGACGTCAATTTGATACGTCACGAAGTTCGCAATCACAACTTTAGCATAATGTTGTTGAATATTAAATCTATAAATCCCCTTTACCCTACATTTAAATGAGACATTGGAAATTTCATCACAATTCTGATAACTTGACACCACAAAATTGATTAAATTGAATATTTTATAAAGCTGACAGTTGTGTTGGGAATCCCCACGTACAGGTGATGACATTTTCAAAGTTTAAAACTGTTTTAGGTATAAAGTTAGTACATAAGTAAAAGGTTCTAAAGTTAACGGGTCCAGTAAAAACTTACCTCACAGTTTGTGGGTTTCGGTATAATGAGAGGTTAACTTACACTGGGCTGGGCATGATAGAATTCTCCACTTGCGATGCCGCAGGATATTGGAATTTCTTTCTTTTTTATTTTGTTTGCGTTAAGTCCTAGGTACCCATGTATTTGGAACAAACACGACTATTGAAAACTAAGATCCAGAACTATGCAAATATCAAGACAATGAAAAAAAACTAGTCTGAAAGTCTATGAAATTTTTATTCTGGTTGGTTAGCGAATGTGGCCGGTTTCATATCAGCCAATCAGCGACCAGCGTTCATCCTAAGTTCCGAATTAATTATAAATGCGAAAGTAACTTTGTTTGTTATGTTACCTCTCCAAGCTTAAACCACTGAACAGATCATCCTGAATTCTTTCATAATTATACGTTGTCAGGTGTACAGAAACGCACATAGGGTACCTTTCATACCGAAAAAAAGTACAGTTCCCGAGGAAAACAACAATAACGTTCTTATTATAATAGATGGCGCCACGTGTCTTTCCAATCATGATTGAATTATAAAAATAATAATGTTATATGTAAATTACAACCCGAATTGATTGTCAAATTCTAAATTAACGCGAGCGAAGCCGCGGCCAAAAGCTAGTAATTTCATATTCTTCGATTTAACTAGGTTGCCTCGCCAAACAGTTTTTTTTGCAAAAAAAACTTGGGACATTCGCACTAAACGATATTTCAAATCATTCTGCGACATAAAGACACAGACACAATTCTCAGAATGCAGTTGAGTCATGTCCAGTGACTCAGAACCGCGGAAGTGTGAACACCTTATCAAATGCACTTTACGACTTAAGCTTTGCGAAAAAATGTGTGCTTTTGTTATAAAATGTTCTTTTTAAGGGTTTAAACGCAATTAAACACAATTAGCACAAATGACAAAATCATTTGTGCTAATTGTGATTAATTGCGTTTTTATCAATTAAAAGGACTTTTTTTTGCACGGAACCCTAAACCGTTTTTTCAAATAAAAGTAAAAAAAAACTATGTGTATGCAGAATTGCAGATTCAGGTGAATGTATGCAGGTTCCGCGGTTTCGGAGATTAGCCGGAAAAATCAGACAAACATTAAAAAAACGTTTTCTTTTTCTTTTAGGTAGGAACATTAATACCGTACCGTAGTACCGTATATTATGATATACATTATTCTAAAGCTGTGGTGTGAACTGTGCGGCATTTATTAAGTATTTAGTCGCGAGGGAAATATATCAGAAGTGGTAATATTATATTCTTATTTCTAAGAACAATGAACTTATCATATTAAATTAGAACTAATGCTGTCTTTACAACACAATAAATCATCACTTACCCATCATAGATTACCTACTAGAAAAAACCATATCATGATGTAACCGCACAAGGAAGACGAACAAACCTTGACATTACAACTCAATCGTCAAGTTCATTACCATCTCCCGCTTAACAGGAACTTTATAATGACGCCCGCGAATTAAACACGCAATGTAAGTCATGCAATTATATTTATTAGACGAAGGTCCCACCTCCCATTGTTCCACAAAATAGCTGACGTTCGGTATTCAAATTAGATTAGAACATGAAAGTTGTTCTTTTTTCTTTCACGGAAGTTTATAGTTGGAGGAAGAATACGTTTAGTTATGCAATTATGGTAAACGGTTGAAAATTAAATGATCTCGTGGGTTTTTTGCTGTTGCAAAAAAAGACATGTTACCTAAACACGTTTAGCCGTTGATTGATTCCACCTGTCATTTGTAGATCTTTGATGTCGAACCTGAAAAAAAAAATTACTTATACTTAGTCCGTTTTTCAAGCTAAGGGCTGTCGTGTTACCGTATATATATATATATACTAGGGCGTGGAGGTCAGATAGGCAGTCACTCCATGTAAAATTCTGGTGTTCAGCTGCATCCGGTTGGCCTGGAAGCCAGCCTAATTGGGAAAAGGCAGGCATTAAATAAATAAATATATCGCTGGACATTACACACAGCGCCATCTAGTACCACACTAAGCACGAGGCTTGTGTCGTGAACACCAGATAGTTGATATACTACATAGATAGGTACTTTTTGTTTGTAAATACGTAAGTATATATCAATGACTCGGAAACAAACATCGTGATGGTTGATATGATGTTCCTGCAGAACGTAGACCGTACTTCGCAATTATGAGATTCATCATCTGCCTGCCTATTCTTTACTATGTTGGGGTTGGCTTCCAGTCCAACCGGATGGAGTTGAATACTGTATGTTACGTGGGCAACAGCTACTAAACAATAATATCGGCTTCTTTGCGTTTGTAAGGGTTCTCCTTTTGCGTTCTTTATAAAGTGTCGACTCTTCCACTAATACACATACACGAAGGGTTAGGTTAGGTTAGGTTAAATCTGTCAAATTTCTTTAATAGATTTTAAACTTAATCACTAAAGCATTACTTTCAATGTTGATTTGGAAAATGTGACAGTTTCGGGAAGCTTGATGTGCTGTCTGTACTATGCTACAAATATCATACACCATAATACCGTACATATCATATACCGTAGTATTTGTGTAATTTATCGTTATTTTATAGTTTATACAATGTACTATGTTAATTTCACCACGTGGATGTCGTTAAACAAATTACAATATTAATTACTGGCTTTTGCTCGCGGCTTCGCTCGCGTTAATTTATAATTTGACAATCAATTCGGGTTGTACTTTGCTTGTAATAATATAATTCAATCATGATTCGAAAGACATGTGGCGCCATCTGTTATCTTAAGAACTTTATTGTTGTTTTCCTTGGGACTGTACTTTTTTACGGGATATAATATGTCCGTTACTGTACACCTGGCGTGGGGTTGCCGCCTTTTTTTAGGAGGAATAAAGTATTTTTTCATTTTGGTAGGACAAAAATAAAGTACACAGCATAAAAAAGAGTATTTATTATTATTTTTCATTATTTGTCCTTAAAAACGTATTATATGTTGCCCTTTGCGATATTTAACAAATATTTGTCTTTCTTGAAGATATTTACAGCCTCTATGCAATCAAAAAATCAAAAACCGTTTATTTACTACTCATAACTAGTAACGATCGCCAGTAACAATCAGTTTTACGTAAGTAAATAGAGTATTTTAGCGTACTTTAATGGTGTCGTAGATTATAAAGTACGGAAAGGATGGCTTAAGCGCTTCAGAAAATACATTATGTATGAATACTGTCACGCGGCCGGCGGCTTGTCCTGTAGATCGACCCGAGCGGGTGGTATTATTTAGCCACGAGCTCCTCTACGTATTTGGGTACATAAGTATTGACATGAATGCTAACCCACTGTAGGCCAAACAAATACTCATGAACTTGAAAACATCTTGAGCTTGAGTGTTTATATTCTTGGCCAAGACATGTCGGTCCGGAAGTCATCGAAGGATCATTCAATTGGAAGTTTAGTACAGTATCAATATATCGTAACACCACGCCTAAAATCCCTGAAGGGTTAGACAGAGGTGTAGATAATTATGTAATAGTACACCCACATTTCGCCAGTTATGTTTAAGTCCCATGTAATAGGGGAAGAAAGCTCGCTCTTTTGCCATCAACCTGCTCCTGAGAAATTCCTGATGAGAAGACCCAATAACACGTTTCCTGACCCGTGAGTCGAACCCAGGACCTTATTCTGAGCAGTCGTGCTTGCGACAACTAGACCACGAGGCGGTTTTCTAACATTTTTTTTTGTAACATCAAAGACTTGCTTCTCTGTCCTTCTTTGGGAAAAAAAATAGTGCCATCCGGGGGTCGTTGAGGTATTTAAAGTAAGTAGTTATAACATCATAAGAACGTTATTGTTTTTCTCGGGAACAGTACTTTTTTTCGGGATGAAAGGTACCTTATGTCCGTTTCTGTACACCTGACAACGTATATGCAAACTTTCAGGATGATCGGTTCTGTGGTTTAGGCGTGAATAGGTAACTAACAAACTTACTATCGCATTTATAATATTAGTTAGGATAGATTATCATAACAGATAGATATAATATCACAACAAGTATCAACGATCACCGTAATTACGAGTTCACTCGTAAAAACCACAGGAAATCAGTATTTATACTAGTTTTACGTTTTGTAGGTAAGTATTATGAGTTGTTTGCTAAACAAACTAAGTGCGTAAATCACGAGATTTTGCAACAATCAATTTCGAACCTACGGTACGGGGTCCAAAACTGATTTTTAACCTACATAGTGATGGTTATTATTTACTTAAGTATATTTATTTACCATAAGGCACAAGTAGACAAAATACAGTTTAACAAGATAAACATCACAGTACGACATAGTTAGTAGTCACACTATGATTATCAAACATTGGACCAGATCATACACACACGTGGAGTATTTTATTGATGACATAAAAATAAAACCGACTGAAAAAAAAAACAAAAAAGTCGACCCCGTGCACCTGTTATTGCGTAGCCACGTGCCAATCTATTCACTGCAAGAAGGAATAAAAAGAATAATGTTTAGTCAATACAGAATGGCAGCTAGATGTTGTGTTTTCTTGACACATAACATGCTTGCACAACAATAATGCTTCTAGCTATTGTCTGCAACTTCGCTCGCGTAAATTTTTGCTTGTAATATAAATATAACAATATGTAATATTAATAATATAATTCAAACATGATTCGAAAGACACGTGGCGCCATCTATTATCATGTCGCTCAACCACACGATAAAGAAAGAAAGAAAAGAAGAGTAAGATAAGATTTTTAATTCCCCAATGTAAGGTGCCTACTTGGGGTCCGAAACCCATGGTCTACCGAACACAGGTGTGGTTGTTGTGCATGTTATGTAAATACGCGTATGTAGAGAACCCTTTGTGCTTGACATTGGTATTCTACATGAACGAAATGGGTTGGAACTTATAGCAAATTTATGGTAATAAGCCGTAGTTTGCTCGAATTGCGCGCTCGTAGCAGTCATCGCACCAAACTACATGCCCCTGAGCCAGGACGTTATGTGACCAGCGTGCCCAAATAGGTACCTACTATACAAGCCTCTAACGAATCCGTCTACCAAAACCATACTGTACACTAAACTAAGTAACTCCACGCAAAACTTATTGCTGGGATATGACTTTGTTTTTGGGGTAAAAAATCACGTTTTACGGTAAAACGGTGCGGTACTCCAGCCGCCAATATCTCCAACCGAAACTACATAACTATCATTTCATTTCATCATTAGAGATGTTGATTATGTTAACACCTGTTAACAAAGAAGTAGTTTAGACTAGAACAAGATTCTTTTAGGCTTGTAGTTATTTCATTAGACATGAATGCTAAGCACGTGCAGCCTAATAGACTTGAACTTGAATTGCACTTATATGGGGAAATATCAGGCGTATCGATGTGGGGAGCAAGTAATATTACAGAGAACCAACTTATCGCATTTCACCAGCGACTACAGGGTCAAATTTAGGTAATACAGGACACTGACTGTATCACTACAAGGACAAGGTATAAACACTTATAAAAGACCCTTCACGAAGCCGTCAACCAAGCATTTTGTACATCAAACTAGGTAACTTTACGCAAACAATATTTTTTGTGGTGAAATATCTCTTTTTACGGTAGGATTCAATGTTAGGTACTCAAAACATTGTGCTGATGGATTCATTGAATATAGAATAGAATAATTACACTGGATCAAAAAATTCAACATAAAAAAAACATCTTATACTACAGTAAGTACTTATGTACCTAACACTAAATATTTCGATTGCTCAGCAAATGAACCATACAGGAATGGATGAAGTACTGGCATTCAAACCTCTGCGCGAGTGCCCTCAGGATACCGCTGGAGCTGGCCCAAGCCCTGCTGTTCCCAGAGAAAACAAAAATAACGTTCTTATGATGATAGATGGCGCCACGTGTCTTTCGAATCATGATTAAATTATGTTATTATAGGCAGAGTACCAGAGGTCTCAAGCTAGTAAACTTATAAATTACCATCACGGTGTGTCGTCGGCTCGAACCCAAAGTTCAGTCTCTGTATCATATTTACTCCGGCGTTCTTCCAAATAGAAATATTATACGATTTGTGATAAATTAAACATGAGTATTATTTGTTATGAGTAGGTGTTAGTAATATCTATCTCTTTGTCTAAGATGAAGTTCAAGGTTGGCGCTGTAAGTCGCAATATGATGAGATAAGTTATTCCGTGTTAAAGAACAACATATCACACGCATCCAGCATAACTTGATAACATCCAATTAAAAAAAAAAAAAACTGAGACTGGCTAGAATAATACAATATGACGAATCCGACGAATCAGAAAATGTATTCTTCAGTGTTAGGTAAATGACACTCTGTCTGTCACTTACACACACTCTACACACAAATGTAAACTCCTTTATATCATTATTACCTAATTATTTTTTTACTCTCTTTTATGTTTGTAAACACTTTTAAATGCATGCCACATCTAGTAATGTTCCTCTCTCATTTTTGTCTATCGCTGCTTTATTTTTATTTATTCTCTGTAAATTAAGAGTCTGGCTCTTGTAATGCAGGTAGGTACTCATATAGTGCAAGAGCCGGGCCTACAGTGGTTTGTGATCACTTGTCAGATTTTGAATACCGATTCCATTATTTGTGCCAATATATTTTTGTGAAAGCTTGTGGCTAAATAATAACTGCCGCACGAGTCGATCTTCAAGAGTAAGCAACGCTTGTCAATGTCGGTCTGTGGATGGGTGACCAAATCCATTACATAATGAAGAAAAGCAAGTTAAGCCATTGGTCCCGGCTATCATTTGTACATCTTTGACAGTTGACAGTCTCCTCGATTTTTTATTTATTTATTTATAGATGTACAAGCTTTGCCGAGCCGTATGAGCGTTATTTGTGGTGTTTAGGTGTTTTCGACGCACATCAAAGAGGTGTTCAATAGTATCACTGCTCATGGAGGCTATTTCGATGCACCCCACGCGTTTCCTCATAGCCGTCCAATTAACGATCGCACGAGAGTTATCGCACCACGTACGACTTAGGCGCTGAGCAAACGTAGACACTTTTTGTTGCCGATACGGCACTATCACAGGAAACCGTTGTTGCTGTGTCCTGTAGCGGTGATCAGACACAGTCGCTGGTTGCAACTCCTGGTCACTGGTAACCGTAGTTGCTGTGTCCTGTAGCGGCGATCAGACACAGTCGCTGGTTGCAACTCCTGGTCACTGGTAACCGAAGTTGCTGTGTCCTGTAGCGGCGATCAGACACAGTCGCCGGTTGCTACTCCTGGTCACTGGTAACCGTAGTTGCTGTGTCTTGTAGCGGCGATCGGTAGCGCAGCTCAGTACAATTGTAAGGTTTGTTAATGTTGCTTGTGTCTTCAACTGACGACTTTAAGTTTCCGGTTACCGACACCGAACCCTTTTTGATCTGCAACGAGTATGTGTCAAGTGGAAGCAACTGGACACAAAAGATGTTTACGTTTGCGCAGGCAGTTGCTGATTTCATACTGGTTATATAGAAATCAAATATTCATTGATAGCTTGTATCCGACACAAGACACAAGAGTGTCCACGTTTGCGCAGCCCCTTACTGCTCAAACGACATACGTCGCGGATTCAAATACGTACTATGATGATTTGACTCAAAACAGACACGTGAACTTGAATCGCAGAACATAACATAACATAACATTACATCACGCCTGTCATCCCTGAAGGGTTAGCCAGAGGTGTACCTAATAGTACGCCAACATTTTGCCAGTTATGTTTAAGTCCCGTGTAATAGGAGGCACGCCTATTGCCATCAACCGGGCACTAATACAGACTCCGTGGTTGCTATTATGAAAATGCGGATGGGAAAACTCGATAATAATTTGCCCGAACCGGGGGTCGAACCCAGAACCTCATGCTCAGCAGTCACGCTGGCGACCACTACACCAACTCTATCTTCTTAACACGCTTTTAGTGGCTTCACCTGTAACTATGTAATAAAATCTTACAAGTTATATTTCAGCCATTTCCCGGTTTCCGACTGCGCTACGTGTTTAGTTTATATGACAAAACATGGTAAGCTAAGTGACATTAGTCTAAATCGAATATGACGGACTCGACGGATCTTTTCTTGTCTCCTTTTAAATGCCTGATGCGTGATAAAACCCCCGGGTGACTTATTACGACGAAATACATATTTAATGCCTATATTATCAAGTACTTAAGGAAAATGTTTTATATCTACATAGTTACGTTCGTGAGAAAACGCAGATGACGTGCCAGTGTGCAGTGTGCCCTGAATATTAATGTCTTTTTGCATTAGGGTAGATGATATACATATATTTATCTAGCTTAAATGTAAATACAAGCAGCTCGTGGCTAAATAGTAACAGCCGTACGGGTCGATCTTTAGGTTAAGCCGTGCTTGCCTAGGTTAGTCTGTGGATGGGTGACCACCCATTACATACCGAGTTTCATCCGTGCGTCGGAAAGCACGTTAAGCCGTTGGTCCCGGCTGTCATTTGCACATTTTTGACAGTCGTTACAGACTGAAAAAGTCTGACAACCAGTCTTACCAAGTATTACCCAGTACTAACTAGTTTGTGGAGGTCAGATAGGCAGTCACTCCATGTAAAATACTGGTATTCAGCTGCATCCGGTTAGACTGGAAGCCGACCCCAACATAGTTCGGAAAAGGCTATCCAGATGATGAAATGTATGTAAATAGAACCACCATAGCTATTATATATAATAGCGCCCATGTTGTCCCACTGCTGGGCAAAGGCCTCCCTCCATTCCTTCCAACGGTCACGATTCTGTGCTACTTGTTTTGTTTGAAACACCTCATCACTAATCTAAAGGGTGTAAAATAGACCCTTATCGAAGCTGAAAAGCACTTGTTCTCCTCGTCATTGCGATAATTTTTTTGTTCCACACCATACCTGGGAACCTTCTAGTTACGGAGATATTGGTCAAATTTCCAACTTTTTCACAAGTTTTTTTAATAAGTAAGTACTAGTTTTTAAGGTCATAACTTTACTTTAAATACCTCCATAACCCGTTTACTATTAAATGCGTCTATCAGCACAATGTTTTGAGTGCGTTACATTGGGTTTTACCGTAAAACGCGATTTTTCATACCAAAAAAAAAGTTTTTGCGTTTGATGTAAGTACAAAATGCTAGGTTGACGGCTTCTTGAAGGGCCCGTTTACACCCTGTATAGGTAGGCGGTGGCCTGCTAACCACCAGGGCCAACAGTTTCCTAGCCAATCAATGTTGTCCCAGTCACCCATTGCTTTCAAATCGGTTGACGTCATGGGATGCCCTCAGATAAGGAAGGAAATCATGTGAATTATAGGCAGGTGTGCAGAGCGTTTAACTTACCTAAGAGTCATTTATTCTGTGGGTTTGCCCGAGACGTGACTTTAGTACTTAATTACCTTCTAGTCATAGAATAAACAGTGTTTAGAGGAAACTTTTCCTTTGATCGTGTGTGGTCTGAGACGAATGTGCGGCTGGTTCAACGGGCGTCCCCGAATTTGTCGTCTCTTGGAGATTTTCCTTCTTCAACTTTATTAATATAGCAAGCGAGGACTGTTACGCCACATTACGTTTTGTTGTAATTCGTCACCACCCTGCCTTTGTCCCATATTACTTGGGGTCGGCGCAACACGTTTTTTTCATCCATTTGATTCTCCTCTGTCAACCGTCACGCTATCATTCACACCTTTTCCTTCATATCATCCCTCACACAATCCATCCATCGTTTCCTTGGTCTTCCTCTCCCTCTCCACCCATCAACATTTATATTCATCACCCTTTGTTGTAATTATTATATTGACCTTTACTTTTTTTTACAATAAATATATTCTATTCTATAATTCTATTAGTTTCACTAACAGACGACCTAGACGCTGGTTGAGCTGGTTCGAGGGCTCTTGGAAAGACTCGGGGACTTTGCCTCGCAGTGTCACAGTATGGGCTAGATAAACAAACTAGCAGACATCTGAAATCGCACAACAGCGCCTCCCTAGGGTACCTAGTCTTATTCCATCATGTTAAGGTCGGCTTCAAGACGACATTTGTATTAGAGCGACTGCCAATCTGAATTCCACAACCCACTAACTGGGCTTCTGACTACTCGTAAAGACTGAAAAATCTCTAAAAATGGATATAACATTTTAACATCACGACTGTAATCCCCAAAGGGTTAGGCAGAGGTGTACAGTCCGTGCCTTAAAAGATGAGACCTGTCACACCACTTGAAACGAGTGAAAACTTTGTGAAAAATCTTGATTATGCCTCGAGGTAAAACATTATAGAAGACAAAGTAGGGAGATGGTTTACGACGTGTACACCTATATGTCAAAAGAATGTTTCGTTACACTATTATCTCGTATACAAGTGGTGTGACAGGTCTCATCTTTCGTGGCACGAGTTGTACCTAATAGTACTCCCACATTTCGTTCGTTAAGTATGTTAATCCTATGTAGGTAATAGGGGGCGAGCCTATTGCCACAAATTCAGACTCCGTGGCTGAGAAATTCCTAATGGAAAACCCCAATAACACTTTGCTCGACCTGTGCATCGAACCCAACTTCCTAACTAATACCTTACCTACTTATTATAAATGCGAAAATAAGTTTGTTTGTTACCTTTTTACGCCTAAACCGCTGAACCGATCATCATAAAATTTTACATATACGTTGTCAGGTGTAGGGAACCGGGCATCTCCGGGTACCTTTCATCCCGAAAAAAAGTACTGTTCCCGAGGAAAACAACAATAACGTTCTTATGATAATAGATGGCGCCACGTGTCTTTCGAATCATGATTGAATTATATTATTAGAGAAACTTTATTAGGTTTAATTGTAAAATTCTAAATTAACACGAGCGTAGGCGCGTAAAAACTAGTGAAAGAATAAGTTATTTCTCCCTAAAAATATTACATGTTGAACCGTATTTAAATTCAGTTATAAAATATAAGCACAAATGTTAAACGATAATAATCTTATTAACATAACTGCATGCGTCGCGTCGTTTACCTGTAACACCTGTATGTGTGAGGTTTAACAGGAAAACGAAGCGTTTGCGATCGAATCAGGTTTGACCTGTTCATGTGCAGAACTGCGGGCGACTGACGGTGGGCTGCAGGGAATTCCATAGCACGCGGGCAGCAAGCGTGCAGAACTGGCCTAAATTCGGATTAACTTACCAGACACTTCCTCAAAGCATCGATAACCTGAATTTTGATCACTTACGGCCGTTTTCTTACGTTAACTGTTCTACGTCTCGTAGCTATCGATGTTTCTATGAACAAAATTAGCTTGAAATATCCTATATATCCGCATCACCTACCTGTCAATTCCGAATCTGACAATTAACTCTTAACACACTACTAAACTTTCTATATATTATAGTAATATAATTTAATCATGATTCGAAAGTCGAAAGACACGTGGCGCCATTTATTATCATAAGAACGTTAGTGTTGTTTTCCTTGAGAACATTACTTTTTTCGGGATGAACCCTATGTCCGTGTACACCTGTCAACGTATAAAATATACAAAATGTCAGGATGATCTGTTCAGTGGTTTAGGCGTGAAAAGATAAACAAACAAACTTACTTTCTCATTTCATACTATTAGATAAGAAGTTAGAATGCTCCTAAACGGCGTACAGTCAATAACTCTCCTTTATTAGCGAAATAACGTTTTTTTACCCGACTAAGTACGACGAAATCCAAAACTCGCGAGGGTAACGTTTGGACAAAATAAGCTTTCTGGATTAGCTTGCACACTATTACACGGGACTTAAACATAACCGGAAAACTGGCCAATAACGAGTCGGACTCGCGCACCGAGGGTTCCTTACAAACTTTTTAAAGGACAAACTTAACTTTGCTGTTCGATCCCCAGAAACGGCTGTTGCACCAACCGCAAATAATAAGTTTGTAATAGTAAAATCGCGTTTTTTTTTTGTTATTAAACTACATATTATTTACAGTTTTCCGATTTCCCTTTACATATGCTGTAAGACCTTGCTTTTTGCCAAATTTCGTGACTAGGTCAACGGGAACTACAATATAGGTTTTCGACCTGAAACCTATAGGGTAGGTACTTCCGGTTGACCTAGAATTATCAATTTTGGTTAAAAGCAAGGTCTTACAGCACAAGTAAAGGTAAAAGTCCGAAAAATACAAAAGTTGAAAATTAAGGTAAATTTTGGTACTTACAAGTTTTCGCGAAAATCTAAATTTGCCCATATCTTTTTATCGTGTTGACTCAAAACCTTGATTTTTATACATTAATAGGGACTATAGACCTTTAGGTATAAATTTCAACTTGCTAGGTCCACCCGTTTCTGAGAAAATCGGTGGTGACAGACGGACAGACGGACGGTCAGACGGACATGAAAGTGATCTTATTAGGGTTCCTTTTTTACCTTTTGAGGTACGGAACCCTTTCTGCGAAGCAGTCATGCTAGCGAAGGAGGTGGCGGAACGCGACTGGGAAAGATCCACACGTCCCGGCCGCCGCGGGAGACGCCCCGGGTGTCGGGGGCCACGTGGTAGCTTCTACCGTGGCCCCGGAACACAAAGGGCGAGGAAGGAACATGGATGGGTTTTAGTCAGTAAAAGTCTGACACTCCCTCCTGCTCCGCACAGAGCGGGAGAAGTCATTTGATGATTTCCCATCCTAATATAAAAAAAAAGGAACGGAACCCTACATATGTAGGTGTACCTACTGAGCCTTTGCTTAACCCTAGCGATGCTTACAAGCGTGCTGTTCAATTTACAGGTGACCGTAAGTAGTTTGAAATAATAAACAGTATTGAAAACATACTAGTGTAATAGTGTAGCGGAATTATACAGACTAACCGTAAACTTATGGAAAAACACACACATTTGGTAATTATATTTTCGAGCCGTTTGGGGTTGAAACTCTAGGACCGTGGGGTCCGAGCGCTCACAGCCTTTTCAAGGTAATTTCTAAACGCTTAAGTAGTTGACACTTCCCGTGACCCTAGGGCTGGCTTTTACCTTGGCCAAAGGCTTAGCGTTGCCATACAGCGTGGTAACGCCGCGCCGCCAGTCTCTTGGGGACATAAAGGACTACCGCACACTTGAGACAAGACTGTCTTTAGACAGACTATTTCCCTACTAGTGCGAGCGAGAATACATAGTCTGTCTCGCTCGCACTAGTAGGATAATTGTCTGTCTAAAGATAGTCTTGTCTCAAGTGTGCGGTAGCCCTAACAGTCTGTTGACAGCGTCACAACAGGTTTAAGTTAGTTAGTTTAGTTTATTTTAATAGATTTGTAAATAATAATGTATGTGTATTGTATAATAATGTATGTATGTATGTAATGTAATATGTAATGTATGCTATGTGTAATTATACTGATTTCACATTTATAATATTAGGATATTAGTTATGATATTGTACGTCTACTGCTTTTATTAGCGTCCTCGTCCACAGTTGTGAGAACCGTGGCCGCGTCGTCCCAATGACTACGGTCTTGTGTGAGGTCGACACAATGACTACCGTCTTGTTGAGGACAGTTTCCGACAATCGTGTGCTAATCTTAGTGCCACAATACTTCGCGAACAATGAGAATAGGACGACCTCACCTGAGGCCAAATGATACGCGGATTTTGAAAGGCAAATCAACTTCAAAATTAGCTTACGGAGACTGGTTGAGTCTCTTCACAAGGGTTATCATGTGAGCCTGTTGCCAGACACTTTGTTGGCTTCCAGTCTAACCGGATGCACCGAAGGAGTAATATCTAGGTTCATATCATTTCTTTTATGTTAAAAACTTTTAGAATGTTTCTGGTACTTAGTTTTATAATCACGGCCGTAAAAATGAGTCATTTTTTGTCAATTTTGGAGGGCCATTATTATTTTCTCTATTTAGTTGCTGAAACCGCTGCCCTCAAAACGGTGAAGGAAAACATCGTGAGGAAACCGGCATGTCCTAGAACCAAAAAATTCGAATTCATCTACCAATCCGCACTGGGCCCGCGTGGTAAATTATAATTTACCCATTCCCTCTCATAGAGAGGAGGCCTGTGACCAGCAGTGAGAACATTAATAGGCTGATGATGATGATAACAATAATAACAGGGACGTGTCAAAAGTTAACATTGATTTTTCATAAAGAAAAAAATCATAACCTTTCCTTTTGGCTTCGCCGTAGTCGGGTAAAAAGGGGAATACGAAACTTGGATTTTGACAAAATTAGTATCGTAGCCCACCTCCTCTCAAATGGCAATCTAATTGTCCTAATGTAAAAGGTCTGTTCACACGACGTACAGTAAGCAGTCACTGGTACAAGTACAACACTACAACCGCGCGGTTCTCACGACATTGGCAGAGAACAAGGATGACAGTGTGAGAGGTCGTTACTATCGCGACGCGACGGTGGCGGTGTCGCCATGCATGAGTTATGCAACACTATAACAGTGATATAGCTGTACAAGGATCTTTTGGCGCGTGTATTGTCATATTTTTATCCGACTGCAGCGAAGCCAAAAGGAAGGGTTATGATTTTAGCAGTCTATGTATTATGTTCGTATTTACGAATGTTCTTCAATAGCGCTTAAACCATTTATCCGATTTTGATGAATAATGTGTCAATTGATTCGTTATTATGGCGCGGTAACTTAAGGCTACATTTTAACCGACTTCTACCATAGGAGGAGTCGATTTTATCTTGTAAACCTCGATTTCAACAACAGCTTAATGTTTCAGTTGTAGGGTTTTTAGTGGTAGTTTATTTATCACACAAATTCTTGTTGTGAAACTAGGGTTCTATTAATGACTATAATTTTGTAAGTACATACGTGTTACTTGCGCAAATCATATTTCATCAACTTATAGCCTAACACTGACCTGCAAATTGCAAGAAACGTAAGAAAATTTGTATTTCGCGGGCTAGCCTGGCGCTTACACCTTAATGTTAGGCTTTCCATTAATTGTGTAACGGTTAATGAATTAGTCATTTAAAAATAGCCCGCATTTGTGTTAATTAGCTTCCTCAGTTCGCCATTTGCTTTGGATACGTATATTCTAATCTACGTTTACTGTTATGACCTACCTGCAACCCGCCTATGATAAACAAACGTTTTACGATCTCAAAAATCGTGAATATTTCATTATTATTAGTAGATGTACAGTCAGCTTCACGATGTGGGTACCCCCTTGAAGGCACCTACGTGCGAAGCAGGGGTCTGGAGTACCCAATTGATGCAGCCCACTGTACCTAAGTTCAATATTAATACCTACCTACGTACATTGACTTTTTTTTACGTAGACGTGTAAAAACAACCCAGTTTATCGGGCTCAAAGCAAATAAAAATCTAATTAGTCCGTTAGATAGATTTCCAATAAATATTGGAAACATATTTTTTATTTTTTCACGTAGGTACCTAAACAAAAAAATTAAACTATACAGTGCGTCGAAAACTCGTGTGACGTCACATTTGAGTACATTTTTTACTCAAATGTGACGTCCCCACTCACGATGTTTGACACGCTCTATCTTCGTTAATTTTTATTAATTTGATAAAACTAAAAACACATATCCAATATTTTTCGAAAATCTAACTGACGGATGAAACAGAATCATATTTTCAAGTCAGTCATTGTTGTAACCTATCTATCACCTATTTCAAGGAAAGCTACTTTGAACCCTAGGCTAGCAAAAATTCAAGGTGTTGTTTAATCAAATGACCTATATATGTAGGTAAGGTAGGGTAGAGTAGTAAAAAGTATAAGGAGGTAGTAGGTAGGAAAAATGCTTCAGAAACAGACGCATTGCAAGTATTGCAACGCATAGCTAGGAGATCATATTTGTATGAAAGCGTCATGAGTCGTAGAATCAAAACCACAACCTGACCCAGCTAGACTATATAGAGCCGTCATCAATCACTAGTTTCCGTCAAGTCACACGTTTAAATACCCAAACATAACGTCCGTTAAAACCTGTAAAACCCACTGAGAAATGACCAAAACAACGTCACACTAATCATGTATGAGTGACGACGGCGCTAAAATGACGCATAATCAATTGCCGAAGCCAACAATAAAGATAAAAGTGACAGAAGATAAAACAAAAAAAAGCTGTTGTATCAGTTTCAAACATAATATGTTTTTTTGGGTAAACGACCTTGTAACCTTGTTCTCAAGTTTCGCATATGCATTTACGGAAATACATTAGGTCCGTACCTAGAACAATGAACTTCAAAAACGACTCAAAAATATTTACCTACAGAGAGTGCTAAAATGACGCATCTTAGATTTCCTCGTCAATAAAATAAAATGCATTAAGACCACAATTAATGGACGCCTTATCTACAACTATAAAATGTTTTACGTTAAATAATAAAACCGGTATTCAATTAATATTAATAATTACAACATTCCTTTATTGTATAAACACGAAATATTACTTTATGGCTCGAAGATTTCTTAGCACACATGTATTATTGTCGTTTTAAGATTTATTGTTATTTTATTTTAATTTCAATGACAATTGTTGTTTTGCGCAGTGTAGGGTTCCGTAGTAGCCCGTTATCACAATATAGAACGAACCTGTAGCTACAGCGTCATCTAACGGCAGCTTTGTGAAACTTATGATGTTTTTTTTTTTTTTGTTAGCCTGTACTGTCCCACAGCCGGGCAAAGGCCTCCCCCATCTCCTTTTTATTTTAGTTTTTTTTTTCAATGCAAGTCTTTACCCATTTTAAACAAGCAACTACTTCATCTTAGTCACTTTAAAGAATGTATTCTAAGAACTTTGTATTTGGTACAAAATTATCCAACACCCAAGTTCAATAAAGTTATCCTATAGTTTTCCTTAGTTCATGAAATGCACTATGATCATGAATTTTTCCAGATTTTTCAAGCCAACAGTTTAGCTTTTAGAGCCCCCCCCCCCCCTCTAAAAGCTAAACTGCTGGCTTGAAAAAAAATCCTCCGTCCATCAACATTCATGTCCATCACTCTGTTAGTCACATGCAATGATGCAAATCTGAATTCAAATAAAATTTATTATAATGCATTGTTTAATGCAATCAAATAAATGTGTTCCGTACATTACAGTGATAGTCAGACATGCAAAAAGCTTTGACTTAAATTATAGATAACAATCATGTATAAAGTATTTACATTTGGGTAGCCTCGTCGGTCTAGTTTAGCGGTCACTAGTATGACTTCAGCGCAAGGTTCTGAGTTCAGTCCGTGGTAGTCAAAGCGCTATCTTAGGGGCCTTCAGTCATGAATCAGGAGTAACGCGGGACCAGGATCTGTCCTCGCTCCACTCACCAAAAAAGTACATTATTTACAAACTATAAATATACTTCTAAATATAATGAACATTATACTCTTTCTCCTACAGTGGCGCTACGCAACCATCCCGGAGCGCCTCGTAACATTCCTGAGTGTGCTGCTCGCGATGTTGAGCTCGCTCGGCACCATCGGCGGCATCGTGGTGTACGGCGAGCTCACGGCGCTGTTCGTGAAGCGACATCGAGCCGAGCCCGCCACGCCGGACGCCCATGTACTGAGAACCTTCGGCGGAGCGCGGGTGATGTGAGTATATTATATTGACTGAGGTAGCAGGACATAGCCTAGCTGCTTGGCCACGACTCCTCGAGCAAGCGCCTGTGGAGAAAATAAATGAATGAAATTTCTTACGACATACCACTAGTCACCGCAACGCGACGGTACTTAAACGAGGAAAACTTAGACATAACGTGGCCCAGGAACCAAAAGGCCGCGGGAATTTTTGCCTCTTCTCCAGCGCGAGTCCACTGTATATGCTGTACTGTATGGCGATACTTGGCCGAATCCTATTTGCCAGCAGTTTTAGCCAATTTTTCAGCGTATGCCAATGATACATAACATTAAATGTTCACAATACTCACTCTATCATTATCATTACAGCCCAGCAGGCAACCGCTCGCTACACATGGACGTATTAATAGAAGACAGTCAGGCGTTTGCGTTGGCCAGCGTTTCCATCATTGTATTGCACATCATCTCCGCTGCAGCAGCTGTGGCTATGATACAGTGGGCTGCGGCCAGAATGGTACGTTACTGAAGGAATCTTAAAGCCTCTATCTCACTAGGACTCCAGCGGATGATCGTCGTGCTACTAAACGAAATCTATTCAGCTCTTGGAGTCCGCTTGGTTGCACAACCATCCATACATAATGTTGGTAGCGTGATTTGGTTGAGTCATCATGGT
Source organism: Xestia rhomboidea (assembly GCA_963853795.1). Classification (NCBI taxonomy): domain Eukaryota; kingdom Metazoa; phylum Arthropoda; class Insecta; order Lepidoptera; family Noctuidae; genus Xestia; species Xestia rhomboidea. The sequence continues at coordinate 10,857,854 of OY970785.1, forward strand.
ATCCTAGTGAGATAGGATCTATCTTTATCTCAGTGTCATCAAAATGAATTGGTTTCAGAGAGCCGCAATTATTAAAGATTTAAAAATTGCCTACTCAAAAAACTTTTTTGCAAAAAATAAATCCGAATTAAAAAAAAAACACCAAATCAATCAAACAAAGGTCAAGCTTCAGAAGTCGGTGACAAAAACACTAAGTCAATCAAACAAAGGTCACCGACTTCGAAGAAAGAAAGTTATTTTACTTGTTTGTGTTTTTCTCTTTGTTTTATTTTGCTTGTTTTTTTTTAAGTCTGTTTTATTTTTTGTAAAACATCTTTTTATTTTTCCATTTTTAGTTGTAATATCTTATACAAATATTTGCTATGAATTTATTTTACATTGTTAACAATACATGCCATGGGGCTAGGCTTATCCCCAAAAAATGGAACTTAACATACCCAAACTGTCGAAATCTGGGTGTACCTATTGTACAATGCGTAACCCTCAGAGCATACAGGCGTGATGTTACGTCATGATGTTATATGAACAATAAACATCCAAGCGATAGCAGTAATCACGACCGATTTACCGTCTATTTTTGAAGAGTTCCCATTGTATATCTCCGAAGATCAGCATCAGATCTTCACCAAATTTAAATGGGACCACCTCAGGCACCTCACCCACTTCTTTCAAATAAAAAAAAAGAATTTTGAGAATGTTATGATCCGGCTTAGACTTTCGACTTTCAACACGTTTTCTACATGTAACGAAAATCATGCAATGGTGACCTTAAAATCAGATTAAAATAAATAAGCTATTTAAAATAAGTATGTGACTTTTGACCACAATATGTAGAATTCTTTTATAAATCAGAATAAGTGCAGTCAAGTAACATAAAGCTCAATCAAACTAGGAGTTCCGCAAGGGACCGTTCTCAGTCTCTTACTAATTTACATTTTAACTCATGCATGTGACACCAGAGAGGAGTCCTGTGTCCCAGCAGTGGGAATGCTTAAGGCTGATTTAGATTTGTTTGTCTGCAGGTGACCAGGCTAAGACTGCGGCTGCTGCGCTCGGTGCTCAGCCAAGAGATCGCGTTCTTCGACACCAACACCACCATGAACTTCGCGTCTGCGTTGACTGAGTAAGTTTATATTTAGTGTTTGGATAGTTTTGTAACTTTACGTCCTTTATTCTCCAAAAGAGTAGGCCGTACACCGCTGTGTATGATACAGATTATTTGAAAGTGTTCTGGCAGCCTCAATGATAGCACACTAATGGTGTCTGTCATATCTGTAATAGTGCGTGAAACTTTAATCGAGAAAAAAATCCATTTTTTGACTAGTAGTGAGAAAATCTAAATGAAATCCTAGTAAAACTACCCAACCCTATTGATCCTAAAGCCCGAACGCCCAATGCTCAGCAACCAGCAGCTGCATCTTATCCAAATAACTCTATTGCTCTGTCTGTGTTGTGAAAATGTTTGGCTCTTTCAAATTTTCGACCTTGCTGTTCTTTTTTTTAATGGTTATTAACTGCACCATCCTCTCCACAGAGACATGGAGAAGTTCCGCGGTGGTGTGGGCGAGCACGTGGCGATGACCGCCAACCTGGCCGGCACCGTAGTGTTCGGCGCCGCGCTGGCGCTGCAGTACGGCTGGGAGCTCACCCTGGCGGGGCTCGCCGTGGTGCCCGTCTCCATCGTCATCGCGGGGGTCGTGGCCAAGGTAACATAATCTCCGAAGGATCACACCCAGTTATTTTTAAGTCCCATAGAATAGGACTCCAACCTATTGTCATCAAACGAACACAAATCCAGACTCCGTGGCTGCTATTAAAACAATCCTGACGGAAACACACATCAACACTTGTTAACCAACCTAGCTTCATGGTATCTACTTAGATGACAATAATAACAACATCAGCAAACTAGGAAACATTTACAACTTCAACGACGTAGATGGACGACTTTTTGGGCGGAAACCAATCCGAAATCACAAGCTTAGGGTACCATCCAGGTGCCCACCCACATGGACCAACGACCTTTCTATGGGAATTGGGTCGGGACAGATTGAATGTGGATGGTGTAGCACTGAAACTAATTCTCATGTTCTCATGTTGTCCACAGTACCAAACCAAATGCTCAACTAAGGAAGTGACGGCGTACGGCACGGCTGGTCGTGTGGTGGAGGAGGCGCTCGCTAACATCCGGACTGTGCGGGCGTACGCCGGCGAGGACATTGAGGTGGACAGGTATGTTCAACGATAGACAGTAGGCATTACAGTTTGTTAGTTCTACCTTCCTTCTAATTCGTCTCGTCTGATGGGATAAAATCCCAGCGGCAAGAATGACAAACACAACAGAAAACAGACAAAAAAAAGAAGACAGATTTTTATCACCTACTACGGCTGCTCTTGATCTCGCTTTATAGAAAGCAACGGTCGAGATCTACTGTAGTGTGGAACTACTCGGCCCAGAAGATGTCTCTTCACTCCTGTTCACGCTTTGAAGGCTGATGGGTTACAAGAGGAATCGAACCCATACGCTGGTAAAGAATTCCGAACTTTGGCCATGCGCATAACAATCATGGTGGAGAGACGTTAAGTACGGCGAGTCGGGGTATCAACCAAGTGCGGATGGTACCTGGAGATACGTTACTGGTAGTTCAGGAATCATCTACTCAGATTAATCTTTCCTAACATGGTAGCTGCTACCCTTCTAACATTGCGATCATCTTATTTTTTGTATAATATTTTATATGGGAGCTACATCTGCCAACAAACTGCTTTACAGTTCGGCAGAAGTAACATGTTTTGTAATACTTAGGATGTCACCACGAATAAACGCTTTTTCCTTTTTTTTATTCCTCCCTACTTTAAAACTCTTGGTTTATTTTACTTTACACGTCCTCCCTTACTTCAGTTCGTTGCTATCTCGCTCACTCACCTCCTCTCTTTCAGATACTCGACGTCCCTGTCCGCCGCGTCCCGCCACGCCCGAGCGCGCGGGGTGTGGTCGGGTGTCGGCGCCGGGCTCGGCTGGCTGCTCACGTATGCGCTCAACGCCATCGTGTTCGCGTACGGCGCCATCTTGTGTGTCCGGGACATGGATCTGCCGGTGGAGGAACAGGCATATCATCCTGGGGTTATGGTCACGGTATGTTGACTGTTACTGATTCTTTTGTTTTGTACAGATTATGACATAGCGAGTTTTTACAAAGAAACTGTCTAACAGATATGAGTGACAGGCTCTTGAAAATTTCTTTCTTTCCTTCTGTGTTCCTGTTTTCTTTACCACTTCCTAGTTTAGGCTTGGGGAGAACAGAACTTCCTAGTAATTAAGAGCTTATTTTACAAGTCGAATTATGATTAAATAATGGTTTTTGTTTTGGAAGATCAAAAGATTAGATTAGACTACAAAGTTGAAGTCTAGGATTCACTCCCCAGGTTTTCCCGCAGCTATCAGATTCCCGTGTCCATCACCCATCAGGTCGTGGTTCCACCTTGTGGAAGTCTAATTCCCACGCTACGTGTTCTGGTCATCATCATCCTCGTCTTCTTGTCTGAGTCAGTGGCCACGCTATGATTAAGTTCGTCGTTGTGTCTCCGTCAGGTGCTGTTCCTGACCTTCATGGCGGCGCAGGACGTGGCGATGTGCCAGCCGCACCTGGAGATGTTCAGCGCGGCGCGCGGGGCGGCGCGGGGGCTGTTCGCGCTGCTGGCGAGGAGCTCCAGCATCAACGCGCTGGGGGGGGGGGGCCTCAAGCCCGATGTGTTCCGGGGAGATCTCACGTTTGAGAACCTGTACTTTAATTATCCGTCGAGGCCTGATGTTAAGGTTAGTGTGTCTTTAAAGATCTTGGTAGATAGAATCGAAAGTAATAACAGCCACAGTTAATCTGTAAGGTTAAGCAACGCTTGCCGAGGTCGGTTCGTGAGCAAGTGACCATCCATTACATACCGATTTCCTTTAGGCCTTAATTCCTGTTACGCTGATGTCGGTCGCGTACGGTCGGTCGTGACTTCAGCGAGAACAAAATACGGCTGTCGGTCTGCGTCGTAAGTCGGCGTCGCAATATGGTGCTATATAGAACACAATGCGTACGCACGACCGACGTACGCGACCGACATCAGCGTAGCAGGAATTCAGGACTTAGTGTTTTGGAAAGCATGTTAAGCCGTTGGCCACGGCTATTTTTGTAGATTTTCGATTTGACAGTAGTCACGGGTAGTGACAAGCCCGCAAGTCTGACAACCAGTCTTACCAAGGGGTAAGATGTTTTATTCAGTAACTGGGTTGAGGAGGTAAGATAGGCAGTCGCTCCATGTATTGATATTCAGCTGCATTCGGTTAAACTGGAAGCTGACCCCAACAAAATTTTGACAGGCAGATGATGAAAAGATTAACCCTCTCTTTCTCTCCCAGGTCCTCCGCGGTCTATCACTACGCGTGCGAGCGGGAGAGACGATAGCACTAGTGGGCGGGTCCGGCTGCGGCAAATCCACGCTCCTTCAGCTGCTGCAGCGCCTGTACGAGCCCGAGAGCGGCAACATCACAGTAGACGGACACCAGCTGCAAGCGCTGGATTTACATCACTTTAGGACTAGAATTGGTACGTTGTATCTTGAGCAAAATGTTCTTGACTTATATTCGTCCTTCATAGGTCGTCACGTTCATTCACTTCATTTTATTTCTCACACAATTCTTTCACTTGCTTATTCTGTGTCTTCATCCATGTATGTGTATTCACAGTATTTTTGTCCCTTTGTGCAGGTGTTGTGGGCCAAGAGCCGGTACTGTTTTCGGGCACCATCCGCGAGAACATCGCGTTCGGGCTGGACGACGTTAGCGACGATGACGTCATCGCCGCCGCTAAGACCGCGCACGCTCACCAGTTCATCACCAAGCTGGCCAACGTGAGTTAGCACTGATGTCATCATGTTCCTATTAAGTAGTAGGACACAGGTCTCCTCTCTGTGATGCTTAAGTTACACAGTGCGAGCAGCTGGTTGGACAGTAGGCAGCTGCTCGCATTGGGTACTGGTATGCCAGTAGCTCGGCTTGCCTGAGCGAGTTGGCTGTAATCCACCCCGCGGGCGGGTCGGATGTCGCCTGTTTTCGAAATTATTTCTCTAGCACATACTGGTTCCTTCACACTATTTTCTTCACTGTTTTAAGAGCAGTGGTGATGAAATAAATTCCGTAAAGTAGTACACCACTGGACCATCATTGCTCTCTAATATAACAAATTGGAAATCGCAACTGTTGAACTTGAGTGAGGTCTTTGATTAACTTCAGCAGAGGCCCAGGTTGTATAATGTGTTATTGGGTTTTTGATATATGCCCAGTTAATGGCAACAGGCTCACTCTCCTATACAAACGACTTGAAAATACGTGACATAATGTGGGTGTAGTCTGGTACACCTCTGCCTGCCCTTTTGAAATAAGTCGTAATCATTATTTTTGTAATTTTTCAGGGTTACAACACAATGCTTGGTTCAGGCGGGTCGCAGCTGTCGGGCGGTCAGAAGCAGCGGCTCGCGATCGCTCGCGCCGTCCTGAGGCACCCTGCGATACTACTGCTGGATGAACCGACGTCTGCCCTCGACCCTGCTGCTGAGAGACAGGTTTGTTTTCATTCAGTGTCATCATCATCATCGTCTTCTTTTCTTCTTCTCAACATCCCACGCCTTCACGCTTCTCAACGCCCACCGCTGGGCATAGGCTTGACGACAACAAAGTCAAGCCAAACAAAGTCAAGCAAAGGATCGGAATCACCCAATCCTTTGCTTCTATTTTGTTGTGCCCGGCTAGATCCACAATGATCATGTAATTTTGTTCTAAACCTACTACATCTTAAAATCATTTATTCAAATTAAGCTGAGAAATCAACACTTTTTGAACGTCAATATGATAAGACAGCCCCTCAAAAGGCCACCCCATCTCTATCAATTATCATCTCGATGCTCACAACTTCGTATACAATCCATCTATATTTTCTTTAGGTTGCTTTTTAAACAAACATTTCGGTTGTTTCTTTCTCAGAGCTATCAATTGGTTAGCTGTATTATCATCATCATTCTCTTGCCGTTATCCCAATTCATTTGGGGTCGGCGCAGCACGTCTTCTTTTACTATAGGTACCTCTCTATTACTCGTCATCTCATCAACACTTCCGTTCTTGCCATATCATCCTTCACACAGTCCATCCATCGTTTCTTTGGTCCTCCTCTACTTTTATACCCATCCACATTCATACTTAGAACTTTCCTCACGACATTCATTGTTTAGATGTATTAATTAATTCTAAAACGTACATTCGCACCAGGTCCAAGCAGCACTGGACGCAGCCAGCGTGGGCCGCACCACCCTAGTGGTCTCTCACCGTCTGTCCACCATCGTCAACGCAACCCGCATCATATACATCGAGCAGGGAGCAGTCCTGGAGCAAGGCAGCCACCAGGAGCTCATGGACAAGCGGGGCATGTACTGGAGACTGCAGCAGGAGGACATGACCAACAAGTAAGTGTGACAAGTATAAACAAGCGTGCATATGGAGCAGGGAGACATGCAGGCAGGTACCATCAGGAGATCTTGTTAGGGTGTTCACTACCAACCAAGCATCCATTAAATGAAGCCTGTTCTAATTTGCAGGAGTATCGCGAGTACGCTGACTTCGGAACCGGAGGCTGATGATGATGACGTCACCGGCGCCGACGATGTGCCACACTTCACCCGCTGCATCAGCAGACAGTCTACTCGAGGTATCCTTGCCTTACTCAATAATGCATCTTTCGAATTATATGAGCAGTAAAGCATATGTCAGCGCTGCTACTAAACATTCTGGGTTAGATTCCTAGGCCGGGCTAAATGTTATTCGGTTTTTCCATCAGGAATTTCTCAGTAGCAGACCGCCCAGTGGAGGGTCACTCTATGTTAAATGTGTACTATTTTCATACCTATAATTTGTATAGTCTACCTACATAATTAAAATAGTATTCTATGTCCAGTTGTCTGTGAGTGTTCTATGTTGTGTGTGCCTGTATGATTTGCAACATTCGCGTCAGCACCGAACGTCTAAAATCCAAGAGTACGATTAATATTTCAGATACATTTGACACCGTCGTTAATAATAATAATAACCATCACTGACAGGACTTATTGTCGCCAATAAGCCTGATATAGGGTGATAGACCGATCAGCGCGCCGGGTAATGTCGTGACGGCCAATGGCCTATAGCCAAGAGCTTCGATGACCATCTATCGAAGCTCTCTTTAGGCGGTTGGATCAAGGGCCTGATTCAGTAGGCAGTACTCCTCGATACGGCTCGCATTGTGAGGACGTTCCTGTCTCAGCAGCCCTAACCACCGGTGGCTTGGACCCTGCTCCCGACACCGGCGGACTACTATTTTTTTATATTTATAAATGTTTTATATGTTTTTTATAAGAAATATTTGAAAATGTAAATAATAAGATGTTAAGATGAATTAAGGAGATAATAAGAATAATATCTTTATCGTTGAAGGGTTATACTAAGCTTTGTACCTCTCCGTCAGAGTCTGTACGTCGCTGGGCCCGCAGCTCGGCCCGCGCCAGCTCGGCGCACGTGCCGTTCCCCGCCGCCGACGCACTCAACCATATCGTGAGTTACATCATCATCTGCATGTCTTTTCACATCTATGTTGGGTAACACCAGTCATTTACATGGAGCGACTGCCTGTCTGACCGCCGCAACCCTGTAACTGGGTATTACTATACTAAGGCTGGTTGTCAGACTTCACCATGCAAGCCCGGTGCAGGTTGGTAGATGTCATATGTCTTCGAATTTTCGGTCGGACTAGGACATATCGGTCTCCTCAAGATATTTCCTTCATCGTGTTGAGAGCAGTGGTGATGATGGAAATTAGAAGAAGGAGACATTACCATGTCCTAAAACAAAAAAAAGACATGTGCCATCCACAAACCGCACTCGGACCTGGTAGTAGGTTAAGCTAACCACCTTCCCCCCCTCACTCTTCAGGAACCAGTCGAAGACGACGCGGAGCCCGAACAAGAGAAGGAGCCCGCAGTGTCCAGCTGGTCCCTGCTGCAGCTCAACGCACCGGAGTGGCCGCTGCTGACGGGCGGGGCGGTAGCCTCGCTGCTGATAGGAGCCACCATGCCGGTGTTCGCGCTGTTCTTCTCGCAGCTGTATGGAGTGAGTAGCCGCGTTTTAAACCACTAATTTAGACTGCTTACATAAGACATTAATTGACAGTATGAAACTCAAAAGACTTTCTCAGACACTAAGGTTACGGTTCCACCAGATGCACAGGTATTTATTAAATATCCAGTGGAAACAGCCTTATGCACATGATCCTCTAATTGTACGAGATTATGTCAGAACTTCTCAAAGTAGTCGAATAGGAAGCTCACGAAAAACACGTCGATGCCTTTGTTTCGTTTCAAAAGACGTGACTCGAAACCGCTCCGATCAAATGTGCTGATTTGAGTCGAGCCGATTCCACGTCTATAGGTGTGGTCACTCCTAAGCTTTTTCTAATAACTTTAACTAACGCAACATTTCGTTCCCAGATGTTCGCGTGGTCAGACAAAGCCGCCATCTTGTCCCAGTCGCAGCTGTACGCGAGTCTGTTCGCGGGCGTGGCGGCGGCGTGCGGGCTGGTGACCTTCTTACAGACCTGGCTCTTCAACCTGGCGGGGTCCAGGCTGACGGACAGGCTGCGGCAGAAGACTTTCAGGAACTACCTTGTGCAGGTGCGTGGATACTTCTGGAAGGTCTAACAACAATTTAGCCAAATGTAAAGGACGTTGTTCTTTAATTAACTGCGGGACCAACGCTAAAATGTTGAGAGAAGAGAGCTGTTCCATTTATCCAAAAATTTACTAAAAAAAGAAACATTGCATAGTATGAAATGTTTACTTAGTAGTACTTTAAGGGATTTTGCATAATCTCTTTAACAGTCCCTTCAGTTTTCTCGCTGTTTAACGACAACAGATGCTTCGAACAATATAATCCTAGCCTAACTTCCTTCCTAACAAATTTCACAAATGCGAAAGTGACCCAAGAAACATGTAGGCGTCAATAGCGCATATACAACTTTTGGCGACCATAGAGCGTAGTATAGTATCTTCGTGTTTCAGACACTGTATACTTATTAGGAAATATAGTACCTAAATGCTAGTACTTACACTTTTACTATCAATCATACTCATTGTTTATATTATTTACTTTTACATCTTATGTCGCGCCTTGGCGACAACTATTTTTATTGGCACCCTTTCGGCCTCTTGGATGTGTTAACCCACTGGTGGGCACTACCAAGGTTGGAGATTGGTTACTTCACTTCATTGGCACCCTTGGGGAGGCCCTCAGTTGGTCTTGATGTAAAGTGCGAACTCCCCAGGTCAGGTTACGGCGTCCTCTGGGAGTATGGAGTAATATATATATATCTATATAATACTTATTACAAATACTTTAACCTACACACATACCTTTTACCTCTGGTAATTGGCACCCAAAAAAATCTCAGTCTGATGGCCTCCCCAAGGGATACGCCCGTTCTTCACGCCATACTCCCAGAGGACGCCGTAACCTGACCTGGGGAGTTCGCACTTTACATCAAGACCAACTGAAGGCCTCCCCAAGGGTGCCAATGAAGTGAAGTAACCAATCTCCAACCTTGGTAGTGCCCACCAGTGGGTTAACACATCCAAGAGGCCGAAAGGGTGCCAATAAAAATAGTTGTCACCAAGGCGCGACATAAGATGTAAAAGTAAATAATATAAACAATGAGTATGATTGATAGTAAAAGTGTAAGTACTAGCATTTAGGTACTATATTTCCTAATAAGTATACAGTGTCTGAAACACGAAGATACTATAGTAGACAAGCAAAATATTTCAATAAGAGCTTTAACACAGAGTTACAACGGCGATTACAGGTTGAGTTTAAAGGTTACAGACATACAGCAGCAATTTTTAACACTACAATACGGGCAAAGCATCTTTTGTTATAGGTTTAAGTGAATCTTACAACTGTAAGATCTAAATAATAAGTAAGCATTGGCTACAACCCTCCAAAGTGCTATGCAATCAATAATAAACTCTCGCCAAGAACCAGAACTTGCACAAAAGCAATAATGACCACTACCAGTTCTACAATGGTGCTCATAAACTCTTTTGTACCACCAAATGCCTAAAGAGGTACAAAACTCTCTTATGTTACTTAAAGTCGAACAGTAGGAACATATTTTGCTATAATAGAACTTCTAATGCTTAATGTGACTTCTGTTTAACTTTAGGTAGAGTAATAGAGCTTAGTATCACTTCCGTACCCCTTATTTGTTAAATTCATTTGCCCACCATGTTTAGGTTACGGATTATTTGACTAAGTTGAGAAAAACATAAGAAAACACAATTTCATTGAAGTATTTTGCTTCATTGTGTGCTAATACTACTAGCACGATACCTTAAGGTGGATGCTCCGTCACTGTCACATACAAATAAATGGCGGCGTTTTGGATCCGACGAATTTCATTATGTTGATGAAATAAAAATATCCTTAGATGTTAAAAATGTTAGCAGCAGAGGCTGTTTTTATAGCCTTCGTGTATTTATACTAGAGCTTAAAGCGTTAATAATCACCTATTTGTCACCTTCTTATCACTTAAAAATATATAGAGCGACATTGTAGTTCTACTGTACCGCTTAAGGAGTTAGTATTCACCTATTTGCAGCCCTCTTAGAACCCAAAGAGTTAATAAACGATATTATACTCTATTGTACCACTAAAGGAGTTAATTTTCGCTTATTTACCACGTTTTTAGCCCTTGTAGTTTCAGTTATCGCTATTATAGATCTCTCATTGCTCTATTATACCTCTTGATCCATTCTGTAACTCTGATTACCGCCATTAAACAATCTAAGGTAATAAAAGAGTGTGCCATTTCGGATCATGATTAAATTATATTTTACAAGCAGAGTACAACCCAAATTGATTGTCAAATTCTAAATTAACACGAGCAAAGCTGCGGGCAAAAGCTAAAGTACACAAATATAAGTAAACATTTTGTTTTCACTTCAGGAGCAAGGCTGGTTCGACTTATCTCAGAATTCTGTTGGCGCGTTGTGTGCGCGACTATCCACGGACTGCGCGGCCGTGCAAGGAGCGACTGGTGAGTTTATTATCCTAACATTTTATATTCATGGGCAAAACTAACCCATCTGGGCTTTCGACACTGTTCAAATATTATTTTACTTCACTGTTAAATAATACTGAATCTCTTTTTACCTCACGAAATGAAATCATTTAAATGGAGAAGTATCGAAGAAGAAGACACGCTGCGCCGACTCCAAATAAATTGGGAGAAGGGCGAGAATGATGATGATATGGATGGAGTTCGTCAAGGAACAGTTCTATGACTTGCGTTACTTCTCTTTAATCTCTGTTCTCCTGAACAGGTACTCGACTGGGCACGGTGCTGCAGGGTGTGAGTACAATGACGCTGGGCGTTGGGCTCGCCATGTTCTACTCCTGGAAGATGACTCTCGTCAGCCTCCTGTCTGTGCCTTGTGTGAGTATGTTTGAACTAACATTGACTCCTAAGGGAAGTCACTTTCATGACCGAGATTATCTATACATCTACCTATTTTTTAGACATGCTGATGTTTATTCGAATCAAATGTTTTGAAACCCTGTTTTAAGCTTTCACGGTTCATAACTATACTTAAAATGTCACTTACGGGATATCTTCCGTGGTAATTTATTGTTTTTTGAGCTCCCGATATTTCGACGCTGTTGCAAGCGCCATGATCGCGGGTCAACTGGAGAATGTGGGTGGATGGAAAAAATTGTTAGGAGCAGACAAATCTGTCTACCCTCTTTCTTTGTCTTTTGCTACGCGCACCACTGGAACTCGATACTAAGTCACGGCAAAACACACTCACAGTATCACCAGGTTTTGTGAAGTTCTTATTATGTTGCTGGCTGCTACTTTTGAGCATACTCAATACTGGATTCCACGTACTTGACAATTTGAAGCCATCCTCTCGATTGAAATTTTTGTATTTCCTTATTTCAATTGCTTCTCTTGTCAACCTTGGAAAGTAATGTTTGTCTGTTGACAAAATACGTGGCTTGTGGAATTCAATCCAGTGATTGGGCCCCGACTGCAATAGGTGTTCCGCTATGGCCGATTTCTGCTCATCGTTGTTTTTCACAGCCTTTATGTGCTCTTTGATGCGGCATGAGACAGTTCGCTTCGTTTGACCGATGTATGAACTGCCGCAACTGCAGTCGATTTTATACACCCCAGGATGTTCGTACGGGATCTTATCCTTGGGGGAACGCAGACTTTGTGCAACTTTCTTGTGAGGAGTAAACACGGTCTTAATCGAGTATTTACTAAGTAAACGACCTATTTTGTCCGTTACTCCTCTAAGGTATGGCAAGAAAGTTGGTTGACGCTCCACCGTAGATCGGGCGGTTCGCATCTTTTTTGGTGTTACTCCTACAACGTCAGTTTTGTAGCCATTCTTATGCAGAACCTTTTGAACGTGGGCTAATTCACTAGCAAGATGTTCAGAGTCACACAGGTCAAATGCACGATTTGTGAGCGAGGTGATTACGGCCCTAAGGTGACAGGGGTGATGATGTGAGGTGGCATGTAAGTAGCGGTCCGTATGAGTCGACTTCCTGTACACTGAATGGCTGAGGGTCCCATCACTCCTTGCAAAGACTTTCACGTCAAGGAATGCCAACGTCCGATCTTTCTCCACTTCCGCTGTGAAACGCATGGCCGAGTGGATATTATTCAGATGGTTCAAACATCTCTCGACTTCTGGTATTCCACCTCTGAGGATGCAGAATACGTCGTCCACATATCGCTTCCAAACCTTGATAGGCACCGGACATGTTGAAATAACCAGGTCTTCGATGTGTTCCATCCACAAGTTAGCAACCACAGGTGCCACTGGACTACCCATGGCTACTCCATCAATTTGTTGATAAAACTGGCCTTTGTATAAGAAGAAATTGCTGGATAAACAGTGTTCCAGCAATTTGGCATAATCCATCGGAATATCGTGTTCTGGAAACTTTCTTCTCATAACTTCCATACATTCCAGTACGGGAACATTGGTGAAGAGGGATTCGACGTCAAAACTGACCATAATCTCATCATCCTCGACCCTGGTCTGTTTCAACAAACTCACAAAATGGCGGGAGTCCTTGACGAAAGATGTAGTGTGGCCCACCAGTTTCTGTAGCGTGTCTGAAACGTGTCTCGCTAAGTCACTAGTTGGAGAATCAATCTGACTAACTATTGGGCGCAATTATAACCCAACGGCGAGGGTCTCGCGACGTACTATCCAGATTATTAAAGACTGCCATGATGTCTTCTCTGACGAAGTCCTAAACAAGCTCCTTAGGCCCAAGGTGTCGCAGCCACCAAAGTTTTACGGATTACCCAAAATTCATAAGAAGGATGTCCCATTGCGCCCAATAGTTAGTCAGATTGATTCTCCAACTAGTGACTTAGCGAGACACGTTTCAGACACGCTACAGAAACTGGTGGGCCACACTACATCTTTCGTCAAGGACTCCCGCCATTTTGTGAGTTTGTTGAAACAGACCAGGGTCGAGGATGATGAGATTATGGTCAGTTTTGACGTCGAATCCCTCTTCACCAATGTTCCCGTACTGGAATGTATGGAAGTTATGAGAAGAAAGTTTCCAGAACACGATATTCCGATGGATTATGCCAAATTGCTGGAACACTGTTTATCCAGCAATTTCTTCTTATACAAAGGCCAGTTTTATCAACAAATTGATGGAGTAGCCATGGGTAGTCCAGTGGCACCTGTGGTTGCTAACTTGTGGATGGAACACATCGAAGACCTGGTTATTTCAACATGTCCGGTGCCTATCAAGGTTTGGAAGCGATATGTGGACGACGTATTCTGCATCCTCAGAGGTGGAATACCAGAAGTCGAGAGATGTTTGAACCATCTGAATAATATCCACTCGGCCATGCGTTTCACAGCGGAAGTGGAGAAAGATCGGACGTTGGCATTTCTTGACGTGAAAGTCTTTGCAAGGAGTGATGGGACCCTCAGCCATTCAGTGTACAGGAAGTCGACTCATACGGACCGCTACTTACATGCCACCTCACATCATCACCCCTGTCACCTTAGGGCCGTAATCACCTCGCTCACAAATCGTGCATTTGACCTGTGTGACTCTGAACATCTTGCTAGTGAATTAGCTCACGTTCAAAAGGTTCTGCATAAGAATGGCTACAAAACTGACGTTGTAGGAGTAACACCAAAAAAGATGCGAACCGCCCGATCTACGGTGGAGCGTCAACCAACTTTCTTGCCATACCTTAGAGGAGTAACGGACAAAATAGGTCGTTTACTTAGTAAATACTCGATTAAGACCGTGTTTACTCCTCACAAGAAAGTTGCACAAAGTCTGCGTTCCCCCAAGGATAAGATCCCGTACGAACATCCTGGGGTGTATAAAATCGACTGCAGTTGCGGCAGTTCATACATCGGTCAAACGAAGCGAACTGTCTCATGCCGCATCAAAGAGCACATAAAGGCTGTGAAAAACAACGATGAGCAGAAATCGGCCATAGCGGAACACCTATTGCAGTCGGGGCCCAATCACTGGATTGAATTCCACAAGCCACGTATTTTGTCAACAGACAAACATTACTTTCCAAGGTTGACAAGAGAAACAATTGAAATAAGGAAATACAAAAATTTCAATCGAGAGGATGGCTTCAAATTGTCAAGTACGTGGAATCCAGTATTGAGTATGCTCAAAAGTAGCAGCCAGCAACATAATAAGAACTTCACAAAACCTGGTGATACTGTGAGTGTGTTTTGCCGTGACTTAGTATCGAGTTCCAGTGGTGCGCGTAGCAAAAGACAAAGAAAGAGGGTAGACAGATTTGTCTGCTCCTAACAATTTTTTCCATCCACCCACATTCTCCAGTTGACCCGCGATCATGGCGCTTGCAACAGCGTCGAAATATCGGGAGCTCAAAAAACAATAAATTATCAGGGAAGATATCCCGTAAGTGACATTTTAAGTATAGCAAATGTTTTGAGTTCGAGTGACAGTGACGACGCTCTACTTTTCCTCAAACTTGTTTTGCCCTATTACGAGTCTCATCCCGGTGAAGTATCTTTGTCAACAGTACATCCTGTACCATCTAACATATCTGTTTCTTGCAGGTAATGGGCGCGATCTACCTCGAGGGCTATGTGAACAAGCGCGCGGAGACCCGCGAGCGCGCGGCGCTGGAGCGCGCCAGTCGTATCGCCACGGAGGCCGTGCTCAGCGTGCGCACCGTGCACTCTCTGGGTATGTATGTCTGTCAGCGCCGGAGGAGAGCGCGCCAGTCGCATCGCCACGGAGGCCGTGCTCAGCGTGCGCACCGTGCACTCTCTCTATTTATATTAGGCAGGTGACTAATCCAGTTCCTGTCCCTCTCCTCCAGGTGTAGAAGAGACGATCCTGTCCCGCTACGCGCAGTCCCTGGTCGAGGCGGAGGCCCGCTCTGCACCTGCGCGGCGCGTGCGCGGTCCCGTGTACGGCGCGTGCGTGTGCGCACCCACGCTGGGCTACGCCATATCTCTGGCCTACGCCGGCTACCTCATAGCCAGGGAGGACCTGCCCTACGAGTACGCCATACTGTGAGTGTGCAGCTGAACTTAATAATGAAGCGTGCATAGGTCATCCATTACCTACATATCGGACTGCTGATTACAAGACAAATTTAATCAACTGCATCCGATTAGACTGGAAGCCGACCTCATCACATCAGTACTAATCCCGCTGTTCTTGTGCAGTGTAGCTGAAGCTCTTATCTACGGCGCCTGGATGCTGGCGGCGGCGCTGTCGTTCGCGCCGAGCTTCGCGGCGGCGCGGCGCTCGGGGGCCAGGATCGTCAGCGCACTGGAGAGGGAACCGAAGGTCATCACCGAGGGAACTGCTAAGGATGACGTGGAATGGGTAAGGAGTTAAGGACAATCTTAAATTTACACAACATCATACTTGCAATCCTCGAAAGGCTATCCCAAAATGTAAGGCTGTTTCTTAATATTTACACCCAGATTTTTCTAGTTTGGCTTGGCCAGCTAAAGGTTAAAATGTAGCTGCATTTCGTTCTCACACCGAAGTAAGTTAAAATAATACCGCTTTCAGAGGTAGTGGTAGGGCTCTTGTAACTTAATATCAACCACAGCAATACAACAAAAACTCATAATTCCCATTCTCTTCCCAGTCCGCAGAAGGCGAGGTGAACTTCTCGAACATATCGTTCAGCTACCCGTCGCGCCCCAACGTGCCAGTCCTCCGCGGACTGTCCCTGAGGGTTCCCGCCAAGGCCACGGTAGCGCTGGTGGGCCCCAGCGGCTGCGGCAAGTCGACGCTACTCAACCTGCTCATGAGGAGCTACGATGCTGATGAGGGCACCGTGGTGAGTAGACTAGCATTTTCTTGGACCTCTCCAAGGCGTTTGACCTGGTTGATTATAATATCTTCTGGTCGAAATTGCGCGAGCAAGGTCTTTTTACTAAGTTCAATAAGTTGTTAGACTACTGGTATGACAACCAAATCAACCAGGTCAGATGGTCGGGTGCTTTGTCTGAGGCGTATGGGTTGAAGTGTGGGGTGAGACAGGGAGCCCTGACTTCGCCGGCGCTCTTCAGTCTATACGTCAATAATTTGATCGAGGAGCTCAGCAGCACTGCTATCGGATCTATTCATGGCCAGATGATTAATAGAATAAAGTAAAAGTCCCTCGATTGATGGACTCAGACGGATGCTTGAGATATGTGAGAGATACACTACGTGTCATGGTTTATTGTTCATGTCCAGAAGAGTGAGCTTGTGGTGTTTAGGGTAGGTATAAAACTCCCGATATTTCGACGCTGTTGCAAGCACCATGATCGCGGGATGACTCAATATCGGGAGCTCAGATAAGTGATAATCACGGAAGATATCCCGTAAGGGACAGAATAAGTTTAGTTATAAAGCGTGAAAGCTTAAAACAGTGTTTGATTAAGTACATCGTTTTGTTTTTGCTCAGAGCCTGGACGCCAAGGACATAAAACGCGATCTCACCCTCCCCCGCCTGCGCGCTCAACTGGGCCTGGTCCAGCAGGAGCCCTCGCTGTTCTCGCGCAGCATCCAGGACAACATCGCGTACGGAGACAACGCGAGAGACGTTCCTATCGAGGAGATCATAGATGCAGCCAAGCAGGCTAATGTGCATAGCTTTGTTAGTGGACTGCCAATGGTATGTACCTACTTTATCAGCTTTATGTCAAATATATAAATAGAAGCTCGTGGCTAAATAATAACAGCCGCTCGGGATTCAACAAGTCCAAAATAAGCCGATAGAACACATTAGTGTTGATAGATGGAGCAATTTGGAACAAAGCATAAGCGTGACTACTGTTTTTTTTACATAGTGCGTCAATGTGTTCTTTCCAGTTTAGTTTGCTGTCTATAATTAAGCCGATTCGAGAAAATGGACATTAGATACTTCATTTATAGTGTAATTATATCATGAATCAAATTTACATTTAATGGATTATGCAATCTTTGTCCAAAGAGCATTATATTTTTTTTAGATACATTTATTTTTAAATTATTATTATCAAGCCAAGAAATTATTGATTTCAAAAAATTATTTGTCAGATTTATAATTATTAATGTCCTTACATGCAATTGAAACTGTACTGTCATCAGCAAATAATGTCATAGATTGAGTCGTTGCCTTTGGCAAGTCGTTGATATAGATAATAAACAACGGCAGCCCTAGGACACTGCCTTGAGGAACACCGTATGTGACATTTCTCCTCACGGAGCTGAATGTTTCCTCTTTTTTTGTTTTAGGATTCACTTTAGTTACTACTGTTCTGTTATCTGATGTCGGTTCGTTAAATAGGATCTAATTAAATCTAAAATATTGCCTCTTATGCCGTATGCTTCAAGTTTACTGATTAATATATTATGATCTACATAATCAAAAGCCTGTGACAAATTGCAATAAATTGCACAAGCTAGAACTGTTTTGTCATCGTGGCCTATAACATTTTGGATGAATTCGTAAATGGCCATATTCGTGGTTTTATTTTGTCGAAAGCCCTTTTGTTCGCTGCACAAAATATGTTCGCCGTAAAAATACTTTTCGAAAATTTTGAAAATAGGTATTGGTAATAGTTTGCACTAGGCATGCCATTAACTGTTTGCATATATGTAGTTAAATATGGCGCAGAAATTGAAACTGACTTAGGGACATTTTTAAAAGAAAAAAACTTTATAAGAAACAAATAAATACTGCGCGAATTGTGCAGTATTTATTTGTAAGAAACAAATAAATACTGCTATAAAGTTTTTAATCGCTCGCGTGCCTGATGAAAGATCGATGTGGGCCGGAGGTGGCCCGGGGGCCGTCTGTTGGACGGACCTGCTCTAGGGGGTATCATTACTACGGATAGAGTCCAAGAGTAATTGAATTAGGTCTTCGACTACTCGAGGACGTTATTTTAAGAAGTTTTAAGAAAGTCGACTGCCAATCGGCCACACCGGCCCATTGGGCGTCCGGTCCATCGGGCATTTGCCCGATTTGCCCGTATGGCCAGTCCAGGCCTGATCTGTAGCGATTCTCTTATCATATTTATATAATTACTCTCAGATTTATGTCATTTTCTCCCATGAAAATGATACAGTAATCGTTATCAGTTTATCAGTAAAGTCTTTCAATTTATTTTCTTTGTGGTCTAAGAGTTCCTTTAAAGTTCCATTTGGTATAAAATAATGGCAGAAATCGAAGTAGTCGGAGAAGACGCCTTCATGAATCAAGGATAAGTGCCCTGCAGGTTTGGAGCCACTGCTTAGAATGCATAAATTATTCTTTGATTAGTTCTTGCAATGATATCTGCCATCTCTTTTTTTTACTATGTTTAGGTTTATTACTATTGACGGATACAGATGAGTGTACCTCTTTTAAATAGTGTGCTGGCTGCGTATGGGCGTGGCTAGAAGTTTGATGAAATGATCTGTCCGCAGGGCTACGCCACGGTGCTGGGCAGCGGCAGCGGCTCGTCGCTGTCGGGCGGACAGAAGCAGCGCGTCGGGCTCGCGCGCGCTCTGCTGCGCCGCCCCGCGCTGCTGCTGCTGGACGAGCCCACCTCCGCGCTCGACGCCACCAGCGAGAAGGTGAGCAGTCGACACGTTATACAGTACGGTCGCGTGCGTCAGCGAGAAATACAGTAGCAACGTCAGCGTCGCAGTATAGTGATATAATAAACACAATGGTACGCGCGACCGATGTACGCGACCGACATCAGCGTAAGAGGAATTCAAGCCTTAACGAAGCCAATCAATCAAGGCAATCTTTTTTTCGTTCCGGACTATACCTGGGAACTACCTAGATATTGGAGGTCAAAGTTCCAACTTGATACAAGTTTTTAAAAGGTGGTGAACAAAAACAAAAGTCATAGTTTTCTTCATGGGTATCACTTTTGGTCGTTTATTTACGACGCGGTTTATAGAATTTAAGAACGTCAAAAAATGTATGGTTTTAACAGAATATATGACACTCGGTTTCGTGTGATTAATTAGTAAGTTTACTGGCTAAATGAGGGCTAACGTTTTACTACTCACCAGATGGCGCCACTGTCGAGTTCGGTCCTGTACTTCAAAAAGTTATTTTTTTTACGTACAACAACATAGTGTAAACTTCAGACATAAATATATGCAAAATTATCCCTTTAGCAAGCATGAAACATTTAAAATACATTGTTCCTCCAAGTATCTACCTAACAAATCACATCCTTACTTGCTTCTTCAAATCATAATTAATCAGGAATGGCTCAATCTTGACCACCATCGGAAATATTAGTCAAAATACGTGATAAAAAGCGCGCAACGCACGAACTCTATTGACACACCTAACATTACTGAAGACCTTACTCGACACGAACGCCTCTATCGGCGAATTTATGCGCGATAGCCCCCTATTGTTTTAGCCATGTCTACGTTAAGACTTTAAATTAGAGGTAAAGTACAAAATAACCATTTCTGTTCTTCTTCGTCATTATATTATTTCAGTTCCACCCCTTCACAGCGACAACAATAATAACAATGTCCTCTGTTCTCAGACGGTACAAGCGGCGCTGGAGGCGGCGGCAGCAGACCGCACCACCATCATCATCGCACATCGCCTCGCCACCGTGCGCCATGCTGACGTCATCTGCGTCATCGATAAAGGTAAGGAGAGATCGCATGCAGCGGGATCAGAATGTTGAGATGGACTTGTGAAAGACCTATACATGATGGAAAGAGGCCTCTCTTATCAGTAGTGTTACGAGCTGGGTATGGGATAAATAAATACTACCGATTAAACACGAAATATCTTTATTAATCACAAAACATTTATAACTCAATTTCTGATCACTATTCACTTACATATCGCACTTCTAGTTCATTTCGATTCGCTTCGTTGTATTGCGTTGTATCGCCTAAATTAGACTGACTGCTCCCGCGAACACGACGGCTATTTATAATGACGACCGATCCTTCGAGAACTCGAATCGAACCTTCTTTACAGTTCCATAGTGGAACATCCTAGAATTATTCTACAATCTTCGAGAGAGTTCCATAGTGGAACATTCGAGACTTGCATACGTGCAAGTCTCGAATGTTCCACTATGGAACATCTAGAATGTTCTCGTAATGTAAAACAACTGACGTAACAGTATCCTTAAGCCATGCAAACTTAAGTCTGAGCCTACGGGTTACACGACTCTGCAAAATCTACGAAAGATTCAAAGCGGGTTGGTATGAACATGGACATGTGATGAAGAGGGATGAAACGCAAGTGAATAAAAGAATGATGAATAATTCATGTTGATGAATGGTGATGGAGAGAAAAGTCCAAGAAAAGATAGATTGTGTGTATGGATAGACAGGGGAGAATGGAAAGTAAAAAGCAGACCACAATATCGTTGAGGTAAGGCAGGCAGGTGATGTATAACAAGTTACACTTTATGTTACAGGCGTGGTTGCAGAGAGCGGTTCGCACGACGAGCTGGTGAAACGCCGCGGTCTGTACTGGACGCTGTTACAGCAACAAGCTCCCGGCGATCACGCAACGTGACGTGCAACATGTAAGCGCAACGTGTTGCGTTAACAAAATGACTGACTTCATGTTTAGGATAGTACATTGGTTTAGAATAGGATATTATGGCTTATAAAGGCTTGAAAATTAACCTTTAAAATATACATTTAGGTATTTCGTGTCAAAGCTTCTATGATGCTACACACATTCGGGTGCATGATTCGTTACAACCGGGTTGCACGTTCGAGAAAAGTCGCACGGCTTAACCTATGTTCCTAGTTAAACACTTTTTCGAGTGACGATTCACGTATGTGTGGCCCCAACATTACGCATAAGATGATGCGACCGAAATTGTAGAACAGGGCCGGCAGCAGTCTCGACATAGTTAGCGAAAAAATCGCTAACTTTCGATCGCTGATAACTCACGAAAAAATTCGGTTGCAATAATGATGCTTGCGAGTAATGATGCCGGCCCGTATGATAGAAAATTAAAGCTATGCATTCTGAAAGCTGGCAACTTCACATAATTATAGCTATCGAACAAGTCATTATTTTTCTACAACTATTTTAGTGCATTACACAGTGATATTTTTGTAATTTAATTTATAGGTACGGGATCAAATCAGCGAAATATTTGACAGAAATTTGCGATGTTGCCAGCTTTCAGAATACTCATTTGATGTGATAATAATAATTCTGCCAGCTGTGAATATAAACTGATATTATAAGTTTAACTAATGTAATAATAATAAAAAGTTAGTAAGGTGTAAGCGCCAGGGTAGCTCGCTCTCTATTTTGCAATTTGCAGATCAGTGTCAGGTTGTATGTTGATTGAAATAATTATGATTCGCGGCCGTAATAAATATGGTCTTACTGAGATAAATAGTCTGGCGCTTTCACCATAAGTACATATCGTAGAGCTATGTTTTGTGTTCAATCGCTCTCTGGCTTGCGAGCTTGTAATTATAGTGCTACATGCTTCTATTGGCGCGTGGCCACACTAATCCTAGGAACTAACTTATCATGTATATTTCGACAGGCGTTGATCTAGTGGTCGAATGCGTGGTTCGATTCCCAGGTAGGGCAGTGTTATTGGGTCTTTCCATCAGGAATTTCTCAGTAGCAGCTAGGGAATCTTGAGTTGTCCCTAGGGAATCTTGGGTTAATTGTAAGCTCAACTACTAATACATAGATTTCAAGATACCTGACGAAATGTAGGTGTACTATTAGGTACACCGGCTCTATCTAACCCTTCGGGAAGAACAGATGATTTCCAGCGGCCTCGTGACAACATAGGTCAAGCGCTATATACTAACTAGGTAAATTGACAAACCAAATACCTTTTGATATTTTTATGTAAGTTACAAGGAAGTAAGTTAATGTAAGATGCTAGTGACAGGCAAATCTTCAGTTCAAAGATTGAACTCGGTAATTGTGCGTCCAGCACTAGAGCTGACGCGTACGACGGGGACATCCCCGTTACGAAGTTCAATCTGAAGTGGTTTGTGTACTCTGACATGCCTATTCTTGGCTTCTCAGATTTTTTGTGAAATAGGTAACTTAAACTGAATAAATATTTGTCTGTGATTGTGAATCTATTTATCGTTGAGTGTAGTAAGAGTAAGTTGAGTGGAGTGCTATAATATATGGCAACATTTCGGCTTAAGGTGGAAGCTCCAGGGCAGCCCGCGAAATTCAAATTTCCTTGTATTTTTTTGCAATTTGCAGGTCAGTGTCGGGATGTGTGGTGATGAAAACAACTCTCATTATTCATTGAACCCCATTCAATAACTATTTCATTGAAAAGTCATTCAATGGGGTTAAATGAACTTGGAGGGTTGTTTTAATAAGTTTAATGATTACAATGCTGTAACTACCTACCTACGTGTTACTTGCGCGGATCATTAATTTTAATCAACATACCTGAGACTGACCTGCAAATTGAAAAAAAAAAACCGGTCAAGTGCGAGTGGGGTTCGCGCACGAAGGGATCCGTACCATTGTCTATACAACACAAGACAAAAAAAAAACACGTTTGTTGTATGAGAGCCCCTCTTAAATATTTTCAGTATTTGTTGTTATAGCGGCAACAGATATACATCTTCTGTGAAAATGTCAACTGTCTAGCTCTCACGGTTCATGAGATACAGCCTGGTGACAGACAGACGGACGGACAGCGGAGTGTTAGTAATAGGGTCCCGTTTTTCTCTTTGGGTACGGAACCCTAAAAATGTGAGATGATTTTCGACTGCAGAAAAATCTTGAACTACATAGTGTGTAGTTATGAAAAAAAAAACTATTACAAGTAAAAATATGTATATGAAACATTACCCTCACTGGCCGCGTAATAGTCGACTTCGTAAAGCGAGTATAAAAGTTGTAAGCTATTTTGTGGAAGAATGTTTACAAACAATTTAGTGTTCGAAAGAAATTTTGAAAGAAAAAAAAACTATTTACATTATTTTAGGAGGACAGTGGCGTTACTAAGTATTATAGATAATAATTAGACAAAAAATTACTTTTAAGTGAGTATATCATAGACATTCATAATTGTAAGAACTTTTACAAAAATGTGATCATTGCAACTAGTGTGTAAGTTTTTAGACAAAAATAAAACACTTTAAATATACTTGATGTTTTATTGATTTCAATATTTATTTACAATTAGGCTCACCTCTCCCTACGGAGAGTACCTACAGACGTGATGTTATGATATTTACAATGATCTTGCCATCGAGAAACATATTGGAAGATGGCTGATTCACAATCTCTTCACTTATCTACATACTTCTATACAAACAAATAAAATTAAAGCGTCTGTTTGTTATTTCAAAATAATATCTTATTACTGAATGTGTATAAACGTACATATAGTACTTTAAACATTTTTTGTACTTGGCTGTTTGTTCAGGCTAATCTCCGAAACAGCTGGGAGAGATTTTACTGACAGACAGCTGATGCTGTTAATGTAGGAACGTTACTTTAAACACCTCCACGACCCCGTACTCTTCAATCCATCCATCAACAAGTGCGTTACATTAGAGTCCTACAGTGATTTTTCACCCTAAAAAACGTCTTCCCAGCAAAAGTTTTTTGCGTAAAGTTTACTTAGTTTGATGTACAGAATGCTTGGTTGACGGCTTCGTGAAGCGTCCGTTAACACCTTGTAGTTTCTGAATTTTACCGCCCATTTTTTTAGTTTTGTTCACAAAATAAATGAATTTGAAACTAAAGAAAACCTTTCGGAATAAATTATAAATATCAACTCGTCCGATGTGCAGTGATGCCGCGGCCCAGGCACGCGCGCATAGAACAAACCGTCTCATTTCACCCCTGAAGAGATCCAGATTATAACGATCGGGAAACGGAAGCCGGCAGTACATTCCACAGACTGACGGTTCGGACAGGAAATGTAGAAGCTTCAAAGGTCGGTTCCGTGGAACTTCAACCATATAACGCTCTGCCGTAGCTCTGCTCGTCCGATGGTTGAATGGGGATGGGGGAAATTAGATTGTGTAATTCCAAAGCACACTCTCCGAAATGTAAACGATAAAAATCCATAGGCTGGCAACTTTGCGGCGATATTCAAGGCTATTATTATTTAGCCTCGAGTGGACAGACATAAGAGGCTAAATGATAACAGCCGCTCGGGTCCGATCTTAATCTTATCTTAAAGCCGCGCTTGCCTAGGTTGGTCTGTGGATGGGTGACCGCCCATTACATACAGTTCTCCTCTCTCCTCCGCGCTTCGGAAAGCACGTTAGGCCGTTGGTCCCGGCTGTCTTTTGTAGATCTTTGACAGTCGTTACAGGTACTCAGTGGCCCCAAAGTCTGACAAGCAGTATTACCAAGGGGTATCGTATTACCCAGTACTAACTGGGTTGTGGAGGTCAGATAGGCAGTCGCTCCATGTAAAATACTGGTATTCAGCTGTGTCTGGTTAGACTGGAAGCTGACCCCAACATGGTTGGGAAAAGGCAAGCAGATGATGAGTGGACAGACATAAAATAAAACTTGTCATTAATCGTGTGTATCCCTCAACCCATTTCTTTATAATCATCAAGCCTAACCGCAGTAGGTTGCAAAACGGTTTGATGCATTCCATCAATTTGTATGACCAGTGCGTTCTGTCGGATGTCCGGGGTGCGTTGGAGACCTACCGACAACATTTGTCGGACGTCCGGTTTAGGTTGGACACCCAACGACGACTTTTGTCGGTTTTCCGACGCACTTTGGACACCGACAGACGATATCTGTCGGCTGTCCGACATAGGTTGGACGAGGAGTGATGGATTTTCAATAATTTCCGATATAGGTTTGATTGTGATCGACGACTTTCGTCTGATGACCGACGTTCGTTGGCCACGAACCGACGATATTTGTCGGTTGTCCGACTTAGGTTGAACGAGTGACGGACTTTTTATAATTTCCGATATAGGTTTGACTGTGATCGTGGGCTTTTGTCGGTTGCCCGACTTTCGTTGGACACCGACCGACGAAACTTTCCGACTGTCCAATTTAGGTTGGATGACAAGTGTCGGACTTTTTATTATATCCGATATGGGTTTCACGGCAATCGAGGGCGTTTGTCGGTTGTCCGAAGTTTGTCTGAGTCCGACCGGCGACTTCTGTATTTTAGAAGTGCGTCTAACGTCGACTGAAGACTTATCTTGAATGCCAAGAGACGATCTTTCAACGATATTCAACGAACGCTTGAAGCCAGTGTCCGAATTTTCTCGAATGTCAAATGCACGTTTCAGTACCGACGTGTTTTGTCCGTTTTCCGACGTGTTCTGTAGTATTCGCGACGTACGTGTGGCGCTGACCGACGGTGGTTGGGGTCTAACCAACGACTTACGAACGCGTTTGACGATGAATAGTTTTCGGTTTGGCTTCTCCTCAACGGTGTTGTTTACGCTCTGGATCTGAAACAAATGGTAATCATTATTGTAACGTTTGAAGTGGCAATAGTGGGCGTTGATTCTGGATCGTAGTAAAAAGTTCGTAAATCTTAACAATGTTAACACATAAGTAGTAAATTTCTACAAAATCACAATCACTGCTACGATATCATCAGCTTCCTGCCCTTGTGCCATTCTATTCAGAAACAGCGCAAAACGTTTTCTTCTTCATAATGTCAATTAATTTTTAAATGACAAATCGCTCTGATATATACTGACTGAATCTATCATATTTATTTTGAATCGCATGAATATTTACCAATTGTTTTTTTATTTAATATTAATTGTTATTTTTTTTTAGATTAGATAAACTTTGTATATATATATTTTTAAACCAAATGGTCTTTCGACCTAATTTGTACACAAGCCATGGTCAAACATGTTGTGCCAAAGAATATCCTGTAACACCTATAGTAAACATCATACCATGTATATTTTCTTAATCTTTATCTTCCATTCTCCCCTGTTAGACGCCTTGTGACTGGGACTGTAGCTTCAGTTTATTGTTGTCTTTATTTCGACAGTTCAAAGGTGCCTGTAACAGGCCTACTTGAAATAAATGCTTTGCTCACACCTGTATCCTATGACAGCACCTCACCTGTATCCTCCCGCCCCCCGTCCCGCTCCCCGTCCCGCCGCGCCCCGCTAAGCAAGTCGCGAGCTCGTCCCGCTCGGCGCGCAGACAGTTGATGGTGTTGTCGCGTCGTCTGAGCAGCTGGACCATGTTGTGCAGTTGTCGTTGAGTGTTGTTGCAGCGGGCGGTTAGCTTGGCTATCTGTTGGGATTGGATGCTAATCTGAAATAAAAATGTCAGTTATTGATTGAAGAACAAGGACACACTTAGGTCCTAAGCAAGACGTCATCGAAACCTGCGACCACTCGATAAACGTGTCTCAGCTATCCAGCTCCAACGAGCAGACCATCGACAAGCGCGTCCGCGGCAATGTACAAACAAAAGCTGGTGGAACTGGAACACCGCTTGCGTCAGGTTCAAACGCTGCCATACATACGCTCGAGACTACCAATGCGAGAAATGAAATGAAATTTATTTGCTAGAATTGTAGCACATTATAGATGAGTTTTGTTACAGTTGCGAACACCGCAAACACCAAAAAATAATCTTGCATTGCAAGCTGTCATCAATTTGACTAACATAATGTAAGAGCGAGAATTTTGTAACCACGATCATGGCTCGCAAAGGTAAAGGCATTCTTTGAAAATCCAGAAAAGCGAGCTCGAAATTTTGAAGCCTTCTAGACACATCACCTCGCTGCACGTTTTTTTCTTCTATTCTCCTCTGTCAACCGTCACGCTATCATTTACTCTTTTTTCCTTCATAACATTCCTCACACAATCCATCCATCTATTCAGTCACCGGCGCCACTTTCAGACTTCCTCTTATGTACTCATTAAAAGGACTCACCATGTCAGCATTATGATTCGCCGATCTGAAGACCTGCCTCCGCGCGGTCGGCACCCCTGACCTGGTCACCTGCAGTTCTGCTCCGGTCACTTCGACTGCCTCCACCTTGACTTTCGTGTCATCCACTGTAAGTTCTGGCTCCTCCACTTTCACCTCTGTCAGCGGATCCTGGGCGTTAGTCGGTGGAACCTGGTATTTTGAGGAGCTCTATATTTCTTGCGTATCATTATACAAAGTTAAATAAAATTTGTGAGTGATACTTAAGGTGGTAGCCAGCAGGGTAGCCTACTAAATTCAAAAATTTTTGAACAATTTTTTTTTGTTTAACGCAAAAGAAGCTCCGTAACTAATGGGACTCATATTACTAAGCCTCCCCTGTTTGTCCGTCTGTCTGTCTGTAAGCGGGCTGTATCTCATGATCCGTGATAGG
The DNA here is from genome assembly GCA_963853795.1 of Xestia rhomboidea. Classification (NCBI taxonomy): domain Eukaryota; kingdom Metazoa; phylum Arthropoda; class Insecta; order Lepidoptera; family Noctuidae; genus Xestia; species Xestia rhomboidea. The sequence goes on from OY970785.1 coordinate 10,885,793, forward strand.
TAGACAGTTGAAATTTTTCACAGAATGTGTATTTCTGTTATCCCGCTATAACAACAAATGATAAAAAGGGGGGCTATAATGAAACAGAACCCTTCATGTGCTGAAAGATCTCTGACCTGGTCACTACTCAGTGGAATCAGATCTTCACATGGCTGGTATGGCTGGTCAGCATCACTCAGCTGACCTTCTTCATCTAAAGAGACCGCAACTTCGCTCTGTGGATCCTCTTTCATCTCGACCAGGTCCAATTCAGACTTTATATCTGTTATGAAATGACTGTGCTCCGGTATCGGATCCGGAAATTTTGTTTGGAGGCTTGGTGAAGAACCCGCTGTTACTATCAACTGTAAGAAATTTAAAAAACACATACTGACAAAGAACATTATGAACATAACATAGTTGTCGATTTGCAAAGGTATTTTCATATAAAGAAGAAATTGAAAATATTTAATGTACTTAATGATTTAGTGAATAAGTCATTGGTGTGTCAATAAATAAATAAGAATGGGCAAAGAAATGCCATAGAATGTTCCCATCATGACGTGCACAATGTGACACTCACCGGTGAACAATTGAAGGCAAAGCCACGTAGGCTCGATCGTCGGTTCATTGGAGCACCCGGCACCAGCTGCCCCAGTAGTTATTGCACCTGTATCATACCGGCAGACTGCACTCAATACCGTTATTTAGTCAATGTTTTTGGGAACATCATTTTAATAGGTACTACATCAGTTCGCATTACATTCACAATATTGTTTATCAATACCGTAAGACACTCTCAAAGAGTTTTTAACGTGTGAAATAATGTCTATATGTTTGTAAGAAATGTTGACGAACCAGCAACATAATTTACTTCAAATAATAAAAACAAAACGTAGTCAGTAAAAATTTTTACTTCGTTACGCTGGTATCCCTAAAACATTTTGTTCCATATTATTAAAATGATAGATGATCATTTACTTTTAATTCATTCTAGCACAGCAGTATTTTAGAGGATGAGCGAACGAGACGGAAAATATGTCAAATCAAAACATTAATTCGCATGGTAAACAGCATAAAATAAGATATGGTGGCACAAATCTTAGACTAAGATAAAGGTTTGGTAGAAAATAATGAATTTAAATCTTTGTTTTTCACTTGGATAGCATAGCAAACACAAGCTCACTTACTGATCAAAGGTTGTGTATTCGAAGCGGTCAGTTCGATTTTTATAACAGATAACATAATAAGAACGTCCCATAATAGCACTTGTGCATAACTAAAACACAATAAACACATACAAATTCACAAAACCACTAACGAAATAAATCTGTGCGATGGATGACAGATTGAGAATGACAGCAAGTTCATTGTTGCCACAGAACATATATACTCGGGGGGGGGGGGGGGGGAACTTGCGTTAAAAAAGAATTGGGTTCTAAATTTTTTCAATCCACGTACTACATGTCTCTACAACTTTTAATTCACCTAAGATGTACTAGATGTCTGTACAAAGCTACTGGGACCTAAATTATCTACCTCAATTTTTATAGACGGTGTGGCCCATTTCGAAAACACTGTGCCCATTGTTACCGGAAAAAAAAATTAGAAGAGAAGAGCATCATGACATTGACATTAATGACATAGGGAAATATACGAAAACAAAGTGCGTAGGACTTCATATAGTTACAGAAAATTTTGTTTATGTCGAGTTAAATAATCTAATACTGTAGCAAAATGTTGTCGAATTCTATTACACGAGCGAAAATAATAAAGAATGCGACTCCTATGCTAAGGTTAGTTCGTAATAAACATTTTTATAACCTTAAACTTTAGTTTTAACTTTGTTTTGCTTTTATTAAAACTAATGGACAAATGGGTACCTTTTTATGAAGGAAATATTTAGAAATGAACTACTTATTTGGTACCCACAGGCTAATTAATTCTACTAAAATACTTACATTTGACGACAGACAATGCCTAAACCGCTAGGTCTGGAAGCATAAATTATCCATTATTTATGTACTATCATTTGTTTATAAATCTATAACATCATCAAAAAAGCAATGAAAATGGTCAGGCTTTGTAAAATAAGTTAAGACTTAGGTGAAGAAGAAGCAAGCAAGAATCCAATCTAGCTTAGACTCTGTTTATGTTGAAATGGTTTGGTTTACAATAATAATCACAATGGATTCCATAGATTGCCTTTTTACGGGCTCTGCCAATGTTACAATGAAAGTGCAGATTTTTTTTACTTTAGCATCATCTGCCCAATCTTTTCCGACTAACCGTACATGACATCACATGTGATTTTTTTAACCTAATAGGACGTATTTATATTATTTTATTTGTAATATGTATAGTACCACTTGACATTGTAATTTTGAATTATTATAATTAAAGATGATAATTGACATTGTGATATGATTATTGTTAGCTTCTAAGTGTTTTGGTAAAGAACTGTGAGCTTAAAATGTATTTCTAACAAGTCATCATCATCATCTGCCTGCCTTTCCCAACTACGTCAGGGTCGGCTTTCAGTCTAACCAGCTGACTACCTGTATTTTATATGGAGTGACTGCTTATCTGACTTCCACAACCCAGTTAGTACTGAGTTATACAATACCCCTTGGTAAGACTGGTTGTCAGACTTTCAGGCCTGTAACGACTTTATAAGTATTTTTTCTAAATTGTAGTGCGGTGCGCGGAGCTAAGGCAGCATATGAAGGGGAGGGGAAGTCCACGGTGCGCATTGTCAACCAGGAGGTTGATGCTGGATTGATGATTGACACATATGCTACTGTGAGTAACTTATTTGAAGTAACTCTTGTGCGTCCGTGTCCCTTGTGCCTTTTGTTAGGGATAGGTAGACGCGACATAGTTAGTCGCTTCCTCGCCGGCGCGGCGGTGGGACAACTGCCGAATGCGTGGTAACCGTTTGTGTCGGTTTCCCTTGTACCTTTTGCCAGTCTAATGCAACGGGTGGTGGAATATGGATGAGCCTTTTGGTTGGTGTCAAAGACATTACTCTACTGTGTATTGTTTGTTTTAGTATGGCTTCAAGCTGAACAACGGGCTCACTGTCCTTGGTCCCATGGCGATATTCCCAAAGTTTGTATTTACTTACATTTACTTACTTTGCTTAGTTGACACTTCCCGTGAGCCCCAAGAGCTGACTTTAACTTTGGCCAAAGGCTTAGTGTTGCCATACAACGTGGCGACGCCGCCACTCTCTTGGGCACAATACCAGCTGACAGCATTGAAGAGGAGTTTTGTGACGCCATCGTTTAAGTTTAATGTTACGTTACTTACTTTAGCTTACATTTGTGTTTTCCTAAACCGCCAAACAAACATCGACCTTAGTATAGCACCATTATCATGTTATGGTCGTCTTCCAGTTATACGGATATAGCTGAATACCAGTATTTTACAAGGAGCGATTGCATATCTCCACAAAACAGTAATTAGTACTCGGTACCTAATACAATACCCCTTGGTAAGTCTGGTTGTCAGACTTACGGGCCACTGACTACCTGTAACGACAAGATCGACTTTAAATAACTGTAATCTGAGTCAGCTATGATGTGCTCTATTCCCAAATTATTTAAAGTTTATAGTCAGATTATTAATTTTCGACTTTATTAAGGGGACTACAGGAACTAAACGCGAGTTTAGTAATGCAAAAAAGCATATGATTCACTGCAATAAACAAAACCAGAAAAATATATAATATTCTTCAAGATATTATTTATATTATATAAAGCTGAATTACCACTGACTCACTGACTCATTGACATAATTGTTCTCCCAGATGGTGGATGGGGAGGTGGGTATTTTTTGACAGATTCGTAAACAAATAACTCCCGCGAGTATGAGAAAAGTGCCAAACCTCCCCTTTTTGCTCCCCTTCCTCCCCCTCCCTATCGTATCTCGGAAACTAAGGGACCCGTATTTTTTGTTTTTTACGGGATCGTATAGAGGAGGCTCGGAAAAGTAAAAACCAGTTTTCAAAGTTGTCCCCCTTTCTCCCCTTCTCCCCCCCTTTAGGCGGATCTCGGAAGTTAAGAGACTTGGAACATTTTTTTTTTCAGATTTGTATAAAGGGGCCGATTGTTAGTCGAAATCATTTTTCAAAACTCCCCACTCTCCCCCCTTCACCCCTCCCCCCATCGTATCTCGGAAACTAGGACACGTAGCGGAATTTTGATTTTTACTATACTTTATTATTGAGGGGCGTTGAAATTTGTATTTCCTCCCCTCCCCAACCTCCCCTTTGCTCCTTTCCGCTTTCCGGTGGTAGGTAGGTCCTGAATGGAGCGAGCCTGTGAGACCGAGTAGAACGCAGGGGGGAGGTGGCGAGCGAAGCGAGCCGGCGACCTCCGTAGCGTAACGAAGGTTGAGTGGGTGAAGCTCCCCTCCCCAACCTCCCCTAAAATTGAAAGGGCTGTAACTTCATACCGGTTAGAGATAGCTATTAGGTGTTTGAACAAATATTATAGTAGGCGTCGAAACCTGTTCGGTGGGAGGTAGGTCCATTTTTTTTTTTTTTTTTTAGTATGGGAAATCATCAAATGACTTCTCCCGCTCTGGGCGGAGCAGGAGGGAGTGTCAGACTTTTACTGACTAAAACCCATCCATGTTCCTTCCTCGCCCTTTGTGTTCCGGGGCCACGGTATCTCTTTCGAATAGTCCCGCAGCCCCGGGGAGGTAGGTCCTGAGTGGAGCGAAGGGGAGAGGTGGTGAGCGAAGCGAGCCGGCGACCTCCGTAGCGTAACGATGGTTGAGTAGGTGAAGCGTAACTCAGGGGCGACGACAGGCAAACTTTAGGTTTAAAAGGTTTTAGATTTAATTAGGGGTTCGTAGGGGTTTTCATACTGTTTTAGGGGTAATTCTAACGGATTTTCCAATTCATTTAAGGATGCTTATAGATTGTCAAAATTTTATAAGGGTAAGTAATACTTCTCAAAAACACCAAACACGCGAGCTGCGCGCAGCTCGCGCACCCAAGCAAACTAGTTATATTATATAAAGCTGAATTACCACTGACTCACTGACTCATTGACATAATTGTTCTCCCAGATGGTGGATGGGGAGGTGGGTATTTTTTGACAGATTCGTAAACAAGTAACTCCCGCGAGTATGGGAAAAGTGCCAAACCTCCCCTTTTTGCTCCCCTTCCTCCCCTTCCCTATCGTATCTCGGAAACTAAGGGACCCGTATTTTTTGTTTTTTACGGGATCGTATAGAGGAGGCTCGGAAAAGTAAAAACCAGTTTTCAAAGTTGTCCCCCTTTCTCCCCTTCTCCCCCCCTTTAGGCGGATCTCGGAAGTTAAGAGACTTGGAACATTTTTTTTTTTCAGATTCGTAAGAAGGGGCAAACAGTTGGTCAAAATTATTTTTCAAAACTCCCCCCTCTCCCCCCATTCACCCCTCCCCCCATCGTATCTCGGAAACTAGGACACGTAGCGGCATTTTGATTTTTACTATATTTTATTATTGAGAGGCGTTGAAATTTTTATACCCTCCCCTCCTCTCCCCTCCCCAACCTCCCCTAAAAGTCCTGAGTGGAGCGAACCTGCGAGACCGAGTGGAGCGAAGGGGGGAGGTGGCGAGCGAAGCGAGCCGGCGACCTCCGTAGCGTAACGATGAGAGGCGTTGAAATTTTTATACCCTCCCCTCCTCTCCCCTCCCCAACCTCCCCTAAAATTTGAAAGGGCTGTTACTTCATAACGGTTAGAGGTAGCCATCAGGTGTTTGAACAAATATTATAGTAGGCGTCGAAACCTGTCCGGTGGTAGGTAGGTACTGAGCGGAGCGAACCTGCGAGACCGAGTGGAGCGAAGGGGGGAGGTGGCGAGCGAAGCGAGCCGCCAACCTCCGTAGCGTAACGAAGGTTGAGTGGGTGAAGCGTAACTCAGGGACGACGACAAGCAAACCTTAGAGTAATGTTTTTTTATACTTCTCAAATGTTTTAGGGGTTCTTAAGGGTTCTCATACTGATTTAGGGGTAATACTAACTGATTTTCCAATTCATTTAAGGATTCCTATGGATTCTCAAAATTTTATAAGGATAGGGAATACTTCTCAAAAACACGAAACCCGCGAGCTGCGCGCAGCTCGCGCACCCAAGAAAACTAGTATTAGTATAATATTGTTATTATACTAATATATCTTGCTAGATATATGCTAGTATAATATTGTTTTGAAAACATAATACAACTAATTTTACTCGATAAAAAAAATCATACATACTCTAATACATGGATGCGATCATTCTGTTTTTTTAGCAAATAATTCTACAAGCAACGTATTAGCATCATAGTGTTTTATTGTTTTAGTCCAATCAATAGATTTTTTGTAAATCGCAAAAAAACACTCATTTCGCACTATTCGGCCCGCAGTGACTGACGTAACAACCACTTTGTAGTGCAAGCTGATTAGGACTTTATTCTAATATTATTTCAAACGAAGTTTGAACCACCAATATTAGAGTTGCTAATTTAGCTCCTGCATATCTATTCACAAACGCTTCGATTCGATTTTCGATTCGGAAAGTCGTATGTCTATCTTTTTTTGACATTACGAAATCGAGCGAGATAGACATACGACTTTCCGAATCGATAATCGAATCGAAGCGTTGTGAATACCTATGCTGTAGTCGCCTTAATCAGGAACGCTATGTTGATATTTGTTTGGCAGTGACAAACGCGTTGCATCCTTAGTGTCAACGTGTTTTACAACTCGACCAAGCTAAGTTCACCTCGCGTCGAAAACATCACACTGACGCTTAGGTACGGTCTGCAAAAAAGGATTCGCTATGACTTTAAAAAAGTAAACAAACGTTTGTTAGATTTTACTTTGCATTTATTGTTTTTATAACATTATATTATACATAGGTACATTAAAGCCATTTCATCCCAGGAGGTGCAAACTAGCTTCATCGAGTTGTATGTTGTTTGGTTGTTAAGTAGTTGTTGTTGTCAGGACCGTGATGTCCTGGCAGGTGAGCACTGCCGATGAGATCACCGAGGAGTCGCTGCGGCTCTTCAAGTTGTTGGAGCCTAAGATAGATCTGTTGGTGAGTAAACGATGATTCCCACCAAACGACTCGCAGTCGCATCGCATCGCATCGGATCGGAACGGATTTTACAATCTTTAAACAATATTAAATTGTGTACACAGTTTTTAAAGTCTATATTACCAAGCCACGCACAGCAGCTTAACCGTGGGCGTCTTCCACGACACGCGATTGTAGCCGATAGTACGCTGCGAAGCGCGATCGGCTCCGTTCACGTGTCGTCGTATCCGATCGGATTCTTTTAAAAATGAGAAAGGTCATCATGGTAGGACTGACAATATTGGACTAGGCGCAGAAACGGATACGTGCGCAAATAACGGTACATCCTACCGGACGCAATCGGCTGTCGCCGCATCCGTTCGTATCCTTTCCGATCCGAAGCGATGTGAGCCGTTTGGCGAAAATACATTAACGTTATGTTTATTTTAATTTATTTTTATAAATAAGTTAATGTTCTTAAATGCTTATTTCATATTATTATTGTGTTAATTTTTTCGCAAATGGTACGAAAAGTACAGTATTTTCCTCGGTGATAAAGCTGTCTTAGTCTTGGGTGAACTTAAATCCCTCGCTACACTCAGGGCTCGTCTTAAATCCCTCGCTTCGCTCGTGATTTAAGTTTTTGACACCCTCGCTACGCTCGGGAGTAAACCTCAAGTCCATCGTTACGCTCGCGATTTAAATCGTCTCCCGCGACAGAAGACACTGCTTTATCCCCTTGGTTAATAATCTACTATTCTTTTCCCTATAGATATTTTCGCAGTTTATCTGGGAGGCACCTAAAACGCAGCTCTTTTCATGGGCCTCGTTTTTAATTCGTGGAAGGTGGTTGTGCGGGAGATGAGGTAGGGCATAGCCTGCAAGCGGATCTACTCTGGCATTGTGTTTGGGATGGACCGAGGACAGCCCTTGCCGCTCAGATTAGTTCTACAACGCCGGCCGCAACCGGAAGGTGGGAACGCCAGGGTAGCCCGCAAAATTCTAATAACTATTTCATGAAAACGTCATTCAACGGGGTTAAATGAACATAGAGGATTGTATTGATGATTTTAATGCTTATAATTCTTGTAACTACATACGTGTTACTTGTGCGACTCATTTTTCATCAAAATACAACCAAAAACTGACCTGCAAATTCTAAAGAACGTAAGAAAATTAAATCTCGGAATGACAGTTAAAATTCAAATTCCCCCATGAAAATGATACCCATGACGAAGAAACCGAGAATTTTCTCTCCACAGACCAATGTCGCGCTGGTTGTTGCTTGACGTAAAGAATAGCTATTTACTCACCAAGGGGAGTAAGGTACAGATTACTAATCGAGTGTGTAACACACGAGTTTAGTAATCTGTACTTACCCTCGAGTGATATATACTGCTTTATACTACACTTGCTTACAACGTCATCAAGACTTTAAAAATACCCTGATTTTCAGGGCAGTAATGAAATTCCATACAATAAACTGCCTAGATTTTTGAGAAGGTTTAATGAACAGCTTTCAAGCCTTTTAGTGGGGTAGTATTGGTACACTTATTATGCAAGTGTAGTATAAAAATAATAAATATCTTGAGGGGGATGCGATAAAGATTTACAAATGAAACAAGGACCACCGGCTTTCCGTGGCACGGGGGAGATATAATATGAGGACTATTATAGGTAATAGTTGTTTATATCCAGGTGATAGGCCTGGACTCGCGCGAGCGCAGCATGTGGGAGCGCGTGTTCCGGGCGGCGCGCGCGCTGGGGCTCAGCTCCGAGGTGCTGCCCACCGAGCACGCCTGCTCCACCTTCAACTTCCTCAACTCGGAGGCGAGGTAATACTACACACAAATACACACTTAGATCGCGATCGCAAGACTGCTTGACGTACGCGTAGCAATCGATTGACGTATGAGCTTACACTTGTAAGCGGCGCGCCTGCCCCGCCCACAAGGCCGTTCTAACCTCTTTGTTCTGCATTCTCATCATTCCCTATAGGGCTATAGGGATTCATCATCATCATGTACCATTTCCCTAACTACACTGGCCTGCAAAACTAAGTATCACACTTTTAAAATTGCAATAACTTTATAAGTACACAAGATATACTTTCGAAACAAAAAGGACTCGACAAAGAGTTTAATTTTGTCTATAGTTCCTGTTGTATCTCAAATAAACGCATAAATTAATTAATTATTGTTTTTTAGGTACAGAGCAACACATGGCATTATCGTAGTTATAATGAAAGAGAGAGATATATAAGTGCGAGGGAGTAAGGTAATCAAAATGTGCGTTCCATATTTCACACTTCCAAAGAAAGCTGATCAAAATTGCTTTAAAACGTTTTTTATTATAAATCTCTAACTTCCATAGTTTAGAACAAAATGAAATTTTAAAAAGTGTAGTACTTATTTTTGCAGGCCAGTTTATTATAGTATCTACGTATTACAGACACTTTATACATATACTTGCCATCCATGATTAATGTCCTGTATTATACCCTTTTATTGGTTTTGTCAACTAAGTGCGTGATCTATATACATACCTATACAGGGTGAAATTTTTCAATGCCACCTGGAGGGAAAGTACTCGAAATACTGGAGATAGCAAATTTTACTAAAAGGAAACATTCCTTTATTTTTAAAAAGAAACAAATCTGCATTCACAAATTTTCGCTTGCCACATTCGGGCATCGAACCCGGGATGGATCGACTAAAGTTCCAAAAAATAACAGGTGGCATTGAAAAACTCCACCCTGTATATACCTTCATAATTTCCATAGAGTGCGTGATAGGTAGGTCTTTTTATAATTAGCTGTATTTTTATCTCATTTGTAAACCATTTGTAGGGGCCAATGGTTGTAGGCACCGTACACTATCACTTAGTTGATGTTGGTTAAGTTGTGGAGTACACAGAAAGAACCACAAGTTGTGTTTAAAGTTATATTAAAACGTAGAAGTTACAGTAGTTAAAAGTGGTAGCGATTCTTTCTCTTGACAAGTGGTTAGTTCCACAGTTGTTGTCTGACTCGCTCTGCCTTGCGTGAAAAGTTACAATTATAGCGTAATATTTGTGACGCACGACATCCAAGTAGGTTGCTGCGTTCGCAAAGTCAATGTACGGTTGTTGAGACCGTACATGTTGGCAACCCCACAAAGATGTACGAAAGATTAATGAAAGCTTGTCAAGAGAAGAAACCCTATTACAAAGAAACAAATAATCAATTAAATTATTCGAAGTTGAATGCGATGTTGTCTGCATAACGTGAACGTTCCGGTTGCAGTTCCGCTTGGCTCGCCGTGTGAATGTTTTCTTCTTGCTTCCTGTGTTGTATTGGTTGCAGTTCAATCTCTTCAAGCTGATTGTTCGTAGTTAAATGGCTCTTAGTCTGTTTTGAGCGACAAGATGGTCCGTATCTCTTTACAAACCACGCCACAGAGACAAGGACGATTACTCCCACAATAGTATAAGAGACGGCGTATTGGTGTATGTCATGAGTGGAAATGGTTGATGGAAGCTGGTTTTCTCTTGTTTTCATAATAGCTAATCGCTTGTCGATTTCCTCCCATTCTGCAGTTTCTGGTAACATCACGTGCGACATATTTAAATGTGTGATGTTCACAATGTTATTTACCATCGAGTTAAGTGACGGTATATTCATGGAAAGGTCCATCTTCATGTTGCTATTGTATTGGTTATGCGAGTGAATTGTTAATTCCTTCGATTGCAATAAGCAACCCGGTGCCAAGGTCAGTATCCCGGAAGTCATTGAGTGTGTGGTGATGTCATTTTCACATACAATTCGTATAGTGCAAGTTCCGCAACAAATCGCCAGCCAAGTATTCGTTGTGTGTAACGCGATCCACTCCTGCTTACATAGCACCTTTTTTACGTCACAAGGTGAGGTCGTTCGATGACCCAGTAGTTTTGCTTCACATGGGGCATTGCTGTTATGCAAGTTAAATATAGGTAGATTCTTGTTGCATATCAAATTGCCTGGTTTAATGTGACTACATCGCTTTATGACATCTTCAGATAAGGAGACATAAGTGCTCTTTCCGAAGTTTACTGCTATGTACTGCGAAGCCAGTTGGACGATGACTGTTCCTGTGCTTGTTTTCATAGGCAACGGAGTAGCTTGGTATAGAGTGAAGTCTTCATCTGAGATCAATGGGACGTGTATCTCGAACAAGAAGTAATTAGTGGTGACGCGCGCTCTCACGTATAGTAATTTGTAGATGTCTTTGATATCATCTCTGATGTTTCGGACAGGCAACGACGAGGTCCTCGGGAGTTTGCCTGCGATTTCAGTCAGTTGCTTGATCAAGTTGACAGGTGTAAGTAGATGGATGTCTATGTGCCCTTTGTAGACATCAGTTAGGCTTTCAAACAGCATCTCTTGAACCCTCTCCAAATTGGTAATCAGCAAGTATGCTGTTAGTGAGGCCGAGTTGAAGTAGTTAGTAGCCATCAGTACTTCCATTTCAGACTCCACTTTGGCTAAGTTTGCGTTAGTCTGCGCCATGAAGTCGTCTATTAAACCAAACTGTCGCTTGATATTTTGTTCATTCTTCTTCAGCATATTGTTTTGGAGTTCGACTATTGAAGTTTGGTTCTTTACCAGATCAAGTAAATAGTTTTCGTTATTTTGGACAGCTTGTATGTCGTTGTGGTATTTATCTGCAAACCGTTGATCTAGAATACCAAAGAGGCTGTTAGCAACATATCCTACTCCATCAATCAGTGATCGTTTCTTACGATTACTTAAGTGCTTGTGAGGAGCTAGGAGTATAGTGTTGTAGTAGTTCAGTATTTCCATTTCGTGGGTAAGTTGTTCTAAAGTCGTCTTGCAGTATCTTGGGTCGGTTTTTTGGCACAGTTCGTTCAATCCCTTGAGGTAAGCTTCAATTCGACGTACTCCGTCCCAGTAAGTTGTCAAGTTATAGTACATAAGTAGTGTCCATTCGTCATGAATCACTTGTACGTTTCCTATTGTGTCGTAGTAAATCGGCCGCCCAAGTTCGAAGTTAGTAATTTGAACGCCAGACGTCATGATTTCGCCATATGACCCAATTATTAACGTAAATACAATTAATAACATTGTAAGAAGTGTGGAAAAACATTTGTTTCCCGTCTTTGGCGTGATTAGAGTTTTCTTTTCTGTGTGATCTTGGGTGTTGTTCTCGATAGGAAGTGGGGACAGTTTCACGACTGGACGTTTGATGATACCAGATTGAGTTTTAACCGTGGTCACTCGAACGTAGCCGTCGGAACCGGGGTGCAGTTCGAGCACGCGTCCCATGGCCCACTTTCCTGGAGGCAAGTTGTTGTCCTTGATCAAGACTATATCGCCTTCTTGGATGTTCTTCTTTGGTTTGTTCCATTTCCCCCTGATCTGGAGCTGTGTTAGGTATTCAGTCGACCAACTCTTCCAAAATTGGTGCAGCATGTGCTCTGTTAGCTGCCACCGTTGACGTAAATTAACGTTTTTTACATCACAGTACGTTGATATTGGTAGTGACATCGTTGGGCTTCCAGTGAGGAAATGACCAGGTGTCAGGTAGTTTTGAAACTCATCGGGATCTTCAGTGAGTGGACAGAGGGGTCTCGAGTTCATACAGGCTTCTATTTTTGCCAGTAGCGTAGTAAACTCCTCGAATGTTAGTTTCTGATCGCCTAGTACTCGGTGAAGATGATGTTTCATCGATTTTACGGCCGCTTCCCACAAACCACCAGCACTTGGCCACGCGGGAGCGTTGAAGTGCCATTCCACCTCCATTTTTCCAATCTCGTTGAAGAAGTCCGGTGAAAGTTCTTGTTTAAACTTTTCAAATTCATTGCGCAACGTCTTCGAAGCTCCAATGAAGTTCGTGCCGCAGTCTGAGTACACATGTTTTGGTGTACCGCGTCTAGCGCACATGCGCTGGAAAGCGGCAATGAACGTTTCGGTGCTTAAATCAGACACCAGTTCAATGTGTACAGCTTTAGTAGTCATACACACGAAAATAGCGATGTACCCCTTCGTAGTCTTTACTCCTCTTCCTTTGTTTAGTTTGACTGGCACGTGTCCCGTGAAGTCTACACCAGTGTGTGTAAAAGGTCGAGATGGGGTAGCTCTCTGTTGAGGTAAGTCCGCCATAAGTTGGTAGTTATCTGTTGGTTTATAGCGGTGACATCGCACGCAACGTCTCAGTTGAGTTTTTACAGCTCTGTTGCTTCCGACAATCCAGTATCGCTGTCGGATTTGAGCCAATGTTAGCCGCGCACCTCCGTGAAGTGTTGTAAGGTGTGCTTGTTCAATTACGAGTTGAGTTAGTCGTCCCATTCGAGGAAGAATTGTAGGATTCTTCATCTCGAAGGGTAAGTAGGAATTTTTCAGTCTTCCACCGACTCTTATAACACCTTTTTCATCTATATATGGATTCAATTTGTATAAAATGCTCTTGTTGTTTACAGTTCCGTTTGCTTTCAGTTGTTTGTATTCATTTTCAAACTCCGTACTCTGCACATATGTAATCACTCGATCAGCTGCTAGTTTGAGTTCGCTCACACTTAGGTAGTTGGTTTCAAATTTCATCTTGGAGCGTGCCGTCGCGATAAAGCGCAGTACCTGAGCCGTTACTCGAATTACTTGCGTTAATGAACTATATTTATGTAATAAGTTATTTATAAAATGTTCATTCTTTTTCGGCACCGTCGTGGTTGCCGCTGCTAAGTTGACAGTTTCCTGGTTGGTTGTAAACAAACATGTGGGGTTTGTCATGAGGTCTTGTGCCATTTTCAGAAATTCCGGACCTTGCCACCAGAGATCGAAGTTTGCTAGTTTGCTCGGCAACATTCCTCTAGATGCACAGTCAGCAGGGTTCTGTGCCGATTTTACGTAGCGCCACTTGTCGGACGGAATAGTTTGTTTTATTTTTTCAACTCTGTTGGACACGTATTGATCCCATCTTGATGCATCTCCTTGCAGCCACGCTAAGACTACTTGAGAGTCACACCATGCTTGTATTGACAAATTGTATCCAGCTAAAGCTTCCGTAGTTTTTTCCATAAGTTTAGCCAACAGTAGAGCGCCGCATAGTTCCAATCTCGGCAACGTAGTTTTTTGCGATAGAGGCGCAACCCTGGTTTTAGCGACGAGTAACGTTACAGTCGGTTTATTTTGTTCGTTCCTTACTCGACTGTATATGACACACGCATACGCCTTTTCACTCGCATCGCAGAATCCCAGCAATTCTATTGATTGTTGAGCACCAATCCATCGGTTTAGTTTTATTTTCGTTACATTTGGAAGTTCAGTTTTCAATTTGACCCAATCGTTTAGTATGTGACTCGGTAGTTCTTCATCCCAGGCAAGTTTGCCGTCCCATACTCTTTGAAATAATAGTTTTGCCGACACTGTTATGGGCGCCAGCCAACCTAAAGGATCGTACAGTTTCGAAATTTCGGAAAGTAAGTGCCTTTTCGTTGTCCGATCCTTCGATTTTTCTTCCAGACCCCAGTTAAACATGAATGTGTCGATGTTTGGGTTCCAGCCGAGTCCGAGTGTTTTTGTTGAGTCTTCAGTTTTGAAATCAAATATGTTTTTAGTTGATATTTGATCGTCAGTTAAATTCTCTAGTAACGCGGAGTGGTTGGCAGACCACTTGCGTAAGTTCATGCCGCCGCCCTTCAGTAAGTTTATGAGGGAATTTTGTAGGTCTTTAGCTTTATCCAGAGAGTAGTGACCGCTAATCACATCATCAACGTAGAACTCGTTGAGTAATGTATTGGCGGCCTCTGGATATTTATGACCGTCATCCAGGGCTAACTGCTTCATAGTTCTCATAGCCAACCATGGCGCGCACTTGGTTCCGTATGTCACGGTACAAAGTTGAAATTCTTGTAACCTTTCAGCAGGAGAGTCGCGCCATATTATCTTCTGAAGTGACTGATGATCTTCAGCTACTCCGATGCATCGGTACATCTTCTCTATATCGGCGGTAAAAGCGTACTTGTATGACCTCCACTTTAGTATAAGGGCTTGAATATCCTTCTGTAGATTTGGGCCCTTTTCCATTAAGCTATTCAAGCTGTACCCAGTTGTCGTCCTTTGCGAGGCGTTAAAAACTACTCTTAGTTTCGTAGTAGTGGATTGTTCTCGCAAAACACCATGGTGCGGCAGGAAGCATTCAGACGTAGAAGGTAATATTGGAGATGCCGGTTTCATATGCTGTAGTTGCTTGTATTCTCTGATGAAGTCCCGGTACATTATTGCGAGTTTGTTGTTCTTTCCCAGGCGTTTTTCTAATTGGAGAAATTGCGAAATAGCCATTGACTTTGATTTGCCTAATTTATTTTGCAACTCAGAACTCATAGGCATCTTAACGATGTATTTGTTATCTGCGTCTCGTTGTACTGTCTTAGTGTAGTATTCTTCACACTGATTATCCTTGGGCATGTCATGGTTGCTGATAGTTATGTCTTCGTTCTCCCAGAAGTTGGTTAATTCGCTTAGGTCGACCAGTGTTATGTGACAGTTAAAAGTTTTCAGTTTGCCGCATAGGATCCAGCCTAAGTGCGTCTGTTGCGCTACAGGAGACTGTTGACAGCCTTTCAAGACTCCATCAAGGATGATGTCGGAATACACATCTGCCCCAAGTAACAAATCTATAGGACTAGATACGTTGAATTCCGGATCTGCTAGTTTCAAGTTTTCCAGGTGTGGCCAGTTAGCCTTTTCAAACGATGAGTTGGGTAAGTTGTTTGTTAGCTTGCTTAAGATGAGTGCCTGAGTTTCGAATGCGTAGTCCGAGTGAATCGATTTACAGGTAAGCTGAAGTCGTCCTTTGCAGTTGCCAGGTGCAGCTCCAACTCCCGTAATGGTTGCGTTAAGCCGTTTCCTTGGTAGTCGTAGCATCTGTGCGGCGTTCTCGGTGATCAAGTTTACTTGCGAACCTTGATCTAGTAATGCTCGAAGCGTAATGAAATCCCCATTTGCTGACTTTATCTTAAGCTGCACAGTAGTTAACAAAACTTCCATTTCGTTAGTAGATATATGGTTGGAGCTTTGTTTGTGCGTGGATGTGGTCGGTCGTTGACCTAAATTGTCGTTGGTTTTTTCCATGTTTGTTGAGTTAACAGTGTTTTTCTTGTCTGCGTTGTGCAATAAAGTGTGATGTTTCATATTGCATTCTTTGCAAGTCTTCGTTGACGCACAATCTGTATCGCCATGACTGTATAAGCAGTTTTTACACACGTGTATTTTTGCTACCGTGTTGTTTCGTTGGAATGAGTCCATATTGATGAACTTTGGACATTTCATCAATACATGATTTCCGGCGCAGTGTGGGCATTGTCCATATGCTGTATGATAAGTTTTCTTGAAATATTTCTGCCGCTCGTTGCCATGCAGATTTGCAGAATGATGTTTGTTAAATGCCTTGGATGCAATTTGTTTCTGTTGGTTAGGTACTTCTTTTTTCGTAGTTTTCATGGTTTCATACGCCATGAACTTGTTTTCCAGGAAGTATAGTAGCTCATTCAAGTTTGGCACATCCCTAGGATCTCGTAGTTCCTTTATGTACTCGCTGTAGGTAGTTGTATCAAGTTTCTGCGACATCAAGTGTACGATAATTGGGTCCCAAGTTGCGATGTCTAACCCAATGTTTGTTAGTCCGTTCGTACATTCAGTTATGACGTCATGCATCTTCTTGAGGTTGAAGCTGTCGGGTTGTTGGATGACAGGCAGGTTGAGCATGGTGTTCAGGAACGACGTAAATTGCAGCCTTCGATTGTCGAAACGCTGAGTCAATATCTCCCAGCAGGATTTGTAGTTTTCTGCGCCGATACTGAGATGTTGCACCAGTCTTTCAGCTTCGCCTCTCAACCTCGTTTTTAAATGCTGCATCTTTTGCGCTTTGTTTATCATGGGGTTGTTGTGGATTGTTTCCACGAAGAGATCCTTGAAGGAAATCCATTGAGTATAGCTTCCCGTAAATTCTGGAACCTCAATTTTTGGCGCCGACCTTTCATAGTGCGCCGTCGACCAGATCTTGCCGTTCAAGTTTTTTCTTAGCTCGTCGTACTTATCCTCCATTTCGACGAACATATTGTAGTAGTTGCCGTTGGAGCCTTTGAGTAGCGCTTCCAGCTCCCAGTGTTGTTTGTCGATGACGTTCCACTTTGACTTCAAAATGGAGAGATGGTCTTCTAACTCCCATTTCTCCGTGACAGTTTTCATATCAATTTTCGACATGGCGCGGTCGAGGGCTTTAAAGTTGCACTCTTGCTTACTCAGCAATGTTTTGGTGACATCGTCAGTATCTCGATCCAGCATCCCAGTTAGGTCGAAATTCACAAACTTTTTTCCCTGTAGTTGTTCCAGTAAGTTGAGCATGTCTCCTTTCGTAGATTCGTATTGAGCTTGAGTTTTGCTGTACACGTTGTCCACGAAGTAGTTAATGTTTTTGTCTTCTAAGATTTGCTCCAAAATTCCATGTCGTTCCTCGAAGTCATTCCACTGTGCCTCGAGAGATTCCAGACGTTTGATTAAGTACTCTTCAGTTTTCCTTGAGGGGCTGTCCTTTTTATAGTTAGAGCACAGCGCTTTGATGTTTTCAAAGCAAGCTTGTTGGAGTTGTAGCTTCTCCATAGTGAGTTCTCTTTTCTAGTTGTCGAAAAGAAGTTTAGTTTGATGTATGTAGCTCAGTAGTCCAGCACGTAGTTGACGGTGATGGACGTGTAGCTTGACGGTAGTTCACGACACGAAGACCACAGTTTGCAGGCTCTTCTTTCAAGTCTCCACGGATCCGTTCTCGTAGTCGTAGTAGAGTTGCGTAATCCTTAGCGTCTTGTAATTGTCGTTTGTTTCTATCTATTGCTTTCGCACTCTACGTACGATATTATGCGCCTTCTCAATCCAACTGGGGCGACCCGCTTGTGGGAGACCAGCTGAACCGATTCGCTATCGTAAATAGAGACACTACTCACAGTAAATATCCGGCTCGAAGGACCATTTAATGTAGGGGCCAATGGTTGTAGGCACCGTACACTATCACTTAGTTGATGTTGGTTAAGTTGTGGAGTACACAGAAAGAACCACAAGTTGTGTTTAAAGTTATATTAAAACGTAGAAGTTACAGTAGTTAAAAGTGGTAGCGATTCTTTCTCTTGACAAGTGGTTAGTTCCACAGTTGTTGTCTGACTCGCTCTGCCTTGCGTGAAAAGTTACAATTATAGCGTAATATTTGTGACGCACGACATCCAAGTAGGTTGCTGCGTTCGCAAAGTCAATGTACGGTTGTTGAGACCGTACACCATTTCTTTCTCTTATTAAATTTGCTTTGTCGATCAAGTAGATTTGTTACACTGTGTTGGGCTCGGCTTCCACCTTTGTAACCGGATGCCGCTAAATATGATTCTCTTGCTCCTACTTCATCCCAATGTAAATGTGATCGGCGCGTTATGGTTCCTCTGTACAATCAGAGCGGTATTAGAATTTGGATGAAACCTTGTCGAAGTAAATCGAAAATGACAAGAAAGAAGCCTTGAGAGAAGAAATGTTGGTAAAAAAATGGTTGTCTGTAAAGTCGGTTTACGGACGATAATTTTACGTGATAACGTTATTTTTCATGATATTTAGTGATTTTAACATAAAAAACCAAATTTCATCCCCCTTTAAGGATTGCAATTCTAACACCGTAGCGTTAGATTCCAACCATACGCCTAGATAATACATTTTGTGATTTTCACTTCGAAACTTTCCATACACAATTTCATCCCTTTTTTTAACCCTTTGGGGGTGGAATTATCAAAAACGCTGAGACACGTGTATAATTTTCAATAGTCAGCCTAAACACATAATTTTAAGATCCTAACTTTAAAACTGACGGACTTTCATACAAACTTTAATCCCCTTTTTGAACCCTTTGGGGGTGAAATTATCGAAAACGCTGAGACACGTATAAATTAATTTTTAATCGTCAGCCGTAACACAACATTTTAGAATCCTAACTTTAAAACTGACGGTCTTTCATACAAACTTTCATCCCCTATTAACTCCGTAGGGGTCGAATTTCGAAAAAACCTTCCTTATTCCTTGTCCACATTATAATAGGGAACCACTGTGCAAAATTTCAGTTTTCTAGGTCCAAGGGTTTGGGCTGGGCATTGATCGCAGGATTCGTGACACTTTTTCGTGCGTGCCGCCGGTGTTCATCGATTTTTATGACGTTATCACGTCAAAAATATTATCCTACTCAGGCAAAGCCAAAAAGGGGGCTATTATGTGGGGTTAATATATATATTTCCGACATTTTCCTTCACATCACAATCATCATCGTTATCGTCTGCGTTAACGATGTTTTTAATGTTAATTTGAACTTACTAGCTGTGGGATCTTACAACTGGGATAAAATGTATCCTATAATATGTTAATCCAGGTTATAAACTATCTATGTACCAAACTATCCAGCTTTCTCGTGAGAGTAACAAACATCCATCCATCCTAACAAACTTTCTCATTTGTAAAAAGCTTCTGCCAGCGGCTTCGCCCGCGTGAAGTTTGATCCTTGTCCCATGGGATCTTACTACCGGGATAAAAAGTATCCTACGTTGTAATCCAGGTTATAAACTATCTATAGTTTATAACCTGGATTAAAACAGCAAAATTTCGTCCTATTCCGTTCAGTAGTTTTTGCGTGAAAAGTAATAAACATACTCTATAATCACAAACTTTCGGATTATAATATTAAGTAGGATAATAGGATAAGAAGTAAGATACAATTTTGAGGGAAAGAGGTAATGATATTTGCAACGAAAAACGACTAGAGCCAGTAGACTTAATTATTACTAGCTGTTGCCCGCGGCTTCGCCCGCGTAAAGTTCGGTTACTGTCCCACTGGATCAAAATAAAGGGATAAATGTTATCCTACATGTTAATCAATCACTGTCACAATCACTGTCACAATCACTGTCACAATAACTGTCACTATCACTGTCACAATCACTGTCACAATCACTGTCACAATCACTATCACTGTCACAATCACTGTCACAATCAACATCATCGTTATCACATTCATCACAATAAATCTAAAATAACCCTGTATAGACTTCAAATCCACCATCTCCTGGATCTCAAAATAAATGCCATATTCGTAAATCAGCACCCTTGATAACCTCGGTAAATTGACACCCATATTGATTTTTAGAAATTTCAACCACCTCGCACCCCAATAGGGGATGATGGTATTTCAGGTTACAAACGACGATTTTAAGATTGAAAATGGTGGATTTTCAATTTTAAAATCGTTGTTTTTGTAATACACCATACAAACTATACCAATGTTGATTTTCAGACTTTGTCACCCCATTTCCCCCTCTTAGGGGTTGAATTTTGAAAAAATCTGAAACCCGTTTCTACTTATTTATCAATAGGAGCACTCCTGCGAAGTTTCGAATAAAATAGTCTAACTAGTCTTGTTTCCCCATACAAACTTTGGAGCCCCGTTTAACCCCCTTAGGGGTTGAATTTTGAAAAATCCTTTCTTAGTGCACCCCTAGAGCACATAACGAACCTACTTGCCAAATTTGAAATCTGTAGACCCAGCGGTTTAGGCTGTGCATTGATTTTTAGACTTCGTCACCCCATTTCCCCCTCTTAGGGGTGAATTCTGAACAAACCTGAAACCCGTTTCTACTTATTTATTAATAGGAGCACTCTTGCGAAGTTTCGAATAAAATAGTCTAACTAATCTTGTTTCCCCATACAAACTTTGGAGCCCCGTTTAACCCCCTTAGGGGTTGAATTTTGAAAAATCCTTTCTTAGTGCACCCCTAAAGCACATAAGGAACCTACTTGCCAAATTTGAAATCTGTAGACCCAGCGGTTTGGGCTGTGCGTTGATAGATGAGTCAGTCAGTCAGTTTCTTCTTTTATATATTTAGATTTTGATTTTTCCCTCAGATCGGTAGCCGCGGCGCTGATCCCGCCGTCCTTCATCCCCAACGTGAACGAAGACGACATGCTGCACACAAAGCTGCACTACCACGATGTCTTCAACAAGCCTCTCATGTAACCACTGGCTGACAACCACGAGCCCCGATCCTGCTAAACGTATTTTAAACATCCACTCATCAATCATCTGTCACCCGCAACGGTTGGCAGATCTCGAGCGACGTTTTAGAATCGGTTAGCGTGATCCGTGCTGCAAGCGGGCTTTACACACGGTTTCTAGAACTAAAATTAGCTTACGTACTAACATACAATTCCCCATGAGGGTAGGCAGCAACCACAGAACGCCATTTGCTATGATACTAAAGCCTGGACCCCACCGAAGCGCAGATGTGCGAAGAGAGGACAGGAGAGGCGTAAGAGCTAGCGTGCATCTGACACCGTAATATTGTAAATACCGTTAGATTATAATAATCTATCTCGCGAGATAGTAAACTCTCGAAATATTGTGAACCTGTCCCTGATTGGTCGGTCTTACAATGGCCGTTCCGTTTGTTTCTTTGATTAATCACAGATTCATTTTACTTCCACCACAATTTCATATAAAGCTGTGAGTTATTTTCAAACACGAAATCAATTTACAATCACCAAAACACTGTTCGGTAACATTCGACACAACTATGGCGGCGCGGGGCACATGACGTTCAACCAATCAGCGCGCGATCTGTGTTCACAATCTTTCGAGAGTTTACAATCTCGCGAGATAGATTATAATGTAACGGTATTTTCAATTTGACGGTGACATATCCACCGAAACTGCGGAGATGAGAGATCTGCACCGGACGCTGTTCACAGCACACCGCTCTGTGTTCTCGTCTCCGCTGTGCGCTTGGCTGCCGAGTGTGGAGGCTGCCTACAATGTCGAGACATCTCTCCTTTCTGCTCAACCGTTTCTACTCAAGCTAAGCGGAGACACGAAGTTTAAATAACGAAATTATTGATGGTTTACAACACATCGTCCACTTGTCCCGTCTCGTCTCCGCGGCGGTGGAGTCCGGCCCATAATCACACCTTTCGCCTACCTTGTCAAATGCATGTCAAATCAACTGCTGTGACTGTTTCACTAAATTATCAGCGTCCACTACAACGTTAATTTTAATTCTGGAAACTGGCTGATTTTGTTTGACTCCGGCTAGCCCTAATTACAAATATAAGTTAGACAATTTTGTAAATATTAGAATAATCCTAATTGTTATTTAATAAACTGTTGTTTTTGTTAATGATGGATATCTTTTATTTTAAACTATCGTATCTATTAACTTCTACTCGAATCGATGACTCAGTATTTGTCCGGCGGGTGGGTAAGTAGCGACCTGCACAGCCCCATTCAAGTCCTGGAGTGTGTATGACGGGCAGGAGAGAAGGGCTCCACACTCGCATTCGACCGAAATGGGTCGGTTCAAAGATTTCCAAATCGGCCACTGCAGTTGGTGCCCAGGGGATATGTTTTCTGCCGGAGCGATGCAAGTGTGGCGGTGGAAAATATCGTATCTACCCATTGAATCCTTATCATAAACCTAGATACCTTGCTGATAAGTAGTGAGTAGTTTTAACGGTTGAATGGATTTGAAATAAGTGTACGGAACAAGACCAGTCCCGATCACGATAGGACGTTCTCTGCATTATGAATATCCGAAACCATGGGAAACCTCTAGTATAACAATAAGTAATAATATAAATATAGTTTTAATACTGATTTTTATAAAACAACTAGCTGACCCCGCAAACGTTCTGCCATATAAATTATTTAAGGTATAAAAATAGCTTAGCTGTAGACGAAGTATTATATTATCTGTGGCTGTAGAGTAGGCAGGTAGGGTAGGGTAAGAAAATGTGCATTGCAACTTGCAACGCATCCGGGCACAGCTAAAAACAAATATAAAAGTAAACTGTTTTCTAAACCAGCATGTCCAAACGAAAACATTATCTATGGCACCTGTCAGCTGTCATCATATTGCCAATTGTTACCTCATCGGCGTCAGCCAATCAGCTGCGAGGATTGCGCGTCATAGAGCGACAGCTGATGGGGTTAGTGATGTGCTGGTAGTAAACACATTTTGGGCCTGTCGATACTTCGACGAAATAAGAGTGGTTCTGAAATAAAACGAGCAATAAGTTATTGACTGCTAAGTGCTACTGCTGAGTATCGTTATATTCTATCGTTTATTTTAAATGTGTGCCCGGACTGCCTGGTACCAACCAGGCTATACAGTGTGTTAGTTTAAACGAGAGACATATTCAAACCCGCAATAGTGCATGCTTACATGATACTAATAAAAATATGAACAAAAAAAAAACACTGATAAATAACAGATAGAACCATACCAAAAATTTCGCAAAAGTCTCGCAACGTGTATACACCCTTGCGCCTAACGCAGAACATGTGCGCGGGTTTATGACTTTTAGGTATAATCCATTTTCCCTTTAATACTTTAAACCTGGCTTACGACAGGCAAAAATATCTAGCTACTGCTACTAGGTACTGACCGAATGTTCGCAGTCGTTGATTGATGATACCTAGCATAAGTTTATACGACGGAATCTGGCGGTTGGGAAACATCTCTCAGTACAAATCAATAGCTCCTCGCACACTTTCATTAGATAACAAGTAGGCACGAACCACTTCCCAATATTCTTCACTGGAATATTGATAAGACGTCATTTTTGGTTATTCGAGAACACGCACACTTATCGCGAAGTAACCGGGGTTGTTTACGCGATACCCGGAAGCGCACATGCGGAGTTAGCGGCGCGCGCGCCTAGACTGGCTGGGGTCAGCGCGGGGTGGCGCTGGAGTGTGCCCTGTCGGTACATCGGGGACAATACAAAGGAAAGGGGCGGGGTTTGCGCACGAGCTTCTTTTTCGGCAGAATCGGCGCGTGTTTTGCCGCGTGATTATTTTACTGTTTACAAGTTCACTTCTTGCGCGCGCTCAGTGTCCATGAATAGTGTATTTTATTGGACAATTACGTCACAAATTAAGGTTATAGTTTTTTTACATATTTGGGACGAGAATCGAATACTGAATACCTTCCCTCAATATGTCTCTCGTTTAACCTAACGCACTGTATATAGGCTTGCCATTTACATGAGACATAACCATAACGGACGGCACGGTTGGCGCAATGGCTGAGCGACTGACTACTGCGCTGCGTGTCGCGAGTTCGATCCTCGCACGGAACAAATATTTGTGGCCTACAGGTAGTTGTTCTGGGTCTGGTTGTTTGTGTATGTGAGTTGTGTCAGTCGTGAGTGAAATGTTTGTAAACGCACACACTATACAAGAGTAATAGTGCGGGGCTACGTTTTTTAAAGAAAAACTGGCTAACTCTGAGTGTTACAAAGACGGCGGGGGACTGGTGGTCCGTGGCGTTACTTTGTGTTATTTATTTAATTTAATCACCACTGCTCTCAAAACGGTGAAGGAAATTATCGTAAAGAAACCGAAACAAATACTAGAACCAAAAAAAATAGTTGAAAAAGCTAAAAAACCCGACTCAAAAAACTGAACCTAAGGCAAAAACTAGCGCATTGAGAAGCAGGCGGGACCCATTCTATGTTTTAATAATTTTTATATTTTAGTTTTTTTCATTAGGTACTTTTTTATCAGTCTTGTCATCGTTACCTATAAGAAGTGAGCTCCGACCCCAAACTGCAAGCCAGTCACATGTGCATCTCTCGCGCGCGACTTCAGCGGCATGACATAGTTGATCTCCACGCGGGCCGCGCGGCCGATCTTCAAGCACACGCCCGCGCCGCACGCTACTCGCGCTTCCATCAGGGGGGACAGAGATGAGAGGGCCGACTCGGGCCGTTCTGACGACGGGTGACATCATTATAATGGTCTTTACACAGTTATTTTTATTTCTACACTAAGGATGATGACTGACTAAAAACAATAAATGTATAATTCTGTTTAGTCCGTCAGTTAGATTATCGAAAAATATTGGATAGGTGCAGTCGTGGTCTTTTCCGCCTGATCAGTTATTTTTTTTTTTTTCGCTTAAATCATGCGGAGGCGCGGAGCCACTCCGCCTTAAAGTTTAGGCCTACTAAGAAAGCGTCAATTTGGCGCGCAAAATCTCGTTTGGCGTGCGTCGTCAGTGCACTCAGCCGATCGGTATCTTTTCATTCATTATTTCTATACACAGTCAACGGGGCGGGGCTAGATAGCGTTTCTGTGTTGTAAGTGCAAGCAAAAGTTAGCTTAGTGGTGATCAGGCGGGAGTGTCCTCGATAGTACGTGTTTTTTGTTTTAACAAATATAAAAAAAATTACGAAGATAAACGTGTCAAAGATCATGAGTGGGGGCTTGTGACGTCACATTTTAGTAAAAAATGTACTCAAATGTGACGTCACACGAGTTTTCGACGCACTGTATCGTCTACATTTTATGTTTACGTGAAAAAAAAATGTGTGTGCAAAATTTCAAGATGATCGGTTCAGTGGTTTAGGCGTGAAAAGGATAACAAACAAACAATCAATTCCCTTTTCCTTTCGCATTTATAATATAGTTAAGAGGTAGGATTAGGATAGTGAAATTGCTTGGTTTGATGTACAGAATGCTTGGTTGACGGCTTCGTGAAGGTTCCGTTTACACCCTGCATTGTAGCCACGCGCCAAATGATCCTTGTACAACTTTACGTCTTACTAAAATAGCATGCAGTGTGTACAAGGTTAGAAGTAAAAGAACGAGAGAGAAAGGCTAGTACCTAGTTGTAAGGTGAGGTTCAGACCTGGCAAGGCGAGGCAGCCAGCGTTGAGGAACAGGTGCATCTTGATCAACTTGAACAAGCCCTGCTGTGACCCTGGCAGCGGCAGCGGGGTGTACAGGTGTAAGCCGCTTGACCAGTATACCTGCAAACATCATCAGCCCATAGTAAGCTACGGATGAAGGTGGAGTTAAACTCTGACCGAATGGCATCCACGACATTGTTGCCATCGGACTAAACGACGAATGTGGATAAGGCTGGCACAGGAACGTGAAGATTAACACAAAAAAGCGATGCCTGATGCGATGATGATAGCAATCCACTACTGGACATAAGTCTCTTCAATTGCACGCCACTCTTTTCTTAACAACCCTCATCTAGCCGCTACCAACCAAGATTGTAGCTCCACCTGCCTCAGCGCGTCCCAGTTTACGCTTGCGTGTCAAAACATGGGGCCGAGCACCGCCTGGAGACGGTTATACGTGGGGCTCGCGCGATCGATGACCCTTTACGGGGTTCCGCCGTTGTGGGCGACTGACCTGACGAGCCGCACTATCGCAGTTCTGCAGAAACAGCATACAGTGGTGGTCACAGATCTGATCTGTGGGGGTGGCCGTCACAGACATGAGAGGATGTCACACGATCACCTACGAGGCGGCTTGTGTACTGGCTGCATCCCTGCCTTGAGACCTGGAGGCGAAGACTCTCACGACGGTACATTAGTGCCACGAGGAGGCCAAGGATCGGAGCAAGAGGCTGGTGCAGCTACGGATAAAGCTGCGCCGGTCTCAGCTCCGTCAGGTCATGGTGGTGGAATGGCGAGAGAGGCTAGAGCTCCCCACCTCCGCCTCGAACTCGCTCTCCCCTCGACACAATCGAGGCGTTCCGGCCAGTATTCGACGACTGGCTCGGGAGGAAGCACGGCTCCCTGATGATTCGGGTGACGCAGATGCTCTCGGCACTGGACTGCTTCGTTAGATCAGTCAGTTGAGTGTCACTCACCCGTCCCCCAAGAGATTGTCCATCCACGTGAGGCCCGACCCCTCTCGTTTCGAAGCCGCGTAGTGTGGTAGGTCCACCAAGGAAGAAGAGGTCGGGTAACGTAGTGCCGTAGACATCGTGAAGGGCGCCTACTGCGGCCGTGGCTTGCAAAACCTGTTTCAAACAAATACATATGTATTTGTTTGTAATCCGACATATGTCGGATTTAGACCGTTAGACTCGTAGGTACATCATGTGTGAAGAAGATGGGTATTGGGTAATGAAAACACACTGTGGGTGCGAAACACTGTTTTTATTAAACTAACAAATTACTTGATATTACAATTTAACTCTAGAACACGAGGCACAATGAATTGCGCAATTGCAATTCTGCTGCGATCAGACACTGTCGTCCTCGCCGCGAGCTGTAAACATCACGACTGTAGAAGCACGCTGTGGTAGACTGGTTAGTAGGTAAGTCACGTGATGTTACCACTGGCGGGTGGCGCGCTTGCGATTCATTCCAAGTCAGACACATATACATCCACCCTCACTAACTTTCGCAATTATTACAGTAAGTAGGATAAAAGTGTGTGGAGAATTTAAAGAGATTGTTGGGCCCAAATAGAAGAGAAAAGAAAAAAATGCAAATAGGGAAGGGAGGCCTTGCCCTGCAGCAGCAGGACACAACATGGCTTCGAGAATAAAATAAAATACTGAGAAATATCTGATGGAAGAACCCCAAACTATCTCGTTGGTGTTGTGGACGCAAGCGCTGCTGCTGAGCATGAACACCTGGGTTCAAAGGTGTTATTCGGTTTTCCATCTGGGATTTCTTAGTAGCAGTAGCGGACTTAGATATATCGGGCGAAATGGAGTTGTACTATTATTAGATACTAGCTGACCCGCGCAACTTCGTCTGCGTCATATAAGAAAGACAGAGAGATGGTTAGAGAGAGTGTGAGACACCCCTATAAGATAGACATAATAATGCTATCGCGGACTTTTTATAGAACTTTTTAAGAGGAACAATTCCGTTATACACGATTGTTGCGTAACTTTAACCGTTTACGCGGCGCACGCAACGAAAGATCTCAAAAGGAATATTTTTTCCTTTTTTTGCAACATTTTTCATTGATGCTCTGCTCCTGTTGATTGTAGCGTGATGTTATATAAACGCGCCAACGTTGTTGTTCGTTGTTGCCTTCTCCGATAAATGGGCTATCCAAAACTAATAGGTACTTTCAACTCGAACCAGTAGTTCCTGAAATTAGCGTGTTCAACCAACCAAACAAACTCTTCAGCTTTATAATATTAGGCATAGTATAGAATCAAGTAGGTAACAATTTAATTTCTCTGAAATATTTGCATTAATCGCTAAAATATTCTGTTTTTCTAAATAAGGGCTTCCCTCGCCAGCCTCCTCAGCCTTACGTTATCATCCTTAGACACTTGATGACAGTCATACTCCATCTACGTCGAAAGTTCTCATCAAGGTGCATAAAATGAGCCCAAACTCGATATAGATGCTGTAAACTCTTGATGACCTCTTGCAATTGCCTTCCGTCTCCATCGTCGACCTTCGATGAGTCATACTCTAGCTAAGTTTAAAGTTTTCATCAAGGTCCATGAAATGAGCCCAAACACGATATAGCTGCTGCAAACTGTTGCGAACCTCTTGCAACTGACTTTTGTCTCCACCGTCAGACCTTCGATGACAGTCCAGGCAGGTCTTAAATTCTCACCAAGATACATGGAATGAGGCCAATAACAATATAGCTGTAAATATAATCTACGTAAACTGCGTATGGATGATTGATTATTGCGAATAGCACAGCACAGTTCTTGCACGTCAAGAACACGTGAATTTATCAGGCTTCCGTTCGCTATACTACTTTTTGGAGAAATCATCATCATACTCCTGCTCCTTATCCCAATTTATTTGGGGTCGGCGGAGCATGATTGTATTCTTCTTCCATACTTCTCTATTACTTTTTGGAAAAATATTTCACGAAAAAAAAATGAGAAATATAGAAATGCAAACAATTTAAATACAAAAAGAAATATAGGAAATCTCATAGCACCAAAAAAAAATAAACAAATCACAAAAAGTGAGAATAATGTTGGGGGGGTTTGAACCTGCAACCCCGTAGTTTACAGAGCGGTCATGAAACTGCCAGGCTATTTACTTCGTTGACATAAGCTACAAATAGAACTACTACTACGACAATAGAAGGTACGAGTGACAATTTAGTTAAACTTATCAACTCTAAGGTATCTTCTAGCTCTCAATTAATTAATTGTCAAAAAGGGGTTAAACAGAATTCTTTCACATTATTTCATCAGAATATTCAGGGTTTTTCTTCCAAACAATTAGAAATAGAACTTTTTTTAGAAAAAACCAAGTTTGATATTATCTGTTTAACTGAACATTGGATGAAAGATTATGAAATGCAAATTAATTATGAGAATTATAGTATGGGCAGTTGCTTTAACCGGAAATCTAAGATGCGTGGGGGTTCATTAATCTTAGTTAAAAATTGTATTAAATTTAAGCCTCGTAATGATATTGTCGATCTATCAGTTGAACATAGCATTGAATTGTCTTGTGTTGAGCTAGATAGGCATGTTGTAGTGTGTGTTTACAGACCCCCTAATTACCTGAACTACTCTATCTTTGAGTCAGTAATGGAAGATGCTTTAGCAAAGCTTGTAACTGGTAATAAACTAATAATTATCTGTGGTGACTTTAATGTTAATATCTTGGAGAATAATGTAAACAGCAGTAGATTTTTAAGTCTCTTTAAATCATTTAATTTGTCAAATGTTTTTTCAGAACCAACCCGAATCACAACAAATACTGCTACATGCATTGATAATGTTTTTTGTTGCTGCGACTTCTTAGATAAATCCATCGTAAATTACCTTCCTTCAGATCACAGCGGACAGACTGTTGCTTTTGCGTCCAATATACAATTACAAAGAATTCAGATTCAAACTAGACAAATAACACCCAGCAATTTAGAAAAGTTTAATAATAATTTAATTAGCAAGTTAAATATACCAGGCCATATTACAAACAATATAAATGAATTGTATGATGAATTCTTTTCGGTAGTGCACACCGAGTTCAATAGTACGATAAAAAAGAAAACTAAAACTATTGGCCCAAAGTTTATTTTCAGCGACTGGGCAACACAGGGTATTAGGAAAAGTAGGGAACGATTGTTTGAGCTGTACAGCCTTAAGCCTTACATAAACACTGAAACTTTTAGTAAATATGTAGCTACTTACTCGAAAATTTTTAAAAACTCTTGCAAGGTAGCCAAATCTCTGTTCATTAGCAACAAGATTAAATCAGCCGAAAACAAAATAAAGACGGTATGGAAAATTATCAACTGTGAAACAAATAGGAATAAAAAACAAAGTAATGACATAACACTAGAGACCTCAAGTGGCCTCGTGAGCTCTAATAATGAAGTTGCTCAAGAATTTGTAAATTTGTTTACCAGCATCCCACTTAAAACTACAGAAACCTTAAATTCCTCTCCCTTGCTCTCCATTGATTTATTGAAGGCGAACGTTTCAGTCTGTTCAAATGAATTTAAATTTCAACATATAAACCCCAAAACAATCATAAAAGCCTTTAAGCAAATCAAGATCAAATTAACCGAAGATCTATGGGGTATGTCTATCAAAGCTTGTACCTCAATTATTGAGACTGTAGCACCGTATTTAGCCTTAATATTTAATTTGTGCGTAGATCAAGGGGTCTTCCCGGATCTAATGAAATTCAGTAAGGTAATACCGCTTTTTAAATCTGGGGATAGTAAAGACACCAATAACTATAGGCCCGTATCCGTTTTGCCGGTTTTCAGCAAGGTGTTTGAAAAGATAATGCTCAATCAAATGCTTAACCATTTTAACACCAATAAAATATTGCACGAGCAACAGTATGGTTTCACCAAAGGACGTTGTGTTACAACTGACGCCGGTGTCACTTTATTAAAACACATATTTACTGCATGGGAAGAGGCACAAGATGCCATAGGAATCTTCTGTGACCTTTCGAAGGCATTTGATTGCGTAAATCACGAAACCCTGATCTTGAAACTTGAGCATTACGGTTTAGGTAAACTTGCGCTTAGTTTAGTAAAATCGTATTTGAATGATAGACAGCAGCAGGTACAAATAAATGGTGTCAATTCAATGGGTTTAAAAGTAAAAATGGGTCTACCACAAGGTTCGATATTGGGTCCCTTCCTCTTTTTAGTATATATTAATGACCTACCCCGTTTATTTAACAACCATCCGCATATGGTGTTGTTTGCTGACGATACTACTTTAATATTTAGGATAAACAGACGTGCCACTGATCTTGACGACGTAAATAACGCCCTACTGCAGGTCCATAATTGGTTTACCGCTAATAATTTAGTACTAAATGGGAAAAAAACTAAGTGCATTAGATTTGCTCTACCAAATGTCAAAAGTAGTGATTGTGACATAATATTGAATCAAGAGAAACTAGAATTTGTCGATAAAACGGTTTTCTTGGGAATCATGCTCGACTCAAGGTTACAATGGGGTCCTCATTTAACATCTCTTGCAGGACGGCTGAGTTCAGCTGCATATGCTGTTAGAAAAATCCGTCAATTTACTGATATTGATACCGCGAGGCTAGTCTATTTTAGTTATTTTCATAGTATTATGTCATACGGTATTTTACTATGGGGCCGGGCTGCAGACATCGAGTCTATATTTATTCTGCAGAAAAGAGCCATCAGAGCCATATATGAATTACGTAGACGCGATTCTCTAAGAGAACTGTTTAAGGAAATTAATATCATGACAGTACCTTGTCAATACATCTATGAAAACATCATGTACGTTAGGAAAAATCTGCATTTATTCAGTAAAAGAGGTGACAGACACCACTATAACACTAGAAATAGGGACCAACTAGTTCAGCCAGGTTTCAAAGTAGATTCATCTTTCATGGGGTACTGTTTTAAATGTTACATTAAAATACCTCCCCACATTCTTCAACTGAATGAGACGAAATTTAAATCTTGTATAAAACGCACACTATGTAGGCAAGCATATTATAAGTTGGGGGATTACATTGATGATAAAAATGCTTGGCTAAATGCTGGTCCTGCTCCACAACCATAGGGGCAAACTAATTGAATGTACTGGTCGGGCATTATTTGAGTCTATCGACACGCAAAGAAGAAGAATTGATTCCCATGTTAATGTATTGTGGAAGCTGCAGAAGATTGTAAAAATATACCTACTTGCATTGTATAGATTCCGGTTTTTAGTATTATATAATTGCATAGCACATGTGTGAGTACTTTGTACTGTTCAGCCACCACTTACATTTAGTTATCTTTCATTGACTTGAATATGCCTTGGTGGCTGAGAGAATGTCATGCTCACTCAAATGTCTCGCTGATGGTGGCGGGTGTGTCGGGTCATTTGGTTCCCTTAAATATGGTCGAGTTGAATGGCGCCGATACATGCGTCATGTTCGTGAACGGGCGCTGTCAGTTGGGACTGGTCATCTCTTAGCTGCCACGGTTCGTTCATTTTAATTACTTTATTTTTTAATTTATTATTTTACTCTGAACGCTCTTAATGTGCACGTCTTTCTACATCGTTCTCACATATGTATAATCTCAACATGAATGATGTAACCAAGATTTTGTAACAATATTTTGATTTAAAAGAGTGTCCATGGAGTTTCTTGCCCGTTCTTCTCCATAGAGATCTACGTTAGGGAATGGGCAACTACAGTACTTTCTCAAGTTATTATGCCTTGTGACTGTGACTGGAGCTTTGCTTTTTTGTATTTTCGACATTCAAAAGTGCCTTAATGGTCTAATTGAAATAAATGATTTGAGTTTGAGTTTGAGTTTGAAATAGCCGTTCTCATGTACTTACGTCATGACTGACACGTCAAACAGTTGGAGTATACGGACATAATGCAAAATTGCCTACCCCCCTAGGGAAGTAGCGTGATAATATGTAGACTTGATGCGCGCACAAACTTTTTTACCAAGTACTTAAACCGAGGAATGCTGATTTTCTTGAGTTCCGCTATTTTGAGCGTATTCACCTCAAAAATCAAATTTCAAGAAAACTGAGAAATTATATTTACCTGTATTAGATATGAAGTATATGTAGCAACTTTAAAAGGTTACACTTCATTGGTTTTTGTATAGGTATTTGAAGTTTATTAATTTTAAACACAAAACCCTCTTTTTTGCGCCTCTGGGTGAGATTTAAAAAAAATGCTAAGACAGGTATTTCTTTATTTTTATTAATAAGTATTTATTCTGAGTTTCATGATTCTAGAACAATCTAAAATTTTTTTTTCATACAAACTTTACCCCCCCTTTTAACCCCCTTTTTCCAAAAAAATCCAAAATATCTATAGCCTAAATTTTATTCTGAATTTATATAAATAGATCTGTGAAGATTTCAACAATATCGGTTCAGTAGTTTTTACGTCATGCGCGGTCAAACAAACAAACAAACAAATAGACAAACAAACAAAAATTTCTAAAATGGTTTTAATATGTTCAGTTACTTATTTTAAGTCTCCCTGGCTGGTTATTTTTTTAAATCTTCAATGTACAGATTTTTTGGTCTCAACGATTTTATTATATGTATAGAAATTTTAAACACAAAACCCTCTTTTTTGCGTCTCTGGATGAGATTTAAAAAAATGCTACAACAGGTATTTCTTTATTTTTATTAATAAGTATTTATTCTGAGTTTCATGATTCTAGAACAATCTAAATTTTTTTTTTCATACAAACTTTACCCCCCTTTTCACCCCCTTTTTCCAAAAAAATCCAAAATTTCTATAGCCTAAATGTTATTCTGAATTTATATAAATAGATCTGTGAAGATTTCAACAATATCGGTTCAGTAGTTTTTGTGTGATGCGCGGTCAAACTAACAAACAAACAAATATTTTTAAAATGGTTTTAATATGTTCAGTTACTTATTTTAAGTCTCCCTGGCTGGTTATTTTTTTAAATCTTCAATGTACAGATTTTTTGGTCTATAGACACGTTCTTATACAGGGTGTAAACCACCTCACCACGAAGCCGTCAACCAAGTATTCTGTACAGCAAACTAAGTAACTTTACGCAAAAATTATTGCTGGGAAACGACTATCGTCTGTCGTCTGTCGTCTGTCGTTGTCGTCTGTCGTGTGTCGTCTGTCGCCTGTCGTCTGTCGGTCTGTCGTCTGTCGTCTGTCGTTGTCGTCTGTCGTTGTCATCTGTCGTTGTCGCCTGTAGTGAGTTGTCCGTCGCCTGTCGTCTGTCTTCTGTCGGTCTGTCGTCTGTCGTTGTCGTCTGTCGTCTGTCGTTGTCGTCTGTCGTCTCTCGTCTGTCGGTGTCGTCTGTCTGTCTGTCGCTGCTGTCAATTTTTTTTTAAATCTCGATGAGGCCATTTTTTGTCTTTGATTTGTCAAGATGGCCAACATAACGCGTCTATTCCGTCTATTAGCAGCACATTAACTAGCATACTGCAAGCGTTTATAAATCATACTTCTTGACAACCGTCTAATAAGCTTAATGAGTCTGCTAACTAACAGACCGATCAAACCTCGATTAAAGATTTTTTATAAATAAGGCTGTTAATGCATTAATATACTCACTACACCATAATCTTTGGAGATCCTCTGGTTGGCCTGGACATGAACCTCAGTCTTTAGGTTGGCCACGTTGCCCCCGATGCCGGCAACCTCGTTGCTGATCAGCAACCACAAGCCATGCGTCGGGAAGATCGCCTCATCTCTGAAGTCCATGGTTAGTGTGTGGCTGAGTGTTGACTTTAGATGTGGACCTTAACACACAAATCTTAAGGTAAATATAAGAATTAAGCTGGAATCGACACGTCTCATCTGCAAAATCACTGAATCACTGGTGAAGCATGGCCGTTTTGGGGAGTGTCTTATGGATTTTTTAACGATAGTATTGTGCTGATTCTCTGCCTCATTGAATAATAGTATATTTTGATACAATTGGGGAAACTTTGTTATAGCATTCGAGGCGGAATTCACAACCGAACCGCGGGCGAGGTTGTTATGGAGCTGAGAACTGCAGTAACTAATGCACACGTGTCAAAACGACGCGTCAAACGACGTTTTTCAATACTAAACTTTCGAAGAAATAAAATAATAAAACGAAATAGTACATTTTGATACAAGTGGAGAAAGTTTGTTATTGCACCCGAGGCGGAATTAACTCCCGAGCCGTAGGCGAGGGTGTTTTTGAGCCGAGAACTGCAATAACAAATGTCCACGTGTATCAAACGACGTTTTTCAATACACTTTTGAAGAAATTAAATAAAAGATTGAAAAATATTTTTGTCATGAATTATTACGAAACTATGATTTTCTTTTCTTTTTTCCGCGCTTTGCTTTCGCCAGGCTGAAGGAGAAGCAAAGGTATGAAGCCGCTAAACAGCCTAACATAAGAAATAGTTTTTTTTTTGTATTTTTGAATTTAGAACACAAATAAATGTTAATTTGTTTAAAAAAGTGAATATTAGTTTTAAATAATCATGTTTATCTATGATATTCTATTTATAAACACAATTTGAATTTTCAAAAAATATTTACGCCGTAAAGACGCATTATTACTTTGCCGAAATAAAAAAAACATTAACCTCCGACTGTAGGCATTGCACTAATTTGTACTAAGTATAGGTATAGTTTTATCTGTGGCAATTTTCCAACACCCGCGTACTGTGCCGCGTGCGAAATTGGCTACTTTCCGCACGCGGCACAGCACGCGGTGATGGAAAATGAAACAAATCCACGTGTGTGAAATACATGGCATGTTGAACCTAATCGTAGTGCGATAAGAACCCGTTTTCGAGGCAGTGTATTGAAAAGTATTTTTGTCATGAATTATATAGGAAACTATGAATTTATTTTCGTTTTTTTTTGTGTTTTGCTTTCGCCAGGTTGAAGATGAAGCAAAGGTGTGAAGCCGCTAAAACAGTTCCTAAGTATATTAAGAAAATCAGTTTTTTTTTTTAAATTTAGAACTCAAATACGCTAGGTGTCACTCACTGCTGCTCTCTCGCACCGGAAAGCTAGTTTTGTTGATGACGGACATGTCTCTTATGAGCGCCTCCCACTGCAGTTTGTGTTTCACCTGTAACGAACTATAACAATAGTGTACCTACTAAGGCTACACGAAACGAATGAAACTGTTTAGTTATCTGCATTGACTATTGTCAAAAATACCCAGTTGATTAAAACATCACTAGGTTGGAATTCACAGGAGTCACTATTGGTTAATAAAACCGTCGATATTTGTAAGAATCGGAACGGAACGTAGCATTCATCGTTCAGAAATATTCTTAAAGCTATGATAATAAGCCCGCGTGTTCCGTTTTAGATAATAGAGACTGGTTTTAGCGACTTTCATGATAAAATATAGTAGTATCGTCTACTAGGTATATATATATATTTTTTAATAATAGTACATAAAAATAGCAGGGTCGGCAAACCCTACTATACGCAGACACAAGTCACTGTTCCTAAATTACCTTAGGCCGCGCCCCGCCTTGTCGCATGGCCATGTAAGGTTGGAAAAACCTCTGCCTAATCTTTCGGGAAACTAGGAGAATATGAATAACTAAGATGATATGTACTGTCTCACCGTTAGCGAAGTCTTGAAGCCAACGTTGAACCTGACGCCTTTGTCGAGCAGGCGGTATCCTGACCAGGGATACTCATGGTAACGCTGGAACACTGACGCCGATAACCTGCAGACAGACACGGATAATTCAAATTCAAATTCAAATTCAAAATTGTTTCAAAATTGTTTATTTCTTCAACAATATTATAACAAATAGTTTGTGATTGAAGCCTTCTTTTAAGCAAACAATGCCTGTATTAGAAGACTCCGCTCTTCCATAACAAAAGAAAGAAATTTTTAATAACATATTTATCATAGGTAAGTAGACAAGATTGGCATAAGTATAGTTTGTGTGTGTGAGAGTGTGTGTGTGTGTATGTGTGTGTGTATTTGTGTGTTATGTATGCCTGTATGGAGTATAGGTTATGTCGTGGGTTTCAAAAGCTCTTCCGTTTCCTTATAAGTAAGTGGTTTGATCCATTTCAGTATATTTTTTTTGCATTCATAATATTGGTTTTTATATATACATATTTCTTTATTTATTCTATTATATAATCGAGCAGAGCGAGTATTAAATTGCATGGAGGCAACCAAAGTTTTTGTTTGGGGAACTTCTGCAACAGCATGCTTTCTTCGTTTAGCTAGTTTAGATGCATCGTAAGGTGGGGTCTTGTGTTTCTTGAGTATAGTTTGAACTATGTATAGTTTCCTTACTGAGAGTAATTCGCTTATGTTATAAAGACTATCTGTGGAGTATCTAGTTTTCTTAAAGTACATGATTTTTATCAGGGCACGCTGTGCACGCTCTACTTCTATGAATTTAGTTTTTGCTGACCCTCCCCAGTTAGGAATGCAGTACACTAAGACAGACTGAGCCAAAGCGACGTATATCTCATTAAGGAGATTTCTAGAAGTCTTATTACGACTAGTTATATTTTTTGGCACAATATGTCTCAGTGTACTAAATAACCAACACAGTTTTCTAACCCTGTTAGCAACTTGTTCGATATGGGGATACCATGATAATCTCTGGTCTACTATTACCCCTAGATATTTGGTTTGTTTTAATTTATTAATTTTTGGGCAATTACAATTTTTATTCCTAAAGTCCTCACAATCGTGAATTTTAATTTTAAAATCATCCGTCGGTTCAGTTCGTGCGCTAATACTGAAGCACACGAAATTAGTTTTACAT
This sequence comes from Xestia rhomboidea, assembly GCA_963853795.1. NCBI lineage: Eukaryota > Metazoa > Arthropoda > Insecta > Lepidoptera > Noctuidae > Xestia > Xestia rhomboidea. The sequence goes on from OY970785.1 coordinate 10,923,387, forward strand.
GTATTTAGTGTAAGTAAATTTTTTTTCAACCACTTGGCTATGCTAGCCATGCCTATTTCAGCTGTGTACTCAACATCTTCCCAAGAGACACCAGAGAAGACAATAGCCGTATCATCAGCATAAGAGAAAATTTTGGCGTTTTTGATATTTAAATTGCAGAGATCGTTGATATAAATCAAAAATAATGTTGGACCCAATACGCTTCCTTGCGGTACGCCGTAAGTTACATCCGCGTAGTCACTGGTATACTTTCCAATCCTAACACTCTGCCTCCTATTACATAGATAGTCCTTAATAAGAGAAAGCGGAGTTCCTCGTATTCCGTATTTTTCTAATTTACTCACCAGGGTTGGAACAGAGACGGTGTCAAACGCTTTTTTTAGGTCTAAGAAGACAGTAATAATAGAGTGATTTAACATGGAGCTTGCTGCGCTGGGATGCGCTATGCCTACCATATTTGCCACTTTATCTTGGAGAAGGAACAAGCTGTGTTGCGCTTTGTGTGGCTGCATTTTGCTTTGGACAAAGCGAGAGTCATGTTGGTGTTGGCTTACAGCTCATCTCTGATTCTACTGAATCGTAGTTTTAATTAAGTAATATCTGTTCGGTAAGAAGTTATCACTCAGTACTGCCGCTTTACGTAGTGGTCGCAGGTGCGATTGCCGTGTTGAGATCCGGCGTCGATGTCCAGGTCCGGCAAAGTGTAACTGTTTTGTTTCCATCAGGAATTTCTGAGTAGCAGCCATGGAGTCTGGATAAGTGCCGGTTGATGACAATACGCTCGTCACCTATTTAATATACCACATGGGACTTAAACATAACCGGCAAAATGTGGGTGTCCTATTAGGTAGAGCTTTGCCTAAATCTTCAGCGATCACAGGCGTGATGTTACTCACACGGGGTCCATAGGCTTGAGCGGCAGCGGCTTGCTCGCCGTGATGTGGAAGCTGCAAGTATTCTTGTAGCCGAGGCTGTAGGCCAACCTCGCGCGCTCACCGCGACCCCATATATTCGGTATGTTTATACCTGTACACACAGGATTTGGAGTTAGCAGAGTAATAATAATAATAATAATAAATCATTTAATAGGTCCAAACATTTTGTACATTTCTATACACCCACCAAACTGCGTAACAGTTTGTCGGCGGGCGGTAAGAACATCTAACGGTAAGGACGTTATAAGAAGGCACCATCTATGGCATGCGGTGACGTGCAAGATCAGAAAGATAACGAGAGAAGCGATGGGGATCTCAACCAGTGTGATTGGTCGATTCCCGCATGTCTCCTCTCCGCTCTGTCGCATCCGCCTTGGTATGAACCAGATTTAAAAGTTGGGTACGCCCAAGATTACACAATCATCAACTTTTAGTTGAAATTCTTCTACTGCTCGACATATAGGCATCCCCAAAGCATCATCATCTTTTTTTTGAAACGGTGAAAAATGCCTACGCATACCGCACCGTCTGGGGAGACGGCTTGGTTATGTGGGGCTTGCACCCACTTAAAAACACCGCCGTGAGCCTACTGTCGCCTTGGCGAATGAGCTGCGAGAACATCCAGCGCAGCCCGCCTTCCCGCACCAAACTCCTTTGGCGATGTCCGGGCTCACCTGAGACATCGCCACGACTCATCAGGGCCGTGCAACGCGACGACGATAGACTCCCCGAGCTATCGCCCGCTTGATATGGCGCCTCCTCCGCTGCCCTGTCCAGATTGCACCAGGTCGTCCATCTTGTGGTCAACTCTCAAAAACGGGTGGTCATCCATTCTGCGATCAAAGTGCCCACTGCTACCCTACTTCTAAATTCAACGCGTCACGTTAACTCCTGGAACAGAGTATGTTGTAAGTAAATTCTGTTTACCGATCACCACGTTGCCCTCGTCCTCTCCGACTTTTGTGTTCACCCCGCCTGTCATCCGCGACATCTCACGGACTTGAAACGTCACCTGCACACCAAAGAAATCTAAAAATTTATTGTAGATCAACAATTTTTGAGTAACAACGTAGTACTTTTTAAGCGACTTCCAAAAAGAGGAGGTATCAAGTCGACTGAATTCTTATTTTTCTGTGTGTATGTTCAGCGATATATTCGCCAATTGTGAACCTATTTCGATGATTCTTTTTTGTTGTCGCGTTTGTCGAGGCTTTTCCCAGATGCTTGTTAAATTTTGTTAAGTCTGTTTTACGCTTTTTGTATTGTAAGCAACGACCTATTGTCGGGCCTACGCTGTCCCCCCATACTTAAGTACTAATGCTGTAACAAAAAAATATTGTAATACCAAATGATTTGAAAAGAGTAACCATGGAGTTTCTTGCCGGTTCTTCTCCATGGAAACGACCAACGCGAACCGTGCACCTTTTTCGACGTTTTATAAGTGCCCATCTAGGCCTATGTGAAATAAAATATTTTGATTTTGATTTTGTCGCGGTGGTCCCGTTTAAATTTGGTGAAGATCTGTAGGCTTAGCCAAGTTGACAATCTAAAATCGTTAACGCTAATAGAAAACTAACCAAATGTATGGGAATGACATCTATCATCGTTAAGTCACGTGGTCAAAACAAACGAATGGAAATTTTAAAGTTTAGTCAAAACTGTAAGTTGGCTACGATTTATATGGGATGTAGGGATCACGATTGTAGAAACGAATACATTTCATTATATTATCTTGATCGAAGTAAACTTGTCTACGAAAGTTTATATTCGTTTGTTTTGACCACGTGACTTAACGTTTACGATTGTAGAAAGAGAATCGATACGAATCGTTTGTAACTTGGCTAGGCCTGCTGATGCTGCTCTTCGGAGATAAACAATGAAACTCTTCAATAAATAGACAGCAAAGTGGTCGTGATTGCTGCAATCGCTTGGATGTATTGTTTTCATAACATCACGCCTGTATGCTTTGAGGGGGTATGCAGTTGTGTACAGTACACCCACATTTCGACAGCTATGTATGTTAGGTTCTATTTTATTGATTGATTCACTTTGTTGTGTTTTTGAAGTCGGTTATATTTTTTTCAAAAAAGTTTTTTGTAATTAGAGTTATAACTGGGGACACGTCTGTCAAATTAAATGCATATCGTCAAGTCATCAAGTAATGATTGTCATCGATCACGTGATTGTCTTAGTTCGTACTTTGAAAAATTTACAAATAGGAAAAACAATTATATTCATATACTGAATAAGCATGTTATAGCGGAAGAGGTTTCTGAACGCTCTTTCCGAATTTTCCGCAATTTCCCTGGACGTAAGAGGTCCAATAGAGGTAAAGCGCCCGACCGATATTCGCCAACGCGCTAGCATGTTTGCTCCCGCGCCTCGCGCCGACCAATCGCGGATTTGTCGTCGCGTCGCTACTCGGCCGCTGATTGGCCTTAGTAACTTTAGTTTTTAGTATTATTTAGTTGGTAGAATTGTAAGATTGTGTGTTAGTACAGAGACTTATAATGGCGGACGTTTTAACTTGTGTGATGTACAGTGTATTCCTTTTGAGTTTTATTAAAGTTTATGCTGATAACAAAGCCCTTTTAATTGAGAACTGACCCACCCCGACTTTAATGTACATTTCTTAGGTCACTCACTATAGTGAGTGACAGGGTTATACAACGTGTCGCTTTGCATCCTAGTCAAACTCAAGGGTGTGCTACAGATCATCAAACGGAACCACTTTCTCTATGGGACCACCATCGTAATCGTAAAAAAAAATAATCAGCTGTCTCATACATTTGGTCGAGTAGGTGTTGGAATTTTGTATGGGGCCGTTGATTATATTTTCGCGATTACGATGGTGGTCCCATGGAGAAAGATGTTCAGTTTGATGGTCTGTATATAGCACATGATCCTTGTATTTGACCAGGCTGCAAAGCGACACCTTGTATATCTTGATTTCAACAGTTTTATTGATGACTTAAGTCAGCACGGGGTAAAGTGTATCCACCTCTTAGTTGTGGACAAAAGTAGCTAAGTAGGCACAAGATATAATTGACATTGGACATTGTTTTGAAAAACATGATTGGAATTTCGATTAAAGCTAAGTGACAAAAAAGCCACGTTCAACTTATTGATGTCTATGTGTGTGTGTGCCTTGCCTAGGTGTATGTAATGTAATGAAGTACCTCGAGTCCATCAGGCGTGGCGTCGGGGCCAGATGATACATCGATGAAAACACAGACGTTACGGAAACACCCCAAGTTGTCCAACGTCTCTCGCACCTGTAAAAATTTAACTAATGTGTCTACAAATCCACATCGCTGCTGTTTTAATTATAAACATACACAGTATTAACTCTCTAGGTTATGTATTTTACGTGTTTTAAATGTGTGAGTAAATACGTATACGTCTGATATAAATAAATAATGATCGGCCCATCTCACTCTCTGAGACATCAGCCAAGGTGTTTGACAGCCTGCTGAATAGACGCCTCATTGCACAGGTTGATTTGCACGATGCACAAAGCAGAGTCTCTACAGAGAGTGCGAGCTACACGGCGAGGGCCAGTATATGCCTGTTCCCTCGACTCGCTTTTGATTTAGTTTCGTATGAATGAATACTGTGGGACAAGTTGAGGGAGGTGTAGTCCGCCGACACACCTGTGGTTATGACGGCGGAGTACACCTCCCTCCTCAAAAACTGATATGCTAAACAAAAAAACCGGGTAACGTGGGTGGCTGGCTAACTCTGCCGGGCTAGAACAGGCTGGAATGCGGAGTTAGACTGGGGGAGTTAAGCTCGCCTCTGCTATTTAATTTGTACTTCAACCAGCTTATCGAGCGACTGAGCAGTACACAAATGTCGGTAACCACATTGATGGAATATGTGTCAATAACATAAGCTAAGCAGATGATAATATTTGGTGCATTGGTGCTGCTCAGTCCATCGATGAGTGGGTTGAAGAAGTTGCTTTCGACCTGTGGTGCCTATGCGGAGGAGCACGGCTTGATATACAACTCTAAAAAAAGTGAGATTCTTGTTTTAAAGCTTTTGACCGCCATAGTCACATATATACGTGACAAGTGAGCGCGTGCCCTGTACGCCAAACGACACAAAATGTGATAAAATGGTAGGTGAAATTGAGGCTTGGCGTGGAGGGCATGCGCGTGCGTTTATGCTCTGGCGGTCAAAAGGTAAAAGCCTCTAAGCAGCAGTCACGCTGTGTTCCGCCCATGTAGGTCTCAACGGCGCGGCGTAGCACCAAACCTTGTCAATAGTTTTAGATATCTCGGTCATATTATCACGAGCGACCTAAGGTACGATGGAGATATTGAACAATATACAGCAGAGCAATATACTTCAACAAAACTATGGACTGTAGTCTGAAAATATTTATTTATTATAGTTGCGTGAGTGTTGGTAGTGTAGAAGTGTGAGTGTGTGTGTGCGTGTGTTGGGGGATGTGTGTGTGAGTGTGGGTTGTATGAGTGGAGTCTTTTTTTCTTTATCGTGTGGTTAGTGCCTAACCTAGTGTCAAAATTTTTATGCCGCCCATGGGCCTCTGACTTGACATGCCGTCAAGAAATATCTCTCAGGCATTCTGGTTTACTCATGATGTTTTGCTTCACCGAAGCAGGTGATAATTATACAATACGCACATGAATCTGAAAAATCAGAGGTGCGTATCTTGAGTTCGAACTCGAGACCTACGACATGGCAGTCCGACGGTCACACCACTAGGCTATCACTGCTGTGAGTGGAGTCCTGGTACGTGTTTGGGGTATGTGTATGAGTGTGGTGTGTGTTTGAGTGGTGGGTGTGTTATATAAGTGTAGGCACCTTCTGTGCGCGAACGATGACATCCTCGAAATCTTCCGCCATGAACATATCATCGACAGCACCCTTCACTACATCGTCCTTCGTCCGTTTCAGTCCGTCCACATTTACACGGTCCACGCGAGCCTGGAACAGACCTTCTTGGTATTTAATGTAATGAGAAAAAAATCTTGTTTCATACCATGGTTTTCCGGCCCAGTGCGGTTATTAACTACTAATAAAATTGGCGGCGTCGAGAGGGCGTTGAGTGCACCACTTCTGTCATGGACCGCCTTCATGTTATGAATGTGTCTCTAGACTTGGTCTTTGAGCAACATCAAGAAGTACAAACTCAACGTCCCAACGAGCGACGGGCGCAGCTTACTGAATGTTAAAATAACTGACCGGATAAAAAACACCACACTGCGCTCTAGAATACAAATTACCCACATACGCTAATAAAGCTGCGAGTCTAAAATGGGAGACGATGGCCATGTCTGCAGGACGCACAGCTGTGGCCCCGAATATCGCACACTGAAGCCCTGCGACAGCTAGCACAGGGAGTAAAGTTCCTCAATACTCCATAAAACAGACGGCTGCTGTCTGGTGAGCTACTGCCCAATAGTTGTTGTCGAGTTTTTTTACAACTTGGTTTTAAGTCAGAATTTAGAATTTTGATGTTAGTTCTTCATTTGTGTCAGAGGCAGCATTGTAATAGGTACTTTTTGTAATGTTGCTACATGGGCAAGAGAAAGGGTTTCTGTGCGCCCGTACCGTGTCCGTAAAAAAGCTTCCATACCATTAAACACTGATAACCGTGCCGACACACGGCGAATCAACTTTAGCTTTAGGTAATAAATAAACGTGTGTACAAGCGGCATATGTACTGTGTACCTTGACTTCGTTGAGTGCGAAGCTGGCTTTGTGCACGATCTGCTTCTCTACTACCTCCTCGGCTGTCTTCTGAACGACCACCGTCGGAAACTCAGCATCCGCCTGAAAGTGAAACACGCTCATGAATGTGCAGGTTCTCTGACAAGTACCAAGTACGTGACGAGAGTGCAGCCGCTGGAGTCGCAACACCGCAACGTCGACTTTGTGGTGCGACTGACGTGTTCTCTTTGTCATGGAAGAAGACTTTTGGCCACAACGACTTTTGAACGCACAGTGGCATAGTTCACAAGTGAAGTGTTACTTAACATAGTTTTAGGAATCTACACTTATCAAGTGTCTAGGGATATTTCAGTTATCTCGTAAGTATTTTAACAAAATTATGAACAATTTCCTAAAAGGTTCATTCCGTCGTTTCGTGCAAATAGAACCTTTTTATGCAAGGTCTTACAGCACATGTAAACGGAAAAATCTGAAAAGCGTAAATATGTAACAACCACAAACTTATTATTTGCGGTTGGTGCAATAGCCGTTTCTAGGGATCGAACAGCAAAGTTCAGTTTGTCCTTTCAAAAGTTTGTACGGAACCCTCGGTGCGCGAGAGTCCGACTTGCTCTTGGCCGGTTTAGCAATAAAATTAACGAATTAAAATGTAATATTGGCGATACTCCTTCTAAAGTGACTGTTTCTATCCATTCTCTTAAAAATTAAAACATCATCGTCATGGTCTGGAAATCTTTTTTGAACGAAACTACGGAACGACCCAAGAATTTTATATTCTCACAGAAAATTTAATTTATCTTATAAGGATTTTTTTTAAATATAAAACTAAAAAATTTTTAAAATTTTGCTAAAATTAGACATTATACAATGAATTTTGAATTAAATAAAACCGGCCAAGTGCGTATCGGGCCACGCGCAGTGTAGGGTTCCTTAATAGCCCGTTGTATTTTAGATTTAGTTTTTCAATGAAAGTCTTCACCCGTTATAAACAAGCAACTTCATCTTAGTCACTCTATAGAATTTATTCTAAGGATTTTGTATTTGGTACAAAATTATCCAACACCCTAGTTCAACGACTATTACTGCTAAATTAATAAAGTTATCTTAACCGCTATAGTTTTCCTTTAAAGTTCATGAAATGCACTATCATCATGAATTTTTCGAGATTTTTTAAGCCTGCAGTTTAGCTTTTAGAGGGGGGGGACGCCCTACTGGAACAAAAATTTGCACTTTAAAGTTTAATATTTCGTAAATGGAGCATTAAATCGAAAAGTAGTGTTGTCAAACCCTAAGTCATTTTAAAAGACCTACTCAACGATACCCCCCACGATGGGGTAGACGACGAAAAGAAAATTCATGCCCACCTCAATGCAGGGGCTACCCTAAAAAAAAGTAATTTCCAAAATTTTATTTTACCACTTTATCGGCGTTATTGATATACACACCTCTACAAAATTACAGCTTTCTAGTACTAACGGTTTCTTAGCAAAACCTCGGACAGACAGGCAGACACAGACGGACATAGCGAAACTATAAAGGTTCGACCTTGTCAGGACTACGGAACCCTAAAAATTAACAAACTCTAAGAGCATCTCCGATGTTTAAAACACATCTGCAAAGATTATTCATGATCAAAACGAGGTTCCCGAGTTCGCCTGAAACGCATGAAAACTGGACTGTTCGGCAGCAGATTCTCGGGCCAGTCCAGTGCCGCTTCTATATGGTGCTGTAGCCGCTAAGTTACCACTCGCGTCGTAGTTGGGCGGGCATCAACATCAACATGCAACCGGTGTGGTTGGAATACATGTGCCAGCACCTCATAACGGTATTTTGCCGTTAAATTGCATTTTATCTAAACGCACACCGCGTTTAGATAGTTCTGCCGCCCATACCATGATTTTTCTACGTTGATAATTATGATGGAGTGATGTCCAGCAGGGCTATTACGTATCTTTCTGATATCCAGTGACTATCAAGCTTCGGTTGCTTATTCACGGTTGTCATCAAAGTTTGGTGTCCAAACTTTGATGACAACCGTGAAGGTCATAATATTGGTATTACGTATCACACTGAGTGGATATCACTTTACGGTGACTAAGAGGGTCATATACATAATACGAAACTAACCTTTTGACGGTTAGGTAATTGATGGACCAGGAGCCCAGTTACTATTATTTCGAGCTGTCAACAGAGATACGTAATAGCCCTACAGGTGTTTGCCAAACACGTATTCTTCGTGGTTCTGGAAGGAATCCGAACCGGAATTCATCATTCCAAGCCAAATGTTCGTTTGCCTATTCTAATCTATGCTCGCGATTGCCTCGTATTAGTGCTGGAAGCGGAAATGGTATACGAGCATAAAGGTTGACTTCATGTGGTCACCTCCTGCTAGTTTGGTCGCTAGCGAAGACCAGGTTTTTGACTTTACCTACCTAACTTTAAAACCGATTGCCGAGTCGTAATGCCGAGTCGTAATGTTCCGTTGTCTTCTCGCCGTTATTTATAAAAATCAGTCTTGTCTGGCGGTGCTGTGAGCCGCTCAACCACTTCACCAGTATCCCGAGTTCCCGACAGGGAGATCACAATCTGGATATGACGCTTTGACGGTGCCAATGGCATCAGCAACATTGGACTGGCGCGCGCCTGATTCCAGCTTGCCTATTGCTCTCAAAATCTCTTTACTAGGTAATTTTTGACGTTCCATGGTTTAGAGACTTTAGAGTAAGAAAAAAATCTTTGTTTTTGCTACAAACAGTAAACTCAAACTCAAATCATTTATTTCAATTAGACCATTACGGCACTTTTGAAAGTCGAAAATACAATAAAAGCAAAGCTACAGTCACAGTCAAAAGGCATAATAACTTGAGAAAGTACTGTAGTTGCCCATTCCCTAACGTAGATCTCTATGGAGAAGAACGGGCAAGAAACTCCATGGACACTCTTTTAAATCAAAATATTGTTACAAAATCTTGGTTACATCATTCATGTTGAGATTATACATATATGTGAGAACGTAAGAGTAAGATCTCTAACACATACGTGTGTTAAAGATATAACTGTTTGTGGTAAGAAAATTATGTGTAGGTACCTACTATGAAGTTTGCTGAATTTTGCTAAATCTTTTTTTTTTTTTAATTTGAATACTGTAGATCAGCCTTACTCAAAGTCATAATTAAAAAAAAAAAAACAAAAAAAAAACACTAACGTATGAAAAATAAAAAACAGTTTCTTATCTCTCATTAGATATTTAGTCAAATACCTTTTAAACGAGAAATTTCGTTACCACAGCATCTTCCTAGGCTTCTATGCAAATAAGTAGAGTGAGTTCCTTTCTTAGGATTCTGGAAATATCTGGCCCAGGGCAGTCGGTCATAGACAAACTAATATCAGAACGATGTGCTCATGTGTGGGATGCAGTACTATACTGTACTAGATCTACAGTTTTTGTAATTAACGCGCGTGAACTCATTCAATAGCCTAATGATCAAAGCCCCTGAGAAAACTCATCTTACCATATTTTTTTCTCAACTAAGTGCATGAGTGGTCACTACTATGTAGCCCATCTACATTTGTGTAAGTTACTAATCTCGAGGACGAGGCGCAAGTACCTATAATTATTTTTTACGTAGGTACTATAGGTACACTCTAATTCCTCCGGAATACAGGCGTGGTAGGTATTAGGTATGTTAATAAGTACCTTTGCATGTACTATCCCCATTCTTTAGACTTGTAGACTAATCACCAATAATTAAAACTTATAAAAATAAAATAAAATCAAATCATTTTGTTTGTTTACTACAAACAAAATTGACATTTATGACACTTTATCATGTCGTGAACGAATGACACTGTTATGACCATGTAAAAGAGGTTTGATGGGTTGGGCGCCAATTCAGGCGACTCGATTCTAACCTTACCCGGTAACCCATCCACAGACCAACCTAGGCAAGCACGGCGTACCTACTTAAACTACAAATAGATCTAAATTAATAATAATAGTGTTTTTCAATTCAAATATCTAGATCTGGCTCGCGAGGTTGTTGACATGTGGGACGTGAGTAGGTACAGCAGTCATTGTGCCGATAGTCGTGTCGGCCAATGGCTTAATAGCCAAGAGCCTCGACCCACATCTTAGGAGGCTCTCGCTTGGCAGCTGGATCAAGGGTTTGATTCAGTGCGCAGTACTTCTGGACACGGCACGTATTGTTAGGAGGTTCCTCTCTCAAGAGCCCTGACCACCGGCAGCTCGGACCCTGTTCCCAGCGCTGGTGGGTTACTATTTTTATATTTTTAAATGTTTTTATTTATATTATTTTTATATTAGGAATATTTAAAAATATAAAGATTTGTGTTGTATAATTTATAAACGAGAATAGCTTTTTTTATTAAGTAGAGCAAAAACTTTATACATTATTAATTAAAAACTATTAAACAAACTTTATTTAAACAAAATAAATAAAATAGCAACATACTTTAAAAAGGGCATCAAAAAACTCCTCAACACTGTCAACTGTTTATGTGCCCAAGTGACTGGCGGTGATGACTTAGCCTCTCGCCGAGGTAAAAGCCAGCCCTCGGGTCACTGGAAGCGTCAACTAGCTGTTTCGAAATTTTATTAATTAGGCTATGAGCACTCGGACCCCACAGCCCCATAGTTTCAACTTTCAACCCCAAATTATATTTAGGCCGCTTGATGTTCTCTGCGGCATCGGCAGCGCCAGCACGGCACGATGAGCTTGGAAGATGTGATGACACATGTTGCGTCCCACATTATAGGCATACCCATCTTGCAATAAAAAATATGTACAAGTATCAAAATGAGAAAAGAATTGCAGGGGCTCATAAAATTCGTCCTCATCAATAACAATAGGAAAAGTGCCCAGCAGGGCTTTTACGTATCTTTCTGATATCCAGTGACTATCAAGCTTCGGTTGTACACCGAACTTTGGTGACGACCGTGAATGTCATAATAATGTTATTACGTATCACACTGAGTGGATATCACTTTACGGTGACTAACAAGGACACACACGAAACTAACCTTTTGACAGTTAATTGATGGACACTGAGCCCAGTTACTATCATTTCGAGCTGTCAAAAGAGATACGTAATAGCCCTACAGAAGGCACCACCACGCCACGCCACGTTGCGTGTGCCACGTTGGATGGCAATGCTGATTTTTTGGCCATAATTTTGAAATCAAACCGGGTAAGGTTTAGTATCGAGTCGCCTGAATTGGGGGGTGGGGGTTGTTGGGGGGGAGTAGAGAGCGTTTGCAGATTCGCCCCCCACTTCCCCACCCTGCCGGAGGTGCGTAGTTTTTTTTTATTATTTTTTGTCAAGTTTACAATTTTTATTGAATGATTGGTAAAATTTCTGTATTTTTGGCAGGCGGAGGGGGGTGGGTGGAGGAAGGAAGGGAAGGGGGATAACCTTCTCACCTGGCACCACTCCTATGTAAAGGCAACGCACCGTTCATGAGAAAAACCAATTATTTTAACCTAACCTCAAAACACTTTATATTCGCCTAAAAAGTGTAGGTAAAAGTGTGTGTGTCTATTTCTGTCTACAGGGTTTAAAGGAATCTAACTAACCTAACATTGGGGTGGCCCAAGTCCCGAGCTCGCTTCGCTCGCTCTTGCATCCAAGTTCTCCTAGTAGCGGGTTTGAAGGGGATGTCGGGAGACTTCGCCATCCATCCAATCGCAAAATTTTAGCTTAATCAACAACCGGTTGTTGATTAAGCTAAAATTTTGCGATTACCCACTTCCCGGGAAGTTGGTCAAAAATAACGATTAACTTTTTTCAAGATTAGTTTACTTAATTAGTTATTTTGCTAGTTAAATACGAGTAAAGCTAAGAAAAGTGTGTTAAAAATACCCGTCGTTATTATACCGTGACAATATGAAAACATTCTCACAATCTTTTATCGATGTTATTGTATAGAAATATCGATATGGGCGGCCCTTGGAGTTTAGTTAAATGTACGTTCCGTTTCAAGTTTAGTTAGTTTAGTTAGTGGTGTCGATTCTGTTGTGCACAAACTAAACTTAATTTAGGCTATTGCTATCTTTTATTATAAGGCAATGCAAGAAAAGGACGGCTATAGCTATGAACTAAGTTAGAGATGTCAAACTAGTTTATGCCTTGCGCTTCACAGTGTTTTTAGTCGACATGTTTTTACGTGCACCCTTCATTTGTATGGAAATATTAGTTCCAACTAAATTTGACAGCTCTAAATTACGTCCGGATCTTTTTTGTTTTATTAGAGAGAAAAAGATAGCAATAGCCTAAATTAAGTTTAGTTTGTGCACAACAGAATCAACACCATTTACCAATATTTTTAGAAAATAATTTTAAATACTTCGACGCTGCTCCGGCAGCTAAAATCACATGGGGGCGCTTCAGATACACCCCCTTGACACCCCCACAGTGGCAGAATCCTTAAATTCAGGCGACTCGTTTCTAAGCCCAACCAAAGTATTACCCAGTATTAAATGGGTTGTGGAGATCAGTCGCTCCATGTAAAATACTGGTATTCAGCTACATCATAGTTGGGAAAAGTATAGACGCTGATGATGTAGTTTGATTAGGTAAACAAATCGTTATTTGCATTTAGAAATTAAAATACACCAACTAAAACAATATACTTAAAAAATGGCTTCAAAAACTCCTCAACTGTCAACCGGTAATGCCCCCAAGAGGCTGGCGGTGTTGCCACGCCACGCTTTGTAGTTTGTAAATAATGTATGTATATCCTTAAAAACTAAAAAAAGCTCAGTGCAACAATAAAACGTAACGTCAAATTGACAACGTCAGCCCACTGACATCTGAATGTCAATCATGTATGAGTTGAGAAAGAATTGGTTTTAGCATACTTTGCTGTCTGTCTTTCTCTATTCCGACAAATTTGAGCGAGAAAGAAATGTCAAGGCCAAAGGTAGAAGATGCGCTGATTAACGGAGCGCACTCATAGTAGACGTGTCGTGAACATACGGTTATAAATATTATTTTATCACGGAAATTCATGATCTAACGACGATTATATTTAAATAACGTAAAAAGTACATAAAATACAATAATTATATCGAAAGTTTTGACTCTTAACGTTGGTAATAATAACGTAAATAAGCTTAAAAATCGTGATCGCAGTGAACGTTTTTAAGTCGATGTAAACAAAAGCAATGTTTTTGAAACAATGCGTGTGGTAAGGGGGCGTGAATGACGTTCGTTTTCCAGGGAATCTCGAGGACATTTCGAGGACAATACTGGAGAATGAGTGGCGTCAGCAGAGACGCTCCTCTAGGGGTGCAGTTTATTCAGAAATTGAGTAATTACTGCTGTCCGCGCCTGCAGATCAACCGATTACGATGGTGAGTCAGCTGGCTGTATAAGTGTTACCTTGGTGTTGGTTTCAGTTTGCAGAAAACTTAATACTGTCAAATATGCCCAAATGCTTGGGGAATTTTGTTGGTTTGGCTTGTTGTTTTTTTTTATTTAGTCATTTGTGAGAGTCAGTGAGATAATGCACTCAGCAGTGGCCCTTGCTGGCTAAACTAAACTTTACCCTGTTCCAAACTGGATGTCAAGTTGCATAGACATCAACTGTGCACAGTATGCCTTCTTCCATACTCCTCTATTAGGTACTCGTCATCTCATCAGACTCCTCTTTCCTAGCGATATCACCCCTCACACTGTCCATCCATAGTTTCTTTGGTCTTTCTCTTTAATCTTTTAGCCTTAAACATCACTACCAGCTCAATAAACAATGTAATGATGTAAACAGATGGGTCAGGAATGGCCCGCGGACAACTAATTGTAGTAAGTACACTACTGTACTTTCATCAACATTATCTTCCTGCCCTTGTTCCACTCCTGAAAGTGCCAATTAAGCAGCCCATTTCATAAATAAGAGCGAGTCGAACTCGTGAACCGAGGGTTCCATACAAGCTTTTATAAGGACAAACTTAACTTTGCTGTTTGATCCCTAGAAACGGCTACTGCACCAACTGCAAATAATAAGTTTGTATTAGTAAAATCCCTTTTTTTTGTTATTAAACTACATATTTATGGTTTTCAGATTTTGCCTTTACAAGTGCTGTAAGACCTTGAGTTTTGCTAAATTTCAAATTAGTTTTTCGACCCAAAACCTATGTGTATATATTCCTACTCAAATGTGACTCACATTTGAGTACATTTTTTACGGAAAGTGACATCACAAGTCCCCACTCATGATGTTTGACGTGTTTTATCTTCGTTAATTTTTATTAATTTGATAAAACAAAAAACACGTACCTATCCAATATTTTTCGATCTCTAATTGACGGACTAAACAGAATCATATTTTGTTTAGTCAGGAATCATCCCTATTCTCCCCTGCCAGACGTCACAGCGTCATCTACTGCTGACCACTATCATTTAGGACAGTTTTGGCACCGGCTCAAGCTCAAGCCATTGTAAACTACAATTACCTAGAAAATGGCTTATTATTAATTAAGTACTCTGCTAATCAATAGCCTGATAATCATGAATTTTTTTTAAGTGAAGTGATGTGTCTCTTTGTAATTTCAAAATAACAGCTTTTTACTGAATACGTATGAAAGTATATATGACTGTACATAAGTCAAAACATATTTTTTTTAATTTTTGTTTGTCGGCCAATCTACGAAACGGCTGGACCGATTTTGATGGGACTTTTACTGGCCGATAGCTGATGTTATAAGGAGTAATAACTTAGGCTCGATCTAATACAATGGTATTGAGGTCTAAAAGCACTTTTTACCCGACTATGGCGAAGCCAAAACGAAGGGTTATGATTTTAGCAGTCTCGCCCCCGAATACTGAAACGTCACTCAAAATTTAAGGGCTGCTTAACATTTGAGCAGCTCCTAAACTTTAAATTTCGTATGGCCTAACGTCACTTTTAAGTATCTGTTAAATATAAGTACTACTTAAATTTTGAGTGACGTTTCAGTATTCGGGGGTATGTCATGTATGTTTGTATTTACGTATGTTCCTCTGTAGCGCCTAAACTATTCATCTGATTTTGATGAATAAGGTGTCAATCGATTCGATATTATGGCTAGCATCCAGCCGATTTGACCTTGTAAACCCCGAATTAAATTAGAGCGAGATTTTTCAGTAGTTGGGTTATTTAGTTGTAGTATAGGTTCGACACAAATTGTTGTTGCTCTCAGCTTTACTGTATAATTATTATCCAACGATTTATTTATCAAGAATACAACGACTCAACACTCAAGGCTGTGGCCACCGATGCGCTGCGTTTAGTCACGGTCACATTCACTACTCTTAGTGTTTCTTGTTTAGTACTTGTCTGTACACCCTAAGGTGGAATGTTACGTCATCACCTGCCTGCCTTTTCCCAACTAAGTTGGGGTCGGCTTCCAGTCTTACCTGATTTAGTTAAATAGCAGTATTTTACATGGAGCGACTGTCTATCTGACCTCCACAACCCAGTTAGTACTGGGTAATACAATTACCCTTATGGTAAGTCTGGTTGTCAGACTTTCGGGTCACTGACTACCTGTAACGACTTTCAAAGATCTACAAATGACAGCCGGGACCAACTACTGCGCGTGGCCCGACACGCACTTGGCCGGTTTTTACTCTTTTTGCCCGATGAGTCATTTCTGCTCGACTCTTTGTTGGTGGAAACACATGTGAGCAGTTTTCTCTTGCGAGGTAAAAGAAGTCTTTCGCTCCGCTGGCAGTGGAAACCGGACTTATGACCAGATGTATATGAAGTTATGAACGTGGACGAGGCTAAAGGAGTGTGTATTGTTGTCAAAACTGATAGAGCAACTAGTGAGTCAACTTTATAAGCCTTATCGAATAGTTTTATAATGTAGCGAAGTTAATTGCGCGCTCCATAACCAGTTATTTAATTGTTACGAGCTAGCCTTGTCTGTATTGTTTGGTTGGCAACAGCACTGCGCCTGCACACGCCCCTGTAGTTGTGCCACTCGGGGCTTACACAGACAGACTGTTGCCGCTGAGCTGTGCCGGAATATGCCAAGTAGGGTTAGGTAGAGGTGTGCCTAATAGTACACCCATTTCGCCAGATATATTTAAGTCCCATGTAATAGCGGGTGAGCCTTGCCATCAACCGGGAACGAATTTCGACTCCGTGGCTGCTACTGAGAAATTCCTGATAGAAAAACCCAATAACAATTTGCCCGACCCGGGAATCGAACCCGACTTCATGCTCAGCAGTCGCGCTTGCGAGCACTCGAGCAACGTTAATTAAAACAAGGGTAAACAAGCTACATTACTTTTGATTCCGGCCTATAGAGATGTAGGCTTTGGAATGGGCTGCATGCCTTGTGACTGTAGCTACATTTAATTGGTGTCTTTGTGTCGATAGTGCAAAAGTGCCTGAGGCCCTACTCTCTAACGTTTCGTCCGTATATTCGGATCTAACCGTCTCTCTCACTCGCACTCATCTGCAGACGTGCGCGAGAGAGACGGATAGAGCCGATTACACGGACGAAACGTTAGCTAGTAGGGCCCCTGTACCTGGCCTACATGAATGGTTTTTTCTTTTTTTCTTACTACCTTACGAGCATACAAACTTTACCTCTTTAACCAATAATATTTGCTGTATTTAGTGACTTTATTCTAATCTCTTCAAGATAAAACTACGCATGTTGCTAAATAATAGGAAGTGCCTGAATAACATCATGATAAAATACTTGTTAAAAGTTAATTGATAAGAGAAACATGTAACATTGTATGTTATCACATTCATATTTAATAGGTACATACAAAAAACATTAAGAGATATCATCATTGTAGCGCAGCATGTCTTCTTCTTCCATACAAGTCTTTATTACTCGTCATCTCAGCAGTCACCTTAAAAAACATAAACGATAATTTTATTAATATCATGCATGGGATGACCCGTTTTCACTTTATACTAGCTAGGTGATCCGTGATACCTAAACGAATGGCCCTGAATGGAACTGATGGCGCATGTTGACGTTAGTCCTTGCCTTAGCGCCGACAGTTGCGCAGTTCTAATATCATACGCTAGACTTTTCCTAACTATGTTGGGGTGGCTTCCAGTCTAACCGCATGCAGCTGAAGAATAATACGATAGGTACCCCGCGGTTAGACTGGTTTTCAAAACTTCGGGCTTCTGTCGACCCGTAACGACTGTCACAGATCCAAGAATTCCAAGGCACGGAGGGGTTTTCGATATATGATCCACGAACTGACCTTGGTAAGCGGTAGCTTAACTTGATCGATCGACCCGTGCGGCTGTTATTACTTAGCCACGCACGAGCCCCTCAAAGTGTGGAAACCACTGCTTCTATTTCCCATGAGAGTCCTGAGCGATCCGGGTATACCGCCCCGGGAATGGGGCCCAGGGCTGGCAGTCTCGACAGAGTTAACGACATTATCGTTAACTTTCGAACGCTAAAATTACAATGAAAAAAACAGTTGCAATAACGATGCTTGCGAGAAAAGCAAGTCTTTACATCCAAGATGCTTTTCTCGCAAGCATCATTAGTTCAACTAAATTTATTCGTTAGTAATCGGCGATCGAAAGTTAGCGATTTTGTCGTTATCTCTGTCGAGACTGCCGGCCCAGGACCTCATTCTCAGGAGTCGTGCTTGCGACCACTACACCGACGAGGCAGTCATATTACTTAGTTTTAATTCGCGAAAAAGATCCAGGACTGGCTGCAGGACGCAGCACCATGTTGAGCTCACGTGTTTGTCGCGTTGTCGCGGCCAATGTCCCTTGCAGCGGTTCATACGAGTATGTACACCGACGATATCAACATGCGTTCCAATATGATACCTACCTACGTCCGTTATCTTACAGTTACATTTACAACTGTGTCGTGGTATCTTGCAATTAGTGGTTACGGTTCATTAATTTAATGATAATTATAAACAATATGTAACGCTATCACCTTAGCTAATAAATGGCTTGACCTACTCTGTTATTTCTCCAATTGCTTTCGTACGATCAGAATGCTGGGCTGAGCAGAAGATGGATGACAAAAGATCGCATGTAGCGGAGATGAGAATGTTGAGTTGGATGTGTGGAGTGACAAGATTGGATAAGGATCAAAGAATGATTATGTTAGAGGAAGTTTGAAAGTTGCGCCAGTTACAGAAAAGTTGAAAAGGAATTGACTGTCGTGGTATGGACATGTGATGAGGAGGGACGAATCGCATGTGACTAAAAGAGTAATGAAAAATGTTGATGGATCCAGACGGAGAGGAAGACCAAAGAAAAGATAGATGGATTGTGTGAGGAATGATATGAAAGAGAAAGGAGTAAATGATAGCGTGACGTCTGACAGGGGAGAATGGAAGAAGAGCGTGTTGCGCCGACCCCGAGTAGAATGGGGACTTAATTTCGTACGTAGATATTTGGTTACCGAAGATACGAAAACAAAAAAAAAAAAATATTTTCCAAATCAAAATAATAACCTTGCACAGTTCAATACGTTACAAATAAGCAGTAGATGTCTTTGTCTTGCTTGTTTTTATCTGCGGCTTTGCTCTGTGTTTGACTCCCGATCATATCCTGATTCGACCGGGAGATAGGTCGATCCTTAAGTTAAGCCATGCTTACATTGGTTGGTCCGTGGATGGGTTGGTCACCATTACATGCAGAATTTCCTCCGTGCCTTAGAAAACATTTTAAGCCCCTTGTCGGCTGCCATTTGTAGATCTTGGACAGTCGTTACAGGTAGTACCCTGGTCAGACTTCTCAAGGGGTTTCGTGTTACCCATGTACTTACTGGTTGTAGAGGTCATCTGACCATCTGACCTCAGTATGTTACATGGAGCGACTGCCTATCTAGGCAGTCGCTCCATGTAACATACTGGTAGTCAGCTGCATCCGGTTAGACTGACAGATGATGATGATGTCATTTAAAGCCAGTTCTAAACGAGACATCCGATTAAATGCAACAGTGCCTTTTATGTAAATGCATGCTCCTAAGTGGCCGTTGCCTTTATCGCCTCACTTACAGATCAAATAGCAATGAAGTTTATGACTCATTCGAGTATCTGGCACACTTCTTTGTGCTAATATTTATATTTGAACACTTGAGTTTCTAAATATGTGAGCTTGGATTCACTTGAATTGGAACTAGATTGTGACCAAGTTATGTTATGATATCGTTTCAAAACATGGTGGACGAGCGATGAACGTGATTCGTTGTGCAGTAGGCCTAATGCGTGGTAAACGGGTTGATTTGTAATTGGCTGCAGTCCTTGAAATGGGTGATACAAGACCCCGATAACTTGGGGTCCAAACCGGGTTGTTTTTGACAAAAGAACTTTTAAAGTTTTTTTTAAATTTTCCACCTCTCCACCAGACGGGACTAATAGGTTTAAAACTCGCATCAGCAGGCCTAGCCAAGTTACAAACGATTCGTATCGATTCTCTTTCTACAATCGTAAACGTTAGGTCACGTGGTCAAAACAAACGAATATAAACTTTCGTAGACAAGTTTACATCGATCAAGATGATAGAATGAAATGTATTCGTTTAACAATCGTGATCCCTACATCCCATATAAATCGTAGCCAACTTACAGTTTTGACTAAACTTTAAAGTTTCCATTCGTTTGTTTTGACCACGTGACTTATCGTTATTAGATGTCATTCCCATACATTTGATTAGTTTTCTATTAGCGTTAACGATTGTAGATTGTCAACTTGGCTAAGCCTACAGGCCTGCTACGAAGCTATGGAATCAGAAGAGTTTCACGACAAAGATGGGAGACACAATTCATCATTATCATCAACTATGTGGTGTCCACGACACAAACCTCGTTGCTTAGAGTGGCACTAGATGGCGATGTGTGTAATGTCCAGCGATTATTATAATTATATTTATTTATCATCTGCCTAGCTTTATCCTAACCATGTTGGGCTCTCCGTCATGTCTAACTGGATTCAGCGGTAACTAATTTCAAATTAAGCCTTTAATAAACTTGCTGTCAAAATTGCTGACAATTGCCCAAGACGCTCGGCGCTACAGACAGCCGAGCAACATATCTGAATATTAACTTAAAAGAACTTAATTCTAATGCGTGCCAAAAATACCCTTAACGAAGCCGAAAGTTACCTATTCTCCCTGTCATTGTGATATGTTTTTTGGTTCTCTAGCTGGGAACCTTCTAGTTAAGCAGGTTTTTATTCTTATAACTTTACTTTAAATACTTATTTTTAAATGCATCCATCAGTACAGTGTTTTGAATGCGCTACATTGAGTCCTACCGTAAAACGTGTTTTATTCACCCTTAAAAACAAAGTCGTTCACTTAGTTTTATGTATAGAAAGCTTGGTTGGTTTTGTAAAGGGTCCGTTTACACCGTGTATAAAATGTACGCGAATCAACGGCCAGGTCGCGGTTCGAAACTGCTCATGAACCGGGACTGATTCCTGATCCTCATTTGTCCGAAGGTACCAGGCCTCGGTGCTCATGCTGACCTTCTTCACGTACATGACCTACCATCTGACGAGGAAGCCGATCTCGGTCGTCAAGTCGGTCCTGCACCAGAACTGCTCGGCACTCGTCCCGCCGCCCGGGACCGACCCGAACGATGACCAGTGGTGTAACTGGGCTCCTTTTAGTGAGTATAGCTAGGGAATTTGTTTATTTCTACATAATATTGGCCAAAGGAGGGGGAAATTAATAAAGGGAGACTGAAACTGTGAACTATCTTTTGGCTCGTGGCAAAATGGGAATTAACGAATTAACGCCGCCATCTTGTAGTCTCAATTCATTTGGCCCATTCATCTAGTGCTCGCAAATGCTACTGCTGAGCAAGAAACCCTGGGCTTGATGCTTGCGTCGGGTTCGGGTAACGTGTTATCTCAGTAGCAGTCTGTACTTGTGCCCGGTTGATGGCAATAGGTTCGCCCTCTACCACAAGAGACTTGTAATACATAGTCGTGGGTGTACTACGAGTGTAGCTACACTTTTGAGGAGCTCGTGGCTAAATAACAACAGCCGCTCGGGTCCATCTTCTTGGTCGGGTTGGATCTTGGATGGGTGACCACTCATTACATACCAAGCTTCCTCCGTGCCTCGGAAAGCACGTTAAGCCGTTGGTCCCGGCTGTCATTTGTAGATATTTGACAATCGTTACAGGTAGTCAGTGGCCCGAAAGTCTCACAACCAGTCTTAACAAGGGGTATCGTATTACACAATACTAACTGGGTTGTGGCGGTCATTGCAGATAGACAGTCGCTCCATGTAACATACTGGTATTCAGCTGCATCCAGTTAAACTGGAAGCCCCGACATAGTTAGGAAAAAGCTAGGCAGACGATGAGTATAAATACATTTCTGCTACTTACATAGATACCATCGCGTCTGCGGAGCTTCACTAACTAGTCTAATGTGAGCTTGTAGTAACGACAGAAGAACACCATGTAGCACGTTACACTCGCTTGTTACAGATACGAACGACGCGAACGCTCTGCTCGGCGCCCTCGACTCCGCCTTCCTGTTCTCGTACGCGGGCGCCATGTTTGTCTCAGGTAAGACCAATATTACAACCATTTAACTATAGGTAACACCAGGATGAGAATTATGGCGCAGGAGCGTGTGGAGCGAGTGTCGGATTCGGACGGGACATCCGTCGCCCCCTGCCACATTGGACCCGAAAAGGCGGCGCGTTCACACCTCACTCCGCCACGCACACGAGACGGCACCACGTCGCATCAGATCCCGCTGCCCTGGCGCACGTGTGCGATGGAACACCGGTGTGGTTTTAGTCAGTACGAGTCTGACAGACCCCTCCGCTCTCCCCGCGGTGGAGGACATCCATTGAGGATTTCTACCTCGACATAAGAGATAACTATACCTGTACCCAGTAGGTGAAGTCGTGCTTCGGATGATGATGGACATACAATGGTAGCGCCGCCACAGACTAACTTTCCGATCACCCTGCTTCTTCGTGTCGACGATAATATTTTACTTGTCCGCTACGTCACAGTCACTGCTGCTTCGGCTTCGTCGGTGGCTGCGGTGAGTCTTTGGATCGTAAATATGTACTATGAGACTGCGTCGCCAACCAAGCATTCTGTACAGCGAACTAAGTAACTTTACGCAAAAATGGTTCCTGCTAAACGACTTTTCTTTTTAGTTGTGAAAAGTCACGGTTTACGGTAGCGCTCAATGTAATGCACTCAAATCATTGTGCGCATGGATGCATTCAACCAGTACAGAGGTGCATGGAGGTAGTTAAGACTTGTATGAATAAAGAATACGTGTGAAAAAGTAGTTTGATCTTCGTTATCTCCGTAACTACAAGTAGAAGGTTTCCAAGTATAATCCAGGACCGGCAGTCTCGACATAGATAGCGATAAAATCGCTAACTTTCGATCGTTAATAACTCACGAATAATAACGATGCTTGCAAGAATCGCATCTTGGATGTAGAGACTTGCATTTCCCGCAAGCATCGTTATCGTAACCGATTTTTTTCATGAGTTAGTAACGATCGAAAGTTAGCGATTTTATCGCAACGACGGGAAGATAACGTGCCTTTCGGCTGTCGGGTGCTTTTACACCCTATAGTTTTCGGCTTTCAGAGGTCAGCACAGAAGCTAGAATAGCCTTAGTTATACCTTCTAGCCGCTGCCCGATAATTACTAATTAATTAGAAAATAATTATTTGTAAAAGAATGCATGGCCATGGTGTGGATGCATCGTTCACGCCCTCGACTGTGAAGGTCGTCGGTTCGATTGCTCGTCGAGACAAACATTTACATAGTCTGCAGCTGTTTTAATGAACGTGTATGTTTTTATAGTAATTAATTTACGTCATAATTAAATTAACCTTTAACTAT
Source organism: Xestia rhomboidea (assembly GCA_963853795.1). Classification (NCBI taxonomy): domain Eukaryota; kingdom Metazoa; phylum Arthropoda; class Insecta; order Lepidoptera; family Noctuidae; genus Xestia; species Xestia rhomboidea. The sequence continues at coordinate 10,946,877 of OY970785.1, forward strand.
GGTTTGACAAGGCTCAAAATTGAGTTAGTTATGCAATTCTTTCTTTCTTTATCGTGTGGTTAGTTCCTAACCTGGTGTCAGAGTTTTTATGCCGCCCGTGGGCCTCTGACTTGGCTTTACATGCCGTCGGGAAATATCTCTCAGGCATGCTGGTTTCCTCACAATGGTTTCCTTCACCGAAGCAAGCGATAATTATACAATACGCACATGAATACGAAAAATCAGAGGAGCGTGTCTTGGACGACCGACGACGTCCACACCACTAGGAGAATTCCATCAAATTAGTTCCGCTTAGATAGCATTAAGTGTTTGTTACTTTCCCTAAAATGAAGTACTTAGTGGGTGTACTCTGTCTACGGCTTCGGGTATAGTGGCGTGATGTTATGTTCCAGGTATGATAGCAGAGAGGGTGGACCTCCGCTACTTCTTATCGCTAGGGATGCTGGTCTCCGCCATCTTCTGTTACCTGTTCGGCATCGGGCGCACCTACAATGTACACAACATATCGTACTATTTGTTAGTGCAGGTTAGTACACAACTACACACACATTTACAGATCATTTCGTTCTCCTGCCCTCATCTCAATTTATTGAGGGTCGGCGCAGCAAGTCTTCTTAAATATGTCATACATTTCTTTCACTCATCATCTCAGTAATCACCTCCTTCCCATCGTTTCTTAAACATATGTAGTATTTATATTTACATATCTCCTAAATTATGCGCTTCGGAAATACAAACGCGCGGTGATGAAATAAAATTTCATCACCGCGCGTTTGTATTTATTGCCGTACATTTTGGTGAAACGCATCATAAAAATAAAAGAGTAAAAGTTTTTGTGTTACATTCTATGTTTGTTTTGCATATTTCACGTTACGTTTCACCCGGCATAGTAAACAGGCATGGAAGTATGTACCTAAGTACATACCTATTTGGCTGTACCTAACCAAAAATTATACAGGGTGTAAACAGACCCTTCATGAAGCCGCCAACCAAGCATTCTGTACATCAAATTAAGTTACTTACTCCACGCAAAAATTATTGCTGGGAAACGAGTTTTTTTGGGATGAAAAATCATTTTTACAGTACCCGTAAGGCTCAATGTAACGCACTCAAAACACTGTGCTGAGAGATGGATTCAATAGTGTGGGGGTCGTGGAGGTGTTTAAAGTAAAAATCTTACATTAAAAACAAGTATTTAAAAGAAAAAAGTTGAAACTTTGACCCCCAATATCTCCGTAACTAGTAGACTCCCAGGTATGGTGTAGAACAAAAAAAAATGGCAACGACGGAGAGAACATGTGCCTTTCGACTTCGTTAACGAGTCTTTTTCACACTTTCGATGAACAACTCGATGTGATTCCAAAGTACTGTCGACTGACAGAAGACGATCTGCGACAACAACAAAGAACGTTATTGTAGCGCAAACATTTTCTAGTCTATTTGCACCGGAATCGGATGTGTAATAGTTTCGCCCACTCTGCAGGCAGGGGCCGGCATAGCGCAGACCACCGGCTGGCCGGGCACGGTCGCGATCGTGGGCAAGTGGTTCGGCAACAGCAAGAAAGGGCTCATCTTTGGCATATGGAACTCTCACACTTCGCTCGGAAATATATTGGGTGAGTTGTCCGCTTGTTTTGTAGGACCTGTACGGGGGGCTCGTCACTAAGGAATAGCGGCCGCACGAATCAATATTCTAGGTTAAGCAACTTTTGTCATAGGTTTAATTTTCTTGGCTTGAGTTGTCGCTGATAATTTCAAAGCACCTACGCTTTCGGTCGCTATCGGTTCTTTAATCAAAATCATCTCTTACAAACTAAAGTGCAATGTCTTGTTGGTACAAGCCCCATTTTTTCAGCTGATTTATTTATCACTCTAACGTACCCAACATAAAATAAATGATACTCTACATCACACATTAACTCAAGCATGTTTCTCACGGGACTAGGCAGGAGTAACGGGCGCGGCGTGCGTGTATGACCACATGTATGGACGTGGATGAGGTGGGAGGAGTATGTAAGGATCGTAGCAGGCGGCGTTCTGTGGTTTCTGCCTACCCCCCATAACAACAGACGTGAGTTTAGAGCACGTATAATAAGTGTGTGAATGCTTGTCTCAGGTACAATAATGGCGGCCGAGTACGTGGACTCGGACTGGTCGCTGTCGTTCATCTACCCGGGGCTAGTGATGGGGGCGGTGGGGGCCGTCGTGTGGCTGTTCCTGGCCCCCGACCCCATGCTCGTGGGGCTGGGGGCCGCTGTCAACAGTCGCCACTCGGTAACAACACAATTGTTTCAATCAACCATTTTATTTTGATGAATCAGTTTGAATTTCAAAGGTTCAATCAATCACTTTTAGAAAAAATAATTTGTTTGTATGGGATGATTTTAAAACAGGAACAGAATACATGCATTTGAATCTCCTTTTTTCTTAAATCAATCATTTATAACAACTGCAACATTACAAATTAAAAGAAAGAAAAAGTGTGTCTCAGTCCGCACAGCACAAATCAAAAAAAGTATGGTTCAATTAACAGTAAAACAAAATTGTATAAAAGTAAACAAGAAAAAGAAAAAACAAACGAAATTGGTCATGTACGCGACGAAAAGGCTTCTATCTCAGCATGGTAAAGTCCTCTCACTTATCGATGATGAATTAGCTTAAGAGGGCTATTACAGTCTTGCTTGTTTTTGAGTGTTTTAAGAGTCTAGCACTCGAATACAAGAAAAATTACACAATATCTCAGTTTAGATGTAATAGCCCTCTTAAGCCTATTACTTATTCCTTAGACCTCATTTGTCGCATTTAATGAGGGCTATCGTTTTTGAGCTCACTCACAAGGTCCTTTCATTAATTCTATTCATACTTGAATGTTGATTGATAACTTCACTAAAAGTTTATTTAATTTCGTATAACATGGAAACTTCAGATATATATTTTCACAATTTCACACACACTCGCTACGCATCTTCGCTCATCTCTAGTGGCAAGAAACGCAGCCTTACTGGTGACATAACATTGACGTATACTCCCCCCCCCAGCCCTCCCGCCAGTCCACGCGCTCCGACGAAGAGGACGACGCGCAGGATGACGACGCGTCCTCCGTCGTCGTGGGAGATCAGGTGAGCAGCCGTTTCAATCAATGAGATCAGAGGGCTAATTCACGTAATTTTATGACGCGCCGATGAAGTTGTAGTGCAGTGGCAGTTAAGTTCGAGTTCGAGTGATAAACGTTATTCTTGTAATCTTTGAACTGCGCGTAAGCTGCGCGTGAACTGCACGTCAACTGTACGACTACCAAACTCTACCAAACTTACTTATGGTGTGGCCGTAAGAGAGAAAAAATATTAATCACTAAATAATCGAATAGAATTGATTTCATTTCAATGAATATGACGTTATTAAAATAACACTCCAGCACAGATTTTAGTGCTTTATCTTACTTAGTAGAATACCAATCATGTTGCGTTCCGAAGCACGCACCAAAGACGCGCAACAGTAGAATGCCGTTTTGGCGCTCGCGTGACGCGAACTTGACGCAAGCGTGTCTATACTATATATATCTATAGAGAATACGAAAAGCGTTGTTTTGATCGAAACTTAACTGCAACTGCATTGCAATAGCACTTCTTTAGTTACGTGAATTAGCCTACAGGTGTGATCACTAACGGTATAAAACTAATGTAAAGGCACAATTCTAGAGCAGACCAAACTAATTTGACCGCAGACCGCAACGGCAGAGCTGCCGCCGCTGCTTTACTTTGCCACATGTCAATAATTCCCAGAATTTGATCCCTATTAGTGACACTATCGAATGGGTAATAATAAGGTGTGTGTTTCTTTTTTCAAACACAACGGGCTCTATGCCTGGCCAGGAATATAGATTTTCTAAAACTCGAATGATGCATTTCTAAGTATTTTTTCGCTATTCCTCATAGTTTCGGATTTGGTCATCCACGCCCACTTGAAATATTCAACCTGTACAGTGTACACTTATAACAAAATCATATTTTTTTCGAGAGTATATAACATATCAAAGAAAAACTTCATACTAACGCGCGATGGTAGGTAAATAGAAAGCGCGGCTGCGGCGTCACAAACCTTAGAAGCTTCACCTCTGTCGGCGCTACTCTGTGGCGAGACGTTCGACGTTCGTGCTCATTCGGAAAAACGAAGAACGAACCAACGAAAATATTGTTTCTGATTGAAGTGTGCTTGTCTGTAGGTCCCGCCGAGTTTTGTCTTCAGAAAGGTCATATGCACATTTTTATAAAGCTTTATAATAAATTTTAACATTTATTGAGCTTCAATTAAATAATATTTGTCTTTATTTCCAGTCGGCGAGCTTGCGACCGAACAGGCATTCGTCGAATGCAGCACAAGTAAGTATCTACATACTTCTATACAAATGAATACAATTGAAGTGTCTGTTCGCAGTTTCAAAATAACAGCTTTTGTACTGAATGCATATGAAAGTGCAACACACAACACACACATACAGCATTCACTCTCACATAGGTATATGGTGCTTTTCGATTTAGAATAATATTCTAAAAATAAGTTGTAATTCTTTTACCAAGTTATTACCTCTCCTAATCTAAAGACTAGACCTTTCCAACTATCAGGACCGATATATACTAATATTTTGTGATTTCAAATAACTTGTCATACCATGTTTTTAAATTTTCTGCCATACACCGTTACATACTATTATTTTATTCTGTATACGCTCGTGTGTTTATTTTATTTTCATTTAAATAAAATATCGCAAAGACGGGGAGAACAAGTGCCTTTTGGCTTCGTTATAGATCTGTGTCTCTTTAGTCAACTGATCCCACAAAATTAAAATATTTTTCAATACACTTCCTCGAAAACTGGTTCTTATCGCACTACGATTAGGTTCAACATGCCATGTATTTCACACACGTGGATTGTTTTCATTTTCCATCACCGCGTGCTGCGCGTGCGGGTGTTGGGAAATTGCCACAGATAAAACTATACCTATACTTAGTACAAATTGGTGCAATGCCTATAGTCGGCGGTGATTGTTTTTTTTTCGTTATTTTATTTTATTTCTTCAAAAGTGTATTGAAAAACGTCGTTTGATACACGTGGACATTTGTTATTGCAGTTCTCGGCTCAAAAACACCCTCGCCTACGGCTCGGGAGTTAATTCCGCCTCGGATGCAATAACAAACTTTCTCCACTTGTATCTAAATGTACTATTATTTCACATAGGCCTAGATGGGCACTTATAAAACGTCAAAAAAGGTGCACGGTTCGCGTTAGTCGTTTCCATGGAGAACAACCGGCAAGAAACTCCATGGTTACTCTTTTGAAATAATTTTATTACAATATTATTTTGTTACAGCATTAGTACATAAGTATGGGGGGACAGCGTAGGCCCGACAATAGGTCGTTGCTTACTAAACAAAAAACGTAAAACGGAAAAATATTTAACAAAAGTTAACAAGCATCTGGGAATCTACAAAGCCTACAATGACACACAGGCGGGACCCGCGGGTCCAGTCGACCTAGTGCATTTCTGAATAGGTCAACTGGACCCGTTGACCAATTTTGTGATTTGTATAGTCAAGTAGAAAAGTTTTCGTGATATAAATATATATCTATCATTTGTAGCCAATTATACTAAGAGGTGTCCCGTAGATACTCGAAAGCTCATTTGGCTTTGTCTTGTTCAGTTACCATCAGTATCCGTCTATTCCCAGTCGTCACCACCGGCTTTGTCTTTTGTTTGTGTGGCCACTGGCGACAAACGGGAAAAAAAACAAGTTTGTTGCCATTGAGGGATAAATGGCACATAAAGTACTAGGCTGGCATAAGTTCAAGGTGATATGTATTTTATGAAAAGGTCTACTAGTAATGAATACTATCATTTAAATACCATCTTGGACTCATGCTAGCCTAGTACTTTTCGTTGGGTTACTGGTCATAACTAAGAGAACGTGTCGTGAACAGATTACAATCCTTAATTTTATTTTTATTCCTCCTAACATTTTATACACGCTTGTACTCTAATTTGAAATTCGATGACTTTTTTTTTATTTTAACAGCGGGTCCAATCGACTAAAGAAAACAACATAAAAATAACAGTTTATCCCGCGGGTCCCAAATGATTGGGATCAGTTGACTGAAGAGCCCTACACCCATGAGGTTGATGTTACATTATGTGTTATGTCTGTGCTCGCAGCCAGAAGAGGCGACGGAGCGCACGTCCCTGCTCCGCGCGTCCCCCGAGAGCGCGGTGTCGCTGTCGCGCGCTCTCTCTATCCCGGGCGTGCTGGAGTTCTCCTTCTCGCTCTTCTTCGCGAAGCTCGTCAGCTACACGTTCCTATATTGGTTGCCGAGTTATATCAGATTTACTTTACGTAAGTGGAAATTATATTATTTTTACGCGGTAGGTATCCTTGCGTTATCCTGTATAACTGGTAAAATAAAATAAAAAATGACAAATACGAAATGTCAATACAATTAAAAATCATAAAAAAAAACCATAATAAAATGTAAATTAAAAATAGTAAAATTACAAAGCAGAAAAATTTATACCAAAAAATTATCATTTAAATATTCATCCACACTTTAGTAACATTTGTCTAGTAGTATCCCCTGAAGAGACTTTTTAAATCTATATAAAGGCAAACATTTAATTCTATCTGATAGTTTATTATAAATTTTGGGAGCAACACCAAATAAGCTCTTCGTCAATAGTGCAGTTTTGCACTTGATCGGACACAACAAATTTTTATATTGGGCATGAATTGGAGTTTTTTTAATCGATGAATATTTTTTAAACAAATGTTGATTTGATTTTACAAATAATGCAGTTTCCAGTATGTACAGAGATGGCAAGGTTAATATTTTTATTTTTTTTAAATGAGGTATGCAACTATCCGTTGTTCTCAGACTACACATTGATCTTATGCATCTTTTCTGCATTCTGAATATAAGTTCCCCATTAGTTGACTGCCCCCAAAAAACCACACCATATCTTAAAGTAGATGCGACTAGTCCATGATAGGCTGTTAATAGTGTCTCAGTATGCACTCTCTTTGATAACTGGAATAATAAATGTGCCGATTTGCTTAGACGCTTGCCAATTTCCTCTAAATGGGGTTTCCAGGTCAGTTTACTATCTATATTTATACCTAAGAATTTTGCATTTGTAACTTCTTCTACTATACAGTTATTATAGGCAATCTTAGCAGGTGGATTCTTACGTCGTTGGTGGAAATGGATAACTTTTGTTTTATTTAAACTAATTACTAGATTATTTTTATTAAGCCAATCTATAATGTCACATAGAGTATTATTTATGTCATTTTCATAATTATTAGGATAAGTGTATTCCACAATAGCCGTGCTGTCATCTGCAAATAGTACCATTTTATGATTTATGGTTTTTTGGAGATCTTTAATATATGTATATTAAGAAAAGCGGTGGCCCTAATACACTACCTTGAGGTACGCCATATTTTATGTGCCTTGGTTCTGTTATATATTTAGTTTCCATTTTGCTAATAGGACAAATTCTAGTAATTTCTGTGCACTGAATTCTATCACTCAAATATGATTCCAGGAGTTTGAGGATGTTTCCTCTAATGCCGTACCCATATAATTTTTGTAGTAATATCTTGTGATCCACAAAATCAAATGCTTTTGTCATATTTGTCAGTATAGCACACACAGGATTACCTTTATCTACAGATGTTACTATAGAGCCATATTAATATTAGTATTTTTTCTGAACCCCTTCTGTTCATTGCAGAAAAGTTTGAATTTTTCAAAATATGAATATATTAAATTATAAATGACTTTTTCAACAATTTTTGAGAATACTGATATTTTTGCAACGGGTCTATAATTTTGAACATCAGATGGTGACTTTCTTTAGGCTAGTTGAACACGCCATCAGAAATACAAATATTAATTATATGTGACAGTAGTGGCGCTATAAGTTCCTTTACATATTTCAATACCTTCGTTGATATGCCATCATATCCCACAGTATTCGTATTTTTTAGGCTGCTAATTATTTTTTATTATATCGGAATCAGAAACGGGTAACATAAATAATGATTGTGAATTGAAATGGTCAACAACGTAATTATTGGTTGACGTACCTTGAGTTATATATTATTTTCGATGGCTTCTATAAAATAATTATTGAATTCGTTTGCAATATCCATAGGATCTGTAAGACTCAAATTGTCTTTGTTTATCGATAGTACTGGTTCTTGTGGCATTGATGATTTGCCAAGCAGCTTTTGACATGTTTTTTGAAGTTTCAATGTTATAGTTATTTTGGGCTTTTTGAGTTAACTTTATTATTTTTCTATAAAGTGAAGAGTATTTTTTAAAAACAAGTCTATTTTTTGTATCAGGATTCAATCTATACGCCCAAAGTAACTCTTTTTTTCTTTTTTACTCGTCTTTGCTTTTGACTACAGATTTTTACTCCACGAGATATCCGAGATATACCTATACAGTAATAATTTTAAAGTACTTACGGGATGATATCCGTGATTTTGTTTTCGTTCGATGAGCTACCGATATTTCGACGCATCATGATCGCGGGAATACTGAAGAGGTATGCGGGTGGGACGAAAATTATTTATTATGAGCAGACAAATCTGTCTACCCTCTTTCTTAGTCTTTTATTACGCGCACTACTGGAACTTGATTGTAACTCACGACAAAACGCACTCACAGTATCACTAGGTTTCATCCAAAAACCGGCCGGTTCCGGTGGGTTTGGGCTCATCGAACGAAAACAAAATCACGGATATCATCCCGTAAGTACTTTAAGTGTAGTGAAAAACCGTGAAAGTCTAAAACAGTCATAATTTTATTAGGAAAGCATAATTTGTATAACAATGAGAAATCTTAAATAAAATTTTCAAAGGATTCATTCGCATCTTTGGCTTTGTATACTTGCGAGAAAGACAAGCATTTTAGATGTTTTTTGAATGTAGCTAAGTTGTTCTCTGAGATATCCCGGTTTGTGGTTTTCCAAAATTTTAGTGTACAGGTTTTTTTAATAGGAACTTTGAGTAATTGAGATTTATGGTCTGAAAGAACTAGGTCAATTATTTCAGCTTTACAATCTTTACGGCAGGAGTGTGCAAAATTATCTATGCAGGAGTTGCTACTTAATCTTGTCGGTTTATAAAGTTCTAATTGTAGGTTATTTTGCAATAGAAAGTGTTAAAATTCTAATGTTATTTTATTTCTTTTTAACACATCTATATTGAAGTCTCCGGCTAGGACAATATTTTTTCTTCCGAATGAGCAGATTATTTGTAAAATATTATCCAGTTTTTCATAAAATATATAATAACTAGCTGTTGCCCGCGGCTTCGCACGCGTGAAGTTTTGTAACTGTCCCACGGCTCATACTAAAGGGATAAATAGTATCCTACATGTTAATCCAGGTTATAAACTATCTATGTGCCAAATTTCATAATGATCACAATTATTATCATCACTATGACGATCACCACCTGTCTAATCTGTGTAAGTATATTTTAATTAGCTTCGAAAATCAACATTGTTAGTATCGCTATTCGATAACAGATGGCGTTGTGCCGTGACGTCACTTTTGTAGATCGCGGTGTTAAGATTTTCAAGCAAGGTATGACCTCCTCGGTACATTATTATATTAAATTTGTCTTACTCTGGACACCCTTGTTTTATTTCAAAGCGAGATATTTTTGGGACACTGTACAAATTGGTCCTTCGAACCGGTTAAGGACTGGTGTGCATGGTCACTGTTGTGGTGGTCAGGTTGAACAACCTGCAGCGCGAGTACGACGTCAGCGCGGTCAGTGGTGAGCAGCATCGGCGTATCGTACAAGGTTGGCGCTTACGCGTATATGTACGAGTGGTGCACAACGGTCAGCGCTGGTGCTAAGCTGATGAACAGTGTTCGTGTTGGCGTGAGCAGCAGCTGCGGTGCGGGGGGAGAGTACCCCGCATATCATTACGACGAGCTACGCTTAAGTGAGTGACAGTGAAGTGATTGTGTTACGAGGATAACCCGTGAGTAGTTTATTAATACAGCATTGAGACTTAATCATTATTACAAGCAAATTTAGACCTTGTTAACTTAGAAAAATTCAAGTAACCATTTGGACTTAGAAACTTTAACGTGTGCATGGACTTAGAATAATTTCAAGAAAAAGTGAACTACGGGGAACCTATGCCCAATTTTGCAGCGAGGAATATTAAGTTCAAAGACTTGTGATTTTTTACGTGTTGTCCACGAACTTAGCATAGCGTTCCAGAACAGTTTATTTAAAAGACTTTATATATAAATTCAACATGGAAGCTTTGAGTAACTTACAGTTTAATCTGCATTCTGCTATCAGTAGAGCAAGGTCCAACTATAAGAAATCACCAAAGGAGCGTGTAACTAGTTCATACATAGAAGCTAGATTAGAAAATTTAGAAGCTAACTGGTCAACATTTTCTGATACTCATATAAAAATTGTATCATCGGTTAAGTCTGTTGAATTCGAAAAATCGGATTATTACATTAAAAATACACATGAGATCACGGAAGAATTATTTACTGAATATAAGGCAGAGTTGAGGGAAGCATTGAAGAAAATTGCATGTTCGGATAGTATAAGTAAAGTGTCTGAATCTTCTGCGAAAGGTTCTAAAGAAATATGTACTGTAAAATTGCCAAAGATTGAGTTGCCCACGTTTACTGGAAGTTATTCTGAGTGGATTAGTTTTAGAGATTTATTTAAATCCTTAATTCATAACAACACACAACTAGACGATGTTCAGAAACTGCATTATTTGAAATCACATTTGTCTGGAGAGGCTGAAGGTCTTTTACGGCACATTCCTATTACTAGTAGTAATTATGCAACCTGTTGGACTAAATTAGAGAATCGGTTTAATAATAAAAAGTATTTAGCGAATTGTATAATGAAACGTTTCATGAGTCAAAAAAACATTGTAACCGAATCCTCCAGCGCAGTTAAGGAATTACTAGATACTTCCAACGAATGTTTACATGCTTTGAAAAATTTAGGCCTAATGGTTGAGCATTGGGATATAATGGTTCTTTATGTTTTGAGTTTAAAATTAGACACTGAGTCACGTAAACAATGGGAAATGAAGATTAGTGATTGTTCAGATGACTGGCCTACAATGAATCAGTTTCAATCTTTCCTTGAACAAAGATTTCGGTCTTTGGAATTTTTAGATTACAAAGGTCACCGTCATCAGACCAATCGTAATGTGCCAGTCAAATCGCTCCATGTATCAACTACATCATGTGTTTGTTGTCAGGATAACCATAAGCTTGCTAATTGTAAAAAGTTCGCCGGTCTCGATATGGATAAGCGTCGTAATTTTGTCCAAACAAATGGGTTATGCTATAACTGTCTAGGAGCAAATCACTCCGTATATGCATGCCGCCAGTCCACCAGATGTCATATATGTAAAAAGAAGCATCATAGTCTTCTTCATCTCAAGAATGTCTCCAAATCAGTTGGTGATAGTAACAAAACTGATCAAGTTGCAGAAAGTAGCGGTTCTACTGATACAACTTCAACCCAGAGTAATTCCACTAATATTGTAAGTTGTTTTGCTAATAGTCATAGCCAAATATTATTGGCCACTGCGTTAATTGCAGCGGAATCAAAGAGCGGTACTGCTATAGTGTTAAGATCCCTGTTAGACCAGGGGTCTCAGGCTTCCTTTGTGACGGAGTCCGCAGTCCAGCTCTTAGGTCTTAAAAGAATACCAACTAAAGGTTCAATTTCCGGTATAGGTTGTGATCAAGGCCAATCAATGATTTCATTAAATTCGATGGTCCTCATTAAGGTTAAATCACGCGTCGACCCTAGTTTCATTTTCACTGTTAAGGCTTATGTCTTAAGGAAACTAACGAGTATTTTACCGGAAAGGAAGGTCGTGGCAAATGTTTTGACGTCAATCTCGTCTTTGGCTTTAGCAGATCCTTCGTTCGATACTCCGAACAAGGTTGATTTGCTTTTAGGTGCCGAAGTTTATAGCCAGATTTTGTTAGAAGGTTTAATCAGAGGTCCACCTGGTCGTCTCATCGCACAAAATACTAGACTAGGATGGATCTTGTCTGGTCAAGTAGGTGAAATCAACCAAAGCGAGACATGCCATAATACCGTAGTTACATTGCATTCCACTCATATAGATGAGAACACACTCCTTAAAAGGTTTTGGGAACTAGAATCTGAGCCCAAGGGCGATTACGATAAGGTTTACTTGACCCCAGAAGAACAAAAGTGCGAAGACATATTTAAGGCCACGACTAAACGAGACGAATCTGGTAGATATGTTGTGCACATGCCTTTCAGGTCAAGCGATCCTGCTTGTAAACATGGTGGATCGAAAGACATCGCTCTTAAACGCTTTTTAACCTTAGAAAAGCGATTTCTAAGGAATCCTGAATTCAAAGCTCAGTATTCAGCAGTTATAAATGAGTATATAGCTCTTAATCACATGGATATAGTACAGGATAGGGACAAAGAAGGTTCCGTGTACTTACCTCATCATGCGGTTATCCGTAACGATAAAAGTACAACGAAGTTGCGCATCGTATTTGATGCATCATGTGTAGGTAGCAACGGGGTGTCTCTTAATCATGATTTAATGGTGGGGCCTCCTCTACAACCTGAGCTTCGTCATATTATCATGCGTTGGCGTTGTGAACCCATCTGTCTGGTAGCGGACATCGTCAAGATGTACAGACAGATCAAGGTATGCGATGATCACACAGATTTTCAGCGGATATTATGGCGTGAGAATCCAGATGACGAAATTCAAGTGTTACGTCATTTAAGAGTAACGTTCGGAACATCATCGGCGCCTTACCTAGCAGTGAGATCATTGCAGCAGTTAGCTCAGGACGAAGGTGCTGAATTTCCGTTAGCAAAGAACCGGGTCGTTTCCGACTTCTATATGGATGACCTAATGACGGGTTGTCAAACCGTAGAAGAAGGAGTAGAAGTATATAAGCAGACATCGGAGTTACTTAAACGTGGAGGTTTCCAGCTCCAAAAGTGGGCCAGTAACGACAGAGAATTACTAAGATTGATTGAAGACGGTGAACAAATATCACAAACACAAGGAAACATGGAACTAAAAACAGATGCAATTTCAAAAATATTAGGTTTAACGTGGGACAAAGATAATGACGAGTTTGTTTACACTATTCAGCTTAATGATCTGGATTTACCGGTGACAAAACGTAAGGTTATTTCGGACATAGCGCGACTATTCGATCCCCTTGGATGGTTAGCACCGACAATCATCACTGCAAAGGTGTTTATTCAAAGAATATGGATGACTGGGATCGAATGGGACGCAGAACTACCTGCACCATTGCTGACAGAGTGGCTTGACTTCCGGAAGAGCCTTTGTAACCTCATTAAGTTTCGTCTGCCTCGTTGGATCAACTCGAGCAAGGAGAACAGGGTTCTAGAATTGCATGGTTTCTCAGACGCGTCCAATGTAGCATACGCCGCGGTGGTATACGTTCGCATCATTGATAGAGATGGACATATACACACAGCCTTGGTGACTTCAAAAACCAAGGTTGCTCCTGTTAAACAGGTATCAATCCCGCGATTAGAGCTTTGCGGAGCTGTCTTACTAGCAAAGCTTCTTCAGGAAGTCGCTTCAACTCTCGAAGTTCCCAAACAGCTCTTATATGCGTGGACAGACTCATCCGTCGTATTGGCGTGGTTAAGCAGCCACCCTAGTCGATGGAAAACGTTTATCGCGAACCGTGTTTCCGAAATACTTAACATCATGGATAGAAGTCAGTGGTCACATGTGTCGTCGTCGGAAAATCCAGCGGATTGCGCATCTCGGGGAGCAAGCCCTTCTGAGTGTAACGATATGCAGCTCTGGAAAAGAGGCCCAGCGTGGTTACAGAATGAAAAAATAGACTATAAAGGAGGAAATATACAAGTAACTACACTAGAAGAAAGAAAAATTAAAACAAAATGTCATGCAACTGCGGTAGAAGGCAATGATAGTCCATTTACTAGATTCTCTAGGTTCGGTAGGTTAATAAGAGTGATAGCTTACTGTAGAAGATTTTTACGAATGAAGGAAATCAAACATAATAAAAACAAAATGACTACTTGGCTAACCACTAAGGAATTAAATGAAGCTATACTTACCTGTATCAAACTCTGCCAACTCCAGTCCTTTAGTGATGAAATAGAATCTGTAAAAAAAGGCCGTAAATTAAATAAGGGTAGTAAACTTACCTCGTTGAGTCCTTTTCTTGACGATGACGGAATCTTAAGGGTTGGCGGTCGCTTGCACCGGGCTTCTATTGATGAGAATATGAAGCACCCCATCTTAATTCCTCATAAATCACACTTCACCAATCTTTTGATTGCGGAGGCTCACGAGAGAACTTTGCATGGCGGGCCGCAATTAATGCTCAATTACTTAAGATCCAAATACTGGATACTCAATGCTAGGACTCTCGTTAGGCAATACGTTCATAAGTGTATAATTTGTGTTCGTCACTCAAAACAAACACACCAACAAATGATGGGCCAGTTACCGAAGGCCAGGGTGTCTGCTCAGAAGCCTTTCCAATGCAGTGGCGTAGATTACGCAGGTCCAATCAGCATCCGAACCTCTAAAGGTCGTGGTCATCACTCCACTAAGGGTTATATATGTTTGTTTGTTTGCATGTCCACTCGGGCTATTCACCTTGAAGTTGTGAGTGACATGACTTCTCAAAGTTTTCTTGCGGCTTTTAAGCGCTTTGTAGCCAGACGTGGACGAGTATTGGACTTGTGGAGTGATAATGGGACCACATTTGTTGGTAGTGCAAAGGAATTGCGACAGCTATTCAACGCTGAAAGGTCTATAGTAGCTTCGGAAATAGCTGACTTTCTATCTATAAATGGTACGACTTGGCATTTCATACCTCCCCATGCTCCAAACTTTGGAGGATTGTGGGAAGCTGGTGTCAAGTCCACGAAGCACCATTTGAAAAGAATAATAGGCACCAGCACATTAACATTTGAAGAAATGACAACTGTGCTGGCTCAAATCGAGGCCTGCCTTAACTCGAGGCCGATCTCTCAACTTTCTAACAATCCAGAGGACTCGTGTCCTTTGACGCCTGGGCACTTTCTCGTGGGTGAACCTTTGGTAACTGTACCTGATGCCAATTATGAAAATTCATCCATTAGCAATCTGAAGCGGTGGCATCTAACACAAAAAATGCTTCAAAATTTCTGGCGTAGGTGGTCATCAGAGTACTTAACTCAATTGCAGCATCGATATAAATGGACAGATGTTAAGCCTGAACCTGAGATTGGAGACATGGTTCTGGTGAAGGAGGATGGTCTTCCACCCGCTAGATGGCTATTCGGGGTTATTACAAATAAGCATCCAGGTTTGGACAATATTACTCGCGTTGTAACCATACGGTGTAAAAATAATGAGATTAAAAGGCCTCTGTCTAAATTAATTATTTTACCTGTGAACACTTAGTTGTTTATCATCTTATTGATGTATTTTAGATATAGTTTTATTTACGCATTAGAGATGGTTTGTGTATTTACTTCAATGAACTTGTATTTTTTACTGTTTTTACCAAATTTTTATGTTTATTTACTTGAATGATCTTTTATTTTATAACTGTGTTTACTGTTGTTTAACTTTTATTTACATAATGTTTGAACTTGTATCGTAGGCATATGGCACTAAGTTTAGGTTGTAGTCGATAGCAAACAACCAATCATAAATTTAAGTTTTAATGTCATGTAAGATTTATGGACAGAGCCGTCCATAGTGGGCGGAATGTCTAATCTGTGTAAGTATATTTTAATTAGCTTCGAAAATCAACATTGTTAGTATCGCTATTCGATAACAGATGGCGTTGTGCCGTGACGTCACTTTTGTAGATCGCGGTGTTAAGATTTTCAAGCAAGGTATGACCTCCTCGGTACATTATTATATTAAATTTGTCTTACTCTGGACACCCTTGTTTTATTTCAAAGCGAGATATTTTTGGGACACTGTACACCACCATTATCACAATCATTATCACAATCACCATCATTGTCACAATCACAATCACTATCATCATCACCATCATCATCACCATCATCGTCACTATCACAATCACTATGACCACAATCACTGTCACAATCACTGTCACAATCACTGTGACAATCACTGTCACAATCACTGTCACAATCACTGTCACAATCACTGTCACAATCACTGTCACAATCACTGTCAAAATCACTGTCACAATCACTATCACAATCACTGTCACAATCACTGTCACAATCACTGTCACAATCATTATCATCGTAATCACAATCATCATCATCACAATCACTGTCACAATCACTGTTACAATCACTGTCACAATCACTGTCACAATCACTGTCACAATCACTGTCACAATCACTGTCACAATCACTGTCACAATCACTGTCACAATCACTGTCACAATCACTGTCACAATCACTGTCACAATCACTGTCACAATCACTGTCACAATCACTGTCACAATCACTGTCACAATCACTGTCACAATCACTGTCACAATCATTATCATCGTAATCACAATCATCATCATCACAATCACAATCTTCATCATCACAATCATCATCATCGTAATCACAATCATTATCATCGTAATCACAATCATCACAATAAATCACAAAGAACCCTTTAGTGTACTTGAGTTCCTAGATTATAAATTGTAAATCCTGAATTATAATTATAAATGCTAATTAATTTGATTTATTTTTTAATTTAATACAATTGAATGAATTTAATACAACTTACAAACTGCATGCATGATTCAAATTAATTATTATTTTTTTGTTACTAACTATATTATGTAAATTTTGCACGCCGAAATTAATGGCAGAATAAGAGAAATATCAATTTTATCTTTAAGATCCTCCTGTAACTTATTTACGCAAATAAATGATTTTTGATTTTTGATTTGATTTAAAGAAGTAAAATCCACCATCTTCTGGAACTCAAAATAAATGCCATATTCGTAATCAGCACCCCTGATAATCTCGGTATCGACACCCATATTGTTTTTTAGATATTTCAACGCCATCGCAGGGGATGATGGTATTTCAGGTCCGCCTTATTTAATCTTAAAATCGTTGTTTTTGCAATACACCTCACCAGATACACCATACAAACTATACCCATGTTGATTTTCAGACTTTGTTACCCCATTTTCCCTTCTTAGGGGTTGAATTCTGAAAAAACCTGAAGCCCGTTTCTACTCATTTATCAATAGGAGCACTCCTGTAAAGTTTCGAATAAAATAGGATTTTTCAAAATTCAACCCCTAAGGGGGTTACCCCTTAGGGGTTGAATTTTGAAAAATCCTTTCTTAGTGCACCCTCAGACCACATAAAAACCTACTTGTCAAATTTGGAATCTGTAGACCCAGCGGTTTAGACTGCATTGATTTTTAGACTTTGTCACCCCATTTCCCCCTCTTAGGGGTTGAATTCTGAAAAAACCTGAAACCCGTTTCCATTTATCAATAGGAGCACTCCTGTAAAGTTTCGAATAAAATAGTCTAACTAATCTGGTTTTCCCATACAAACTTTGGAGCCCCGTTTAACCCCCTTAGGGGTTGAATTTTGAAAAATCCTTTCTTAGTGCACCCCTAGACCACATAAGGAATCTACTTGCCAAATTTGGAATCTGTAGACCCAGCGGTTTGGGCTGTGCGTTGATAGATGAGTCAGTCAGTCAGTCAGTCAGTTTCTGCTTTTATATATTTAGATTTTTATTTTGGTATTCTATATACAACATGTAACATAATTAACGCACATCCTGAAAATAGTTTGTTCAGAATCGTTTACTGAATCGACTTCTATAATTTTTAATATAGGTAATTTTTTATCCCAAAAATAATTAAAGCTACGTAATTTATAGTCACACTACCCTTGTATAGTCCAAACAAATTGAAATGGACCGTAACTCAAGGCAATAAGACTTTTAAAAGTGCAGTTTTATATTCAATACAAAATAAAGAAAAATGAACCTTATTTCAAGCAGGTTAAAGTCTTTACAAAAACAGTTGAAGTAAACTTGGCGATTTAACCGCACGCACACAATAACAGACACTGGATACAAAGGAAACAATAGTTACCCATACCAACGAAATGCGAAATATGTCATACTTGTTTTCGTTCCCTTTCTCGTGCAAATTAAAGCCTGGGATAGAGCGAGATAGCCACCATGACACCCGCGGCGCCCGCGCTCCCTGCGATGAAAGCTAACTTAAATAAATGTAAACAATATTTCGTCACGCGCGACCTTCGGTAGAGAGTATGCAACTAGTTTTTTGCGTGCGATGTCTTTCGAATAATTGACACAAAATGTTCAGTAAAATGGTGCATAATAGTGAGGACTGTGGCACGGTGTGGTGTGGTGATAATGTGGTTCTAGCTGGCAGAACATTCAAGTGAACCAAAGGTATGGTACAAGAGTAGACCGCAGGGTAGGACTATGTTAGCTGCTACTCAGTACACAGCCATCGACAGGGGATCCGATTGGCGTACCTACTCGTACGTGGGATTAATTCGATGAGAATGCCCAATCAGCTGATTTGACGACTTTTTTTTTGTGGGGACGTATTAAATCGTTAGTTTATTTTAGTGCCACAACAAGTGCCGAGGATCTAAAAAATAGGATGGTGAACGCTTTTGATTAAAAATGACGAAGTGCTTTCTAAATTAAAATATCAATTAAGAAAACGGGCATTCAAATGTATTGATATTTTCTATTGAAGTTGAGTCGAGCGACGACGTTAACAGCTGTCTCGAACGCGAGCGAATACCTACTAGGCTAGCAAGACTCACACAGTCGCATACGTAGGTATGAGACCTACGTATGCGACTGTGTGCGTTCGTTGATTTGTACTGTGACTACAACATTCTTCCGGAATTAGGAAAACGAATTTATTAAATAATCATTGCTTATACATGTTTAATTAAAAATTCAGTGCATGTATTAGGATTATAACATAATAAACTAATTGGGGTGTCTGAGGGTGTGCGTTAATTACGTTACATGTTGTATACATATAATAATAATATTTCAAGAAACAAGTTCTATACCGCAACACTCAAAAACGCCTGACACTGATTGTTTTGGCAACATCTGATAATTCTCGATAATGTAGTCCTGCTCTAACAAAAATGCATGTGCCACCACGTTTTGCATTTCTGGTGAAGAAAGCAGCAGGGCAGAAGTTAGGTATATGTAATATATTCTCGCAGCCTGCCTCAATAAAGTGCTCCGTTACACAGAGAACATCTAAGCTAGTTCCCTTATTATGGAGCTCTTCTAATTTAACAATCAACAAATCCGCTTTATTAATGAGTCCTGCAATGTTCTGATGAAGAATGTTGAGATAATTATTATAGAAAAAACTGAGATGTTTTTTTTGGCATTTCAATTTGATTTATCTGAGAGCAATCAACTTTTTGTTGCATGGTGTTTAAGCTAGCTAGGTCTAGAATAAGGTCTTGCAAGTCAGTTAAGACGATATTGAAGCCTTTGTTATTAAGAATACCATACCACTGGTTATAAGTATCATGTGTGTATGGGAGATTTAGATTCGAGTCTAAGATAAACGCATAGTTGTACGTCTGAACATCCATATAAATTAAATTATTAAAAGTATCTATACGACTATTAAACATAATATTAGACACACAGAAAGTTTATTAGTGCCTGTAAATAGTTTATTAGAGACTAGCTGACCCGCGCAACTTCGTCTGCGTTACACGAGAGAGAGAGGGTTAGAGAGAGTGTGACTCAACCTTAAAAGATAGACATATGCTATCGCGGACTTTTTGTTGAACTTTTGACTTCTCGCGTGGTCATACATAAAAAAATATACGCGTCGAATTGAGAACTTCCTCCTGTTGTTTCGTCGGTTAAAAAACCAAACTTGAAGCAACTGACACGTGCGAAGGTGACCCCTCCCACGTGTCAGTTGCCTCAAGTTAGGTATTTTCTTTCACGATTTAGAAAATGGAGTGAATTAAACAACGCTATCTATCGACCAAGATGTTAAACTGCTAAAATGGGTGTAAAACACGTATTTAACGAAGCCGAAAGTTCTCCTCATCATTGCGATATTTTTTTTGTGTTACACCATATCTGGGAACCTTCTAGTTACGGAGATATCGGGGGTCAAAGTTCCAACTTTTTGTAAGTTTTTTTTTTTAAATACGAGTTTTTAATGTAAGATTTTTACTTTAAACACCTCCACGACCCCCGTAATATTTAATCCATCCATCAGCACAATGTTTTGAGTGCGTTACATTGAGTGCTACCACAACGTGGTTGACGGCTTCGTGATGAGGCTTACAACCTGTATAATGCACGGAAATCATGCTATGTACATTTTCAAAGCAGCGTCATGTAGACTAATCTAGAGTACCTTAGGCTATAGTAACTTTTTTTTAAACCGGTCAGTCGATTTTTAACACATTTTTAGTCATTAGTACCATTTTAGTACAATAGATGTCGCTGCATCTTACTTTTGATGATTAGTTCTTCTCTTCTTGAACAATTTAAATTCATATATGTTTTGATAGAAACAACCGATTACGATGAAACAAAAACTAAATAAGACCTCAAGAAACGCCAAATTTTTATGGATAAAAGTTATCTGTATTGGTTTCGTATACTTTACGTGATGCTTGATCATCGAAACAGATAAACAGACAAAAATTCCAAAAGTGCTGGAAATGAATTCAGTTGGTTATACACCCTGGCAATTTTTTTTCCAAATATTTTCGATGTATAAAAACGATTTTTCTACAGGTTAATTATACAGGGTGTAAACCACCTCATCACAAAGCCGTCAACCAAGCATTCTGTACATCAAACTAAGTAACTTTACGCAAAAATTATTGCTGGTAAACCTTTTTGTTTTTGGGTGAAAAATCATGTTTATTAAGGTAGAACTCAATGTAACGCACTCAAAACATTGTACTGATGGATGTATTGAATAGTACGGGGGTCATGGAAGTGTTTAAAGTTTAAAAAATCTTACATTAAAAACTTGTATTAAAAAAAAAGTTGGCAAAAAGTTGGAACTTTGACCCCTAATATCTGTGTAACTAGAAGGTTCCCAGGTATTGTGTAGAACAAAAATATGTTCGCAATGACGAGGAGAACAAGTGCCTTTTGGCTTCGTTAAGAGGTGTTTTACACCCTTTATGTATAGGTAGATAAACGTCTAGAGTTTGAGTCAAGTAATGTGTGTAATGACTACCATCTGCCTATCTATCAACAATGAAGAATCATGACGTGGGTCGCCTGCTGGGGGACTGGACGACAATATGGCGGATGGCGTCGATATTAAGGGATAGTTTATTATAATTCCTCTGCATTTTATAATTTTCTTTTTTTTCGTCATGGGTGTTTTTTTGTGATTTTCGGGGCGCTGATAAAGAAAATGAGGACAAAACACAATAATTCAAGGTGGCGCCAACGAAAATTTTTAGTGTTTTTGTCATGGATGTCACTTTCGTGGTTTTCAGGGTCGCTGATAACGAAATTGTGGTCAAAATAAATATAGAATAAAAATATTTTAATTTTTTTTCTTCGGTTACCCTGACATAATTTGGACCCTTCGCCAACTGACATGTATAGAATGCAGATAATACTGCATTCATTTTGGCTGTATAGGTATTGCAGTTTTATTGGAAACAGCTGTGTTTTTTTTTAAACCGACGAAACATTTATATGTGGGGAGTTCAGAATGATGTACTGTATTATCGTCCACGCAGTTATTCATTATTATTTGTTATCGTTTGTAGCGGACCTATCAGCGCGCCAGTCGGGCGAGCTGAGCACAGTGTTCGACGTGGGCGGCGTGACCGGCGCCATCCTGGCGGGGCTGGTGGCGGACTGCAGCGGCTGCCCCGCGCTCGTGTGCGTCGCCTTCTACGCAGCCTGCGCGCCCATGGTGAGTGACACTATCCGCACTATCGGCACTCACAGTTTGACGTGGGGGCCTGACGGGGCTGGTGGCGGACTGCAGCGGCTGCCCCGCGCTCGTGTGCGTCGCCTTCTACGCAGCCTGCGCGCCCATGGTGAGTGACACTATCCGCACTATCGGCACTCACAGTTTGACGTGGGGGCCTGACGGGGCTGGTGGCGGACTGCAGCGGCTGCCCCGCGCTCGTGTGCGTCGCCTTCTACGCAGCCTGCGCGCCCATGGTGAGTGACACTATCCGCACTATCGGCACTCACAGTTTGACGTGGGGGCCTGACGGGGCTGGTGGCGGACTGCAGCGGCTGCCTCGCGCTCGAGGGCGTCGCCTTCTACGCAGTAATGTCTACGTGTCTACTGTAGTCAAATAGTGTATTACATACACATCTGTGGGTATCACATCATAGTACAGCCATTTAATACACATAGGGTTGATTTTTTTTTAAAAATTACAACATTTTTTTTGTCAAGAAATAAAGCAACAGTAGCGCCAAATAAGCCGGTACTCGGGTGTCAGAATTCAGAACTAAAATCGTACGGGCGCGCACACGTGACTTCGCGGCTGGCAGTACCGTTGTGTAGGAAGCTAGGTAAGTCGAAGATTATCGAGTTACGACAGGGGCAGAAAAAGAAAGAATGTAGGGGAGAACGAGATAGAATGAGTAATGGTCAATAAAGTATTTTGGTACCAACTAGATTTTTGACTTTTTTACATAAGATAAAATCACTTTCGTTTTTATAGTACTTCCTCTGCATTTTATTCAAAATTAAAATGACGAAAGTTTTCGGTTTTTTCATCATGGGTGTCATTTTCATGGTTTTCGGGGTCGTTGATAACGAAAATGAAAAACCGAGATGGCGCCGACGAAAATTTTCGGTTTTTTGTCATGGGTGTCATATAATGGTTTTCGAGTCGCTGATAACGAAAATGAAAATTCAATAAGGCGCCGAAGAAATTTTTCATTTGTTATTCATTTTCGTGGTTTTTGGGGTACCTGATAACGAAAATGAGGACAAAAAAAAAATCAATTCCCATTTTTGTCTTCGGCTTCTCCTGATTAAATTTTGATCCTACGCTACTGGGATGAAAGCCATTGATGAATTTTGATTCAAACAAATTAAATTTCTCGACCAGCACTCCAATAAGAATTCTGTCGAGCAGAGAAAACTATACAACATTTTTTTTTTTTAATGTCGCTCTATGTCCCACTGCTGGACAAAGGCCTCCAGGTACTCTTCTCCTGCGTTGTCTACATTTAATCATTATTAAACTACACTCGAGAGCAATGAATCCGGGTCACTTAAAGAATCCTAAAAATCTCGGAAACTAAAAATGCTAGGTTAATGCAATAAATTATATTTAATAGACAATGTAATACTCCTTAAATGAAGGTATTAAAACTTCTTAGTTATTGTATAGTTATAGCATAAAAAATTCAAATTTGAAAAAGGGCCACTTTCGAAGATGGAACTACGAAATTACAGCATTTGGTTTTGCTTTTTTTTGTAATCTGTCATTTATGTGGGTACATAAACCATGTTGATAGTGCTCTATATTCATTATTCAAGCTGAAATTATGTCGCTTACGCCTGAAGAATGCACCAGAATACTTACAATGCTGGAAACGGGCCGGAGTCAGCGCGATACAGCCAGGACTGTCGGTGTGTCGCTGTCAACAGTACAAAGAGTTCTCCGACGTTACGAAGAAACTGGTTCTAACCTACGCAGACCAGGAACGGGCAGAACCAGGTGTACCACAGCACGAGAAGACCGATACTTGGTGAACACCATGCTTCGAAATCGCTTTCTCACAGGAACTGAACTCACAAATCAGTTTCGACGCCTCGGAGGAAGTAACCCAAGTGCATGGACAGTAAGACGTCGGCTTGCTGAATCTAACTTAAAACCCCTTAGACCTGCAAACGGCCCTAAACTGGAGCGTGGGCATCGTATTTCAAGACTAAGATATGCCCAGAGCCACGTAAATTGGAGTATTGAAGATTGGTCAAAAGTTATGTTCTCCGACGAATCAAAATTTATGCTCTACAAGCACGATGGAAGACACAGAGTGTATCGAAGACCAGGGGAAAGATTCAAGCAAGCATTCATCGAAGAAAAAGTAGCCTACGGTGGTGGGTCTGTACTTGTGTGGGCCGGAATTTCTTCTGAAAGTCGCACAGAGCTGGTGATCATAGAAAACGG
This sequence comes from Xestia rhomboidea, assembly GCA_963853795.1. Lineage (NCBI taxonomy): Eukaryota > Metazoa > Arthropoda > Insecta > Lepidoptera > Noctuidae > Xestia > Xestia rhomboidea. Next base: position 10,971,140 of record OY970785.1, read on the forward strand.
CTCTTTAACTAGCGTAAGATATGTGGAAGAAATCCTCAATGATCACGTTGGTCCATTTATGGTCAATTTAGGTGAGGATGCTATATTTATGCATGACAATGCCCGACCTCATACAGGTAGGATTGTGAATGACTACCTTCAAGAGATGAACATTACTCGTATGGAGTGGCCAGCGCGCAGCCCGGATATCAACCCGATCGAGCATGCTTGGGACGAGCTAGGCAGATGCGTAAAACAACGAAACCCTCCCCCAATCACGCTTCGTGAGCTCAAAATTGCTCTCGCAGAGGAATGGGAGAATATTCCCCAAAATCGTATAAGGAACTTAGTGTACAGCATGCCAAACCGCGTAAACGCAGTAATGGAAGCACGAGGAGGCAATACGAAGTATTAAAATTCAAGAAAATCGTAATAAAGTTCAAAAATTTCATATTTCCTATTTTTGTTTTAAGGAGAGATCAGCAGTTTTTTTCTTTATGTAATTTTGTGTTAATAAAATGTATGGTGACTCATATTTTTTTTACTTTCATTTAAGGAGCATTACATTGTCTATTAAATACAATTTATTGCATTAACCTATCATTTTTAGTTTCCGAGATTTTTAACATTCTTTAAGTGACCCGGATTCATTGCTCTCGAGTGTATATTACTATATTATAAATATTTTAATTTATATATTTTTTAATTTTTTGTTTTTATTTATTATATTATTTTTATATTACTATTTTTTTTAAAATTATTTAACTAGTTTTCTTATTTTTTATACATGTGGTAACCACCACTGGTGATTAACAGGGATGCATCGATACGCACGTCAGCCGATACGATACCGATTCAGATATTTATAAAAAAGTATCGCCGATACCGATACGGACAGTTGAGATTCAAAGAAAGTCATAAAAAGCTGTGGCTTTAATAATAAATAAATATCGCTGGACATTATACACAGCGCCATATAGTGCCACACTAAGCAACGAGGCTTGTGTCGTGGACACCAGATAGTTGATATACTACATAGATACTTTTTGTTTGTAAATACATACTTATTATTATACATATAAACATCCATGACTAGGAAAGGTCCATGCTCATCACACAAACATTTGCTTCTATCGGGATTCGAACCCGGGACCCAACGAACGTAAGGCAGCCTCATTACCGCTGCGCCATTCGGGTCGTCTTTAGAAACTGCCTAAATTACTCATACTTATAATAATAATATTTACTTGTAAATAATAAATAATAAAATAAAATAATAAATAAATCTTTATTCAGAATTTCAGAAGGTAAAAATACAATATGAATCGAAAAACTAACAATTTAAGTATTATAATGTATGATGCCTGTACTAGGATAATCCTGTATCACAGGCTGCAGGAGCTCTAATAATATGTTATATGTAGGACAGTAGTTATTTTTTGTTTAATATTTAACATTACGTGATAGAATTGTTTTGATAAACTTAAACTCTAATAACTTAGACCTAAACACATAATTGTTACACGAAAATTTGCGTCAGTAATTTACTATAGGTTGTAAAAATCATTCGAGGCGCTCTTGTTATATTCGATATTTGCACCTAGCGACTAATGTGCTTACAATAAATCAAATCGATGGTGCAATATGCGTCAAACGCGGAAGTCTGACCTAGAGTATGACGCTCTACGTGCCCTCGTAGTCGATGGAGTTGATGTACCTATATTCTGCTAATTTCTTAGCTGGGCACTCAACATCTCCCGTTTTGTGGTTGTTGGGCTTTTTAAAACGCGAGCATTGTCGCACATTTAGGGTCATCCGCTTTGTTCGCGCACTCAGACATCGAGTGTCCTGTTTCGCCGCAGTGACCACACGTGGAGTTTACATCTCTGCATGATTTAGCTGCATGACCTGTAGCGGCACCGCCGCCACACTGAGAAGCGACCCGAGTCACAATCGGGAATCGTCGGCTGTTTCCGTCGCAACGCGCGCGCGGCTCGATCGTCGCCGGCTTGCTACGTCAGTCCTTTGTTCGCCACTGCGCAAGGCACTCACGCGCTCGCTTGTTTCGCACTGGCTTAACGCAGCCCCGCTCGTAAACATATTATTATATTCAATCTTGCTAATTTCACCTTGCTAGTTAATTATCTATGTGCTTTATGTTCTTCTATCTATCTAACTCTAGTCTAAAGTGTAAACGTCCTTCCTGCTGTGGTGTACTGTGTTAAAACTGCTTTCAAAATATAACCGTTCGAAGTGACTTCGAGACTTTTATTTGGTGGACGGATACCTACATATTGGTGACCCCGACGTGATGCCGGGTCAGTTCCTGTCGCCATCAGACAACCACACCGTCGAAGACATCACCAGCTTCGCTACACGCCTGGCGAAACACATGGCTAGCTTGTCTCCGAGGCCAGCAAAGTGGCACAGAAACAACATCACTTTCTACATACCCAAAGACATGCAGCACTGTACCCATGTCTTCGTGAGGCAGGATTACGTGCGGAAGTCATTGGAGCCACCGTACGCGGGTCCCTACAAGGTACTGAAAAGAACAACAAAGTATTTCGAAGTTGAGGTACGAGGCAAGAGCACCAACATATCGCTAGATCGAATGAAGCCAGCTTATGTCACTCAAGAGGATCACGGGGATAACGCTACCACAAACCCAATCAGCACAACACCAAGCGACTCGTCAACACCATCTACCGATAATGAGGAGAGACGCACACGCAGCGGAAGAAGAGTACGCTTCCCAGATCGCTATCGACCGTAGTCACGGTCTCGCCAGGGGGCTACTGTAGCGGCACCGCCGCCACACTGAGAAGCGACCCGAGTCACAATCGGGAATCGTCGGCTGTTTCCGTCGCAACGCGCGCGCGGCTCGATCGTCGCCGGCTTGCTACGTCAGTCCTTTGTTCGCCACTGCGCAAGGCACTCACGCGCTCGCTTGTTTCGCACTGGCTTAACGCAGCCCCGCTCGTAAACATATTATTATATTCAATCTTGCTAATTTCACCTTGCTAGTTAATTATCTATGTGCTTTATGTTCTTCTATCTATCTAACTCTAGTCTAAAGTGTAAACGTCCTTCCTGCTGTGGTGTACTGTGTTAAAACTGCTTTCAAAATATAACCGTTCGAAGTGACTTCGAGACTTTTATTTGGTGGACGGATACCTACAGACCAAATTGTTGGCATTTGTAGCATCTGGTAACAAGGGTGAAGTCTCTAACAGGGCAGGAGGTCCAATTTATAAAAATTCTTGCTTGAGATATTAAAGCTCTACGTATCTTGGCTGGAACTTCAATAACAAAGTTACAGGTCGATGCATCTTTCTTCCCAGATTTGTGGCTAAATTTAACTTCGACCATAAAGGCCTCCAGTGACATCGCTGGAAACTTATCGGCGATGTTCTGCTCGTACATGAACCTGAAGACGTCAGCATCAGCCAAAGAAGTCGGCACTCCCACAACCGTGATCCGTGGTTTGCGCTTGATGGGCTCGTCGGCGGTGAGTCCTGATGTAGACATCTGGACTGCGTGCTTGACTTTATCGGCATCCTGTTTGGCCTCGGTGCTGATGATGACACCTCCATTTTTGGTTATTTGCACACCACGTACATGGAGCTTCATTTCGTCAGGGCGTATGATGTTTTGCACGAGGTTTTTGTCTCGTCACTCGACTTCAATTGATCGTTGGGATAAACTGCTACGGAACTCAAATTGTTTGGACGAACGAAATCACTGGATCCCTTCTTTACCATATCGGAAAATGAAGCGGTTCCCACAACACCAGAGTCCTTTACCGTCTGCTTGAGCTGAACGGATGACATCCATTTTTGGATGTCGGGCGTGGATACAAAATCGATGGTGAAGTTAGACTGGTGGCTTTTCACTGGCGAGGCATTGGGTTGCACTCGACTACTTGAAATACCGGGGCTGTTATCCATTTTGGAACCAGTTCACTATTTTTATGTTTCCATTATTTAATAAACTACACAAATACTGCTAACGAGCACGTCTGTATACTGCGAGCGCCCGCAACGCAATCAAATCAAATCAAATGACAATTAAGAACAGATCAGAAGACAAAACTTAATTTAAAATTCACAATTATAAACACTTGGAAACACATTATTCTTAAATTATTCGGTAACTAGCTGACCCGCGCAACTTCGTCTGCGTCATATAAGAGAGACAGAGAGATGGTTAGAGAGAGTGTGTGACACCTTTAAAAGATAGACATAATAATGCTATCGCGGACTTTTTATAGAACTTTTTAAGAGGAACAATTCCGTCATACACGATTGTTGCGTAACTTTAACCGTTTACGCAGCGCACGCAACGAAAGATCTCAAAAGGAATATTTTTTTAAAGGAACATTTTTCATTGATGCTCTGCTCCTATTGATCGTAGCGTGATGTTATATAAACCTTGTAACGTTGTTGTTCGTTGTTGCCTTCTCCGATAAATGGGCTATCCAACACCAGACCAACACTAATAGATACTTTCAACTCGAACCAGTAGTTCCTGAAATTAGCGTGTTCAACCAACCAAACAAACTCTTCAGCTTTATAATATTAGGTATAGTATAGAATCAAGTAGGTAACAATTTAATTTCTCTGAAATATTTGCATTAATCGCTAAAATATTCTGTTTTTCTAAATAAGGGCTCCCCTCGCCAGCCTCCTCAGCCTTACGTTAGCATTCTTAGACACTTGATGACAGTCATACTCCAGCTAGGTCGAAAGTTCTCATCAAGGTGCATAAAATGAGCCCAAACACGATATACATGCTGTAAACTCTTGATGACCTCTTGCAACTGCCTTCCGTCTCCATCGTCAGACCTACTTCGATGTAAGTCATACTCTAGCTAAGTTTAAAGTTCTCATCAAGGTCCATAAAATGAGCCCAAACACGATATAGATGCTGTAAACTCTTGATGACCTCTTGCAACTGCCTTCTGTCTCCATCGTCAGACCTTCGATGAAAGTCATACTCTAGCTAAGTATAAAGTTCTCATCAAGGTCCATGAAATCAGCCCAAACACGATATAGCTGCTGCAAACTGTTGCGAACCTCTTGCAACTGACTTTTGTCTCCATTGTCAGACCTTCGATGACAGTCCAGGCAGGTTAAAAAAGCAGGCAGGCTTAAATTCTCACCAAGGTGCATGAAATGAGACCAATAGCAAAATAGCTGTAAATATAATCTACGTAAACTACGTATGTATTATTGATTATTGCGAATAGCACAGCACAGTTCTTGCACGACAAGAACACGTGAATTTATCAGGCTTCTGATGTTCGCTATACTACTTTTTGGCGAAATCAAAATACTCCTGCCCTTATCCCAATTTATTTGGGGTCGGCGCAGCATTATTATATTCTTCTTCTATACTTCTCTATTACTTTATGGAAAAATATATTTCAAGAAAAAAAATAAATAATATAGAAATGCAAACAATTTAAATACAAAAAGAAATCTATGAAATCTCACAACATAAAAATATAAACAAATCCAAAAAGTGAAAATAATGTTTGGGAGGGTTTGAACCTGCAACCCCGTAGTTTACAGAGTGGTGATGAAACCGCTAGGCTATTTACTTCGTTGACATATGCTACAAATAGCCGTTCTCATGTACTTACGTCATGTCTGAAACGTCAAACAATTGAAGTATACGGACATAATGCAAAATTGCCTACCCCCTTAAGGAAGTAGCGTGATAATATATAGACTAAATATTGAAGAAATCTATGCAGTAGTTTTGACGTGATGAGCGCACAAACATTTCGTACCAACTACTTATACCGAAGCTGATTTTTCGAGTTCCGCTATTTTGTGCGTATTCACCTCAAAAATCAAATTTCAAGAAAACTGAGAAATTATATTTACCTGTATTAGATATGAAGTATATGTAGCAACTTTAAAAGGTTACACTTCATTGGTTTTGATTGTATAGGTGTTTGAAGTTTATTAATTTTAAACACAAAACCCTCTTTTTTGCGTCTCTGGAAGAGATTTAAAAAAAATGCTGAAAGAGGTATTTCTTTATTTTTATTAATAAGTATTTATTCTGAGTTTCATGATTCTAGAACAATCTAAAATTTTTTTTTCATACAAACTACCCCCCCTTTTCACCCCCGGTCTCAACGATTTTATTATATGTATAGACGGTGATGGCGCGTTCACATGGGTTGTCTATAGCGGGAAATAGGCATGACGACAGTATCAAAAAATTGCAAATCTGTTTAGTCCGTCAGTTAGAGTATTGGAAATTAATGGACACGTATTTTTTGTTTTTGCAAATCAATGAATATTGATAAAGATAAAACGTATCAAAACTCGGGAGTGGGGGCTCGTAACGTCAGAACTAGCTAAAAATTATACCATGGCGTGACGTATTGAGAATTTTAAAAGCGTCGTATCTTCGTCAATTTTGGTTAACGTAACAAAAGAAAAAACACGGGTCATATTTTTTGATAATCTAAGTGACGGGCTAATTAGATTTTTTTTGTCGTCTCGCCTATTCAAAAAGTATCGGTGTATCGGCAAATTCAATATCGCCGATATATCGGTATCGGTATCGGATGCATCTCTAGTGATGAACACATTCACCACCTTGTTCACATATTTACATCTTCTTTATAACAGCGTATATCAGAAAAGTATGCTCATAATTAATTAATTTTCAAACTGATCAACTTCTCCCTGATTATTGTTTATTTTTTTCGTCCCATGAACAAAGTTGCACAGTTTGTTTGTTTGCTCTGAATAACACCCTTAAATATGAGCACACATGTGTGATACCCGTTGTGTTTCCCCCTTAGCTGTTCATGTACCAATGCTGGGGCGCCTCCTCGTACTTGCTGAACGTGGCGCTGCTGATCCTGACCGGCATGTTGGTGAACGGTCCGTACGCGCTCATCACGACCGCCGTGAGCGCCGAGCTCGGCACTCACAGCAGTCTGGCCGGCAACAGCAAAGCGTTGGCTACTGTCACTGCCATCATTGATGGTACCGGGAGTGTCGGTGAGTGTATTACAACGAGTAAACGGGCCCTTCACGAGGCCGTCGACCGAGCATTCTGTACATCAAACCAAGTAAATCTACGCAAAAATATTGCTGGGTAACGAATTTCTATTTGGGGTGAAAAATCTCATTTTACGGTAGGACTCATATTAACGCACTCAAAACATTGCGCTAATTGGTGCAATAACGGGGTCTTGGAGGTATTTAAAGTAGAGTTATAACATTTAGAACTTGTATTTCCAAAAAAAAAACATGGAAAAGTTTGTTGTACAGGAGCGGCTATAGGCCCCATGCAGGCCGGCGTGGTGTCCAGTCACTCGTGGACCACGTGTTCTATATGATTGTGTTGTACAGGAGCGGCTATAGGCCCCATGCTGGCCGGCGTGGTGTCCAGTCACTCGTGGACCACGTGTTCTATATGATTGTGTTGTACAGGAGCGGCTATAGGCCCCATGCTGGCCGGCGTGGTGTCCAGTCACTCGTGGACCACGTGTTCTATATGATTGTGTTGTACAGGAGCGGCTATAGGCCCCATGCAGGCCGGCGTGGTGTCCAGTCACTCGTGGACCACGTGTTCTATATGATTGTGTTGTACAGGAGCGGCTATAGGCCCCATGCTGGCCGGCGTGGTGTCCAGTCACTCGTGGACCACGTGTTCTATATGATTGTGTTGTACAGGAGCGGCTATAGGCCCCATGCTGGCCGGCGTGGTGTCCAGTCACTCGTGGACGCACGTGTTCTATATGATTGTGTTGTACAGGAGCGGCTATAGGCCCCATGCTGGCCGGCGTGGTGTCCAGTCACTCGTGGACGCACGTGTTCTATATGATTGTGTTGTACAGGAGCGGCTATAGGCCCCATGCTGGCCGGCGTGGTGTCCAGTCACTCGTGGACCACGTGTTCTATATGATTGTGTTGTACAGGAGCGGCTATAGGCCCCATGCTGGCCGGCGTGGTGTCCAGTCACTCGTGGACGCACGTGTTCTATATGATTGTGTTGTACAGGAGCGGCTATAGGCCCCATGCTGGCCGGCGTGGTGTCCAGTCACTCGTGGACCACGTGTTCTATATGATTGTGTTGTACAGGAGCGGCTATAGGCCCCATGCTGGCCGGCGTGGTGTCCAGTCACTCGTGGACGCACGTGTTCTATATGATTGTGTTGTACAGGAGCGGCTATAGGCCCCATGCTGGCCGGCGTGGTGTCCAGTCACTCGTGGACGCACGTGTTCTATATGATTGTGTTGTACAGGAGCGGCTATAGGCCCCATGCTGGCCGGCGTGGTGTCCAGTCACTCGTGGACCACGTGTTCTATATGATTGTGTTGTACAGGAGCGGCTATAGGCCCCATGCTGGCCGGCGTGGTGTCCAGTCACTCGTGGACGCACGTGTTCTATATGATTGTGTTGTACAGGAGCGGCTATAGGCCCCATGCTGGCCGGCGTGGTGTCCAGTCACTCGTGGACCACGTGTTCTATATGATTGTGTTGTACAGGAGCGGCTATAGGCCCCATGCTGGCCGGCGTGGTGTCCAGTCACTCGTGGACGCACGTGTTCTATATGATTGTGTTGTACAGGAGCGGCTATAGGCCCCATGCTGGCCGGCGTGGTGTCCAGTCACTCGTGGACGCACGTGTTCTATATGATTGTGTTGTACAGGAGCGGCTATAGGCCCCATGCTGGCCGGCGTGGTGTCCAGTCACTCGTGGACCACGTGTTCTATATGATTGTGTTGTACAGGAGCGGCTATAGGCCCCATGCTGGCCGGCGTGGTGTCCAGTCACTCGTGGACGCACGTGTTCTATATGATTGTGTTGTACAGGAGCGGCTATAGGCCCCATGCTGGCCGGCGTGGTGTCCAGTCACTCGTGGACCACGTGTTCTATATGATTGTGTTGTACAGGAGCGGCTATAGGCCCCATGCTGGCCGGCGTGGTGTCCAGTCACTCGTGGACGCACGTGTTCTATATGATTGTGTTGTACAGGAGCGGCTATAGGCCCCATGCTGGCCGGCGTGGTGTCCAGTCACTCGTGGACGCACGTGTTCTATATGATTGTGTTGTACAGGAGCGGCTATAGGCCCCATGCTGGCCGGCGTGGTGTCCAGTCACTCGTGGACGCACGTGTTCTATATGATTGTGTTGTACAGGAGCGGCTATAGGCCCCATGCTGGCCGGCGTGGTGTCCAGTCACTCGTGGACCACGTGTTCTATATGATTGTGTTGTACAGGAGCGGCTATAGGCCCCATGCTGGCCGGCGTGGTGTCCAGTCACTCGTGGACGCACGTGTTCTATATGATTGTGTTGTACAGGAGCGGCTATAGGCCCCATGCTGGCCGGCGTGGTGTCCAGTCACTCGTGGACCACGTGTTCTATATGATTGTGTTGTACAGGAGCGGCTATAGGCCCCATGCTGGCCGGCGTGGTGTCCAGTCACTCGTGGACGCACGTGTTCTATATGATTGTGTTGTACAGGAGCGGCTATAGGCCCCATGCTGGCCGGCGTGGTGTCCAGTCACTCGTGGACGCACGTGTTCTATATGATTGTGTTGTACAGGAGCGGCTATAGGCCCCATGCTGGCCGGCGTGGTGTCCAGTCACTCATGGACCACGTGTTCTATATGATTGTGTTGTACAGGAGCGGCTATAGGCCCTATGCTGGCCGGCGTGGTGTCCAGTCACTCGTGGACGCACGTGTTCTATATGATTGTGTTGTACAGGAGCGGCTATAGGCCCCATGCTGGCCGGCGTGGTGTCCAGTCACTCGTGGACGCACGTGTTCTATATGATTGTGTTGTACAGGAGCGGCTATAGGCCCCATGCTGGCCGGCGTGGTGTCCAGTCACTCGTGGACGCACGTGTTCTATATGATTGTGTTGTACAGGAGCGGCTATAGGCCCCATGCTGGCCGGCGTGGTGTCCAGTCACTCGTGGACGCACGTGTTCTACATGCTCATCACGTGTAACTTCATGGCGCTCTTCCTTTTATTAAGGTTAGTCAAGAATTTACGGTCGACGAATGAAAAGATAAAGGATAAGATGAGAACGCTGAGCGGGATGTGTGGTGTAACTCCTCGCCACTGGGCAAGTGGCTGAGCGATTGGCCGTCGCGGGTTCGATCCCCGCATGGGACTTATATTTCTATGGCCTACAGTTCGTTGTTCCAGGTCTGCCTGTTTCTTTAAGTGAGTTAAAATGTTTGTAAAAGCACCCACGATACAGGAAACAGTCCTAGTGTGAGGCAAAGTCATCATCTGCCTGCCTTTTCCCAACTGTTTTGGGGTTGGCTTCCAGTCTCCCAGAGCAAGGAGCGAGGAGCGCCTCCCTGTCTGACCTCCACAACCCAGTTAGTACTGGGTAATACGATACCCCTTGGTATATCTGGTTGTCAGAATTTTGGGCCACTGACTACCTGTACCGACTGTCAAACATCTACAATTGACAGCCGGGACCAACGGCGTAACGTGCTTGGAGGAAACTAAATAATAAAAAGTTTATGGGTGGGGGGAATAGGATACAATACTAGAATATGTTCATAGCCTGTCAACTAGCACATTTTTCTTTTTCTACAGGATAGCCAGAACTGAATTGATGAAGCTTCGTCAAGAACGCCGAATGGCTTCCCCGCCGCGCGTGCGTGTCGAGTAACTTAACATTACCTATCAGTATGAGCATGACCCATGAGGTCAACATGGCGTTATTAAATGTCCACACGTACAATCAGGAATTATTAATTGTTAGCTAAATTGCACTTCGATATGTCTTAGCCATATGATAAAGGGGTGCAACAAGACACTTAAGTGACACAAGTCGGTCATGCGCCCATACAAACGTAGTGTGGTGAGTATGGTACTCGTCTGTTTGACAGTGTACGTTCAAAACTAAAAATTGTATCTACTTGTCTTGTCATTATCTAGCCCTGTATGGAAGCAGAATTGGAAAAAAATATTGGTTTGGAAGTTATGAGCGTCGAAACTTTCATATTTCAACATAATTTAAATTAATGTTGACTCATCTTTGGGCGAAAATAAATAACTTATGCAGTATGAAAATGAAGAAAATGAAACCATACAGGGATAGATAATTAATTCAAAAGTTCAAATAATTTATTTTGAGTAGATACATCCTAGTTTTTCCCTAATATCTGTAGGTACGCCCAAAGGTACTATAAGGATACGTCAATTTATGAAATTTTACGCGCTCAGTTTCTTTATAAATCGTCGTATATTTTACTAAATAAATAAATACATAAATAAATAAAAACTAGATAAAAGAATACTAAATAAATCAAAAACTTTACTAAATAGCATGCATACTAGCGCCCGCCAACGCGTTCGAGCCGTCGACTTGTGCACCCTAAGCGAAGCCGAAGGGTACTTGTACTCCCCGTTATTGCGATTATTGTTTTGTTCTACACCACATCTGGGAACTTTCTAGTGCGGAGATATTGCAGGGGGTCAACGTTCCTACTATTTCACAAGTTTTTTATTTTATATTTACTTGTTTCTATTGTTATAACTTTACTTTAAACACCTCCATAACCCCCGTACTATTGAATGCATCCATCAGCTTAATGTTTTGAGTGCGTTACATTGGGTCCTATCGTAACGTCCTACAGAATGCTTGGTGTCAACCAAGCATTCTGTAGGACGTTACGATAGGCTTCGTGAAGGGTCCGTTTACACCTTGTCTTATTGAATAACAGAGTTATAGATATTATGACAGCTTTGCATTTCTGAAATATCTGAACATATTTTAGTAGAACTTTTTTTAGCTAATTAGTGAAGGTGGTTTTCAATCCACTTGAACATATTGTTTTGTTTAAATTATTTTGTACTTAAACATAAAGGGTGTAAAAAACCTCTTAAGGAAGCCGAAAGGCACTTGTTCTCCTCGTCATTGCGATCATTTTTTTGTTCTACACCATACCGGGGAACCTTCTAGATACGGAGATATTGGGGTTCAAAATTCCAACTTTTTGACAAGTTTTTTTTTTAATACAAGTTTGTTATGTATGATTTTTATCTTTAAACACCTCCACGAGCCCCGTACTATTCAATACATCCATCAGCACAATGTTTTGAGTGCGTTACATTGAGTTCTACCACAAAACATGAATTTTCACCCCCAACAAAAGTCATTTCCCAACAATCATTTTTGCGAAAAGTTACTAAGTTTGATGTGCAGAATGCTTGGTTGACGGCTTCGTGATGTGGTTTTTTACACCCTGTATAGTTTGACAAAATCCTCTATTCGTTAGTACGTACAATTTTTTTGCATTTTTTTAATTATTTTCTTTTAGTAGTAATAATTCATATTATGTATAACCGGGAAGGGTAGACTATTTAAATTCGACATTAGCGGCTTTAAGGTACTATAAATAAAGTTGATTTCAGAATGACTACCTTTGAAAAGGTTCAAATTGCAGCCGAAACCAAACTTAATGAGTCAATATTAAAGCTACTAAAATCACATTAATTGAAAATAAATGTATAACGAAAAGGGTATCCGTAAATCCCTTTTCGTTATACATTGTGAAACGGTGCTTTATGTATTAGTTAGAGCGTAGGTATTTATTTATGATAGTGTGACAAATTATGTTGATTATTACATTAGTTAGAGGTTATTAGAGCTTAAGTAGCGGTCGTGCGACGTTAACTTTTTTACAAGGTTATACTAAATTAGCTAGAGAAACTAATGTGATAAGTATGGTGACTCATCATTGATGACCCAAATGGCGCAACGGTAGTGAGGCTGCCTTACGTTCTTAGGGTTCCGGGTTCGAATCCCTGTAGGGGCAAATGTTTGTGTGATGAGCATGAACATTGTTTCCGAGTCATGGATGTTTATAATTATTTATATTAAATATGTATGTATTTACAAACAAAAATGTATCTATGTAGTATATCAACTATATGGTGTCCACGACACAAGCCTCATTGCTTAGTGTGGCACTAGATGGCGCTGTGGGTAATGTCTAGCGACATGTATTTAGTTATTATCATCCGCTGCCTGCCTGCACCCAACTATAAGGAACAAACGGTCACCACATATTTACTACATCATTCCGAACCACAACATTTTCATCGGTAGTTTGCCTGAGGGATGTCTCGACGGCATGTCAAGCCAAGTCAAACGCTGATGGGTGGCATACAAACCGACACCGGCCCCCTTATTCACAACGCTTCGATACGATTTTCGATTCGGAAAGTCGTATGTCTATCTTTTTTTGACATTACGAAATCGAGCGAGATAGACATACGACTTTCCGAATCGAAAATCGAATCGAAGCGTTGTGAATAGCTATGCAGGTAACGCACTAACCACACGATAAAGAAAGTAGATCAGTCATTTAATAAAAAATCTGGCGTTTCTTACAAAAGTGCAACACTACACGGTCAAAATGTATGGAACAGCTGCTTCTTTAATGCGTATGATGTACTGAACGATGAAAGAACTAGGAGCAGCGGTGCCCAGTGAGGCGGCCAGACACCGAACCCCGGCAGGCGCATTACTTTGTGTAATTTGTTTCATCTCCACTGCTCTCAAAACGGCGAAGGAAAACATCGTGCGGAAACCGGCAATCGTAGAACCAAAAAACTCGAAGACATGTGACATTCTACCAACCCGCACTGGGCCCGCGTGGTGGATTATAGCCCATTCCCCCTCATAGAGAGGAGGCCGCGTGTCCCAGCAGTGGGAACGTTTATAGGCGTTTATAGGATTTGTGGTGATGCACAAAACGAATACAACGTATTCAGTACAATACGTGGTACTCGTTTTGTGCATCGATGTCCCCTCCACCTGTATGTTGGCGAGGGGCGGGCGGCTTCCGGTCTAACCGGATGCAGCTGAATACTAGACTTATACATAGAGCGAGATGGTGGAATAACGTATCATACAATACGCGTCATCAACTCGTTATCCAGCTGCACTTTAACGTTACCTACTTAAAGTATTATATTTATCTAAAATATTTATTTAGTCAAGTGTGTCAACATTTTTTCCATCGATTTATTAGTTCAAATCTATACAAATACATAAAATTGAAGTGTCTGTTTGTAATATTATTTTCAAAATAACAGCTTTTCACTGAATACGGCGCGTAAAACAAAAACACATTTTTTTATTTTTCTTCTGTCTGTCTGTTTGCTCCGGCTAATCTCGGAAACGGCTGTACCGATTTTGACGGGACTTTTACCAACAGATAGCTGATGTTATATGGTCTAATTTACCTTTATTTTAGAAAAATAAATAAGGTTTCGTGTAAAAAAATACTCTTGAAATTGTTAACAAAATCCGATTAAAAAAGGGAAGTAACATTTTTTATAATAATTTTACGCGAACGAAGGTCACGGACAGAGAAGCTGGTTCATCAATAAAATAAAATCCGAATTTATAAATGGTTGCTATGTACTCGCAAATGTTCCATATGATCCTAATGACTTGGATGTTCTCGGTAAATGATACGACTTTGTAACTGTTGCTAGTGTTCATAGCAAAGAAAACGTGTAAACAGACCCTTCACGAAGCCGCCACAAGCCATTTTTGTTCAATAAAATCGTTTGAATGTTCAGTCAGAGACACTGCCATTGTGTTTTTATTAGGTTTTCTTCCACACAATAGTCTATGATAGTTGTTACTTTAGTAATATACTTATCGACCTATCGACCTTTGCGATAAAGGAGTAAAAGATAATTGCAGTTCAGGTGTCCTATTTCGGCACTGCGTCAACTATTCGCTTTTATTGCAAAGACGTAAAGACTCTTTTTGACTGGCTCCAGCGGTTCTCACATTGATCAATAGTGGTCACTCCATTATACCAGCAGGAGATCGAAGCTTTTCATAGACAATTGTGTACGAGAACCTTTAGTATTACTCCGACTCCTAACCAAAGCGATCGGTTTCGCGATACACGTCTGTCGCGTTCCATGTCACTCATGTGTTCGGAAAGTGCACTCTGTTATTTGGGTCATCATAATTCTCCTGCCCGTATCTCAATTTATTTGAGATCGGCGCAGCATGTCGTCTTCAATACATCCTTATAGCTCGCCATCTCAGCAGACACCTCCTCTCTTGCCATGTCATCCTTCACAAATCCATCCATCGTTCTTGTTTCGTCGGCAAACAAATAAACGTGACATTCGCGTGTGCGTGCAAAGATCGCTTTGGTTAGGACGCGGCCTTAGTCATTCCTTATGACCACTTTGACTGGTTAATGTGACAACATAGTACAGGGTGGACGTGCCACCAACGTAACAATATGTTTGGAACTGCTGCTTTGTTCTGTATACGTTACTCACCCAAACCGGTCAGTGTGAGATATCTTTAGTCTTTTAGTAAAATGTATGTATTCCTTTAATTTTAATTGTGATATGACTTTTTCTATACTTACCTAAGTACTATGTTATTATAGCATATTATTGTGGTTCCAATCTCTCGCGGTACGTATTTATACGTTGGCACAAAAGTGTCTAACTTGTCTTTACATCAATTTGAGAATAGATAGTATTTTGTGTAAATTAAAATGTATATTTTATTATTTTGACTATTTTTTGTGTAAGTTTGTGCAATTATCCGTGTTATTTATTAAAGTATCAATTACTCGGTGCTTATATTTCATACTTGACTAATATCATAAATGTGGAAGCAAATCTGTATGTTACCTTCTACACTGAACTGCTTAACGGATAGCGATGAAATTAATAACGCAAGTAGACCATGCCCTAGGTTAACACAGGATACTTTTGAACCTGATAGTATGATCCAGTAGGATAACTACCGACACGCACGCGAGCGAAGCTATGGCTGAAAGAACACATTTATAATTGCACAAATCAACAATTATTGATGTGATTAACTTTAATTGTAGCCAAAATGTACGTCACATTTGTAGTGATATAAAGTAACACAATATTATAATAATGATGACATATCCAGAATATTGTAGTGTTTTAACTCCGAAGGGTGGCAGAGTGTGTATACTACATCCACATTTCGGCAGTTTGTTGTGTACATTATTTTAGTTGCTTTGACATCAATACAATTCACGACAACGTAATGGCGTCACAGGTTCATACCTAAAAAATCTACGGGGAACCGCGTTTTGACAGCGTATTTAAAGTATCCTGCATGCAGTCGGGACTAAAACAACTAAAATAAATGTACCAAGTTTGACATATCGATGCAAATTTTCTTGACAAGCAGCGCCACCGTGAACTGCACACGTAGAGTGGTCATACTGTTGTAACAAGGTGGAAGGCACACCGATGCTCACACGGTTAGCCATCAGGTATCCAGTAGCACACCGATGCTCACACGGTTAGCCATCAGGTATCCAGTACATCATTCTGAATATACTAATTTATCGCCGGTTATAAAAAAACCATCTGTTTCCTACAAAGCTGCAATGCCTACACGATCAACATGCACAGAAACGCACTGAACAGCAGATATATATCTTTTATAAGTTACCGATGAAAAATTTCGTGAATGCGTGGTAACCGTTTTAGCGTCGGTTTACCTTGCATCGCGTATATGTCAATAGATTGGTGAACTACCCTACTCTCAAGACGATGCAATGGTCGAAAATCTGTTGAAATAACTGCGGTGACAATTAAAACTGCCGTAAGAGACTTTAGCCTGATGTTGGAATTTCGACGTTGACTACGCGAGACGAAGATAAAGTTTAAGGACAGAGTGAATTTAGACTTAGCTCAGTCACGCTTCATCAGTAACCTTATTAGCATTTATTTAATGTTCTTATTTGTATGACACACGATATACTTGATCACAGTCGCTCGTGTACTATGTGTGTAATATACACATTAACTTGAAGCGTGGCTGAAGTAAGACTAAATGCGGTATAGTGAGCCGCGCCTCAGACCCGATGTGACATAAAACGGTCGCCTACTTTACTTGGTTAAGTTAGCATTTATTTTCAAAATAGTAATTGTATATAGTGTACAAATGTGTCTTATATAATAAAGAAAATAAAATATACAATTTTCAATTTATTAAATTCGTTTTATTTTATAATTAACAAAAAGTTAAATTAGGTACCTACTTAATGATTAATCTTAAATTACAAAAGCAAGCTAAGTACTACTACAAAGTGTCCTTTATTTTCTTTTTGTTTTGTTATTGGAATTGTTAATAATAAACATACAGATAAACAAAGAAACGTTGCGCTTCGGAAATCATTGTCACGGTAATATTAAAATACAGTAGTGTAACTCGGCCGCATGATAGAAATAAATGCCTACAGCCGCGCGGTACGTAAACATGCGTTAGGGCTGCCCGTCTCCAGCATTTTAATTACATTTGCCTACATTCTGTTTCTATTTAGTTTTGTGATTGTAAATATCCTTTTTATATACTTAAATAAATGAAATACTTTGTATATTGAATAGGAAGTGTTCAATAAAAATGCGTGTTGTTTTTTGATTGGTAGAATTAATACCACGTCTTTACTTTGAATTATGCAAACTAACAAAACACACATGCACCGAAGTTTTAACACAATCGTAAGTAGGTAGGTACCTACCGTATCATTATTCATTCAGAACCACATATAACTACCTATTTCACTCGTCTCAATAACTTTCCGTTACTCTATTCGCTTTATTTATTAATCCAAACACCTTTTTTTTCGTGAGATAAAAGGAAATACTTATCCACATTATGTACCATCTCAACGAACGAAATCTCACCACCAATACGGCTCTTTTTGTTTGCAGCACCCGCCGCTATTGAAGCGCTAAACTTTCTCTTACTTTGTCCTTATTTTTTTGTTTTATTCCTAATAGTCAAAAAAGGTGGTCAAACAATGGAATAGATTTTTTTATAAAACAAAGGATAACGTAAAAAAGGGTCACATATTTTTTGTCGTTTTACTACTATTGGTCCGCACACTCATTGTATAGAAGTTCTTCTTCTTCTTCGTGTCGATGATTCGTTGAGGGTGGTGAACAGATGTGGACATCGTGTGCACGGGATTTATTTTGAACATGAGCAGATTTCGTTCGTTGTCATAGTACCTACCTACTAGTAAGTAAAATTATTTTATAGTCTTACCTTTCAGAGTTTCCAGGTAATTTAAAAAAACTCGTCTGGATGCGTTATTGACGAATTCTTACAACCAAAAACAGCACAATATTTCCTACTCGTCATATTAACTGTTTTTTAGAGAAAAAATCGCGCGGTTATTGTTAAAAAAACAACACACCGTCCGTTCGACACTGCGGTACAGCCGTGGCTGTCTGCGCCCCGAGCGCACCCCGAGATCGAGGCGCGTAGGTATAGCTCGCGTTTCGTCCGTTTGTATGAAGTTGGAGTACTGTATTATAATATTACCGTGTCATTGTTTATCTTCTATACCTACTAATATACAACATGTAACATAATTAACTCACATTCTGAAATTAGTTTGCTCAGAATCGTTTACTGAATCGATTTTTATAATTTCCAATATAGGTATTTTTTTATTCCAAAAATAATTAAAGCTACGTAATTTAAGGTCATGGCACACTACACAAGCACCGCACCAGCACAGCTGTTGCCCGGCGTTGCCTCGAATTTAGGCTACGCCGCCCTTACCACCCGCGGTCCGGGATAGTATTTGCATTTTGGGTACCTAGTGTTTATACGCCGATCGTTTGCCATCTTGTTCTATAGATCTCGAATGACTGATAAGTGAACCCAGCGTCAGCTGACGCCCCCGCGGTGGGTGGAGGATTGAGAGTTACGGAAGTGGTGTGTAAAAAAAAAATGGTGACCATTTTTTTTTACCACTTCTGGTACCACCCACACCCGCACCCACCGCTACTTGAGCAGCTGACGGTTGGTTCACTTATAGGTAATATAAGATCAACTTTCGATGACAATATCAGAGCCACTGCTGGCTTACTATGACTTTTTTATTTGCAACGCTACCTCCCGGACTATGAGCTTTCTGTCACCGCGAACACAATTGTGTTTCATTTGTTTACGACGTTGTTTCGCGGGCAACTCTGAGTCGGCGCGCAACAAGCAGGCGGTCGGCGCGCCGCCCGTAAGCACGCGGACCGCCCGCTGTAAGCTTTTTCATATATGTAGACATTATAAAATATATTATACGACACTCGATTTAATGCTTTAATTTGAATAGCAAGTTAAGTGCTGGGTTGGAGCGGTGCCGGTGCGGTGCTTGTGTAGTGTGCCATGACCTTTATAGTCACACTACCCCTGTACAGTCTAAACAGACTTGAGTTACGGCCACTCAAGGCAATAAGACTTTTAAAAGTACAGTTTTATTTGTATTAATACAAATAAAACTGTACAAATTCCGCCATTCAATACAAAATAAAGAAAACAGAACCTTATTTCAAGTAAGTTTAAGTCGTTACAGATACAGTTAGGTAAACTTAGCGATTC
This sequence comes from Xestia rhomboidea, assembly GCA_963853795.1. NCBI lineage: Eukaryota > Metazoa > Arthropoda > Insecta > Lepidoptera > Noctuidae > Xestia > Xestia rhomboidea. The sequence continues at coordinate 10,990,563 of OY970785.1, forward strand.
AACCGCACGCGCACACTAAACAGGCACTGGACAAAGGACACAATGATAAACCAACAAAATGCAAAATATGTCACACTTGTTTTCGTTCCCTTTCTCGTGCAAATTAAAAACCTGGGATAGAGCGAGATAGCCACCATGACACCGGGCGGCGCGGGCGGCTACGATGAAAGTTGCCTTTCATCGTAAGAAAATGTAAGTATTATAATTATAAAAAAAATATTAGTCATGCGCGGACATTATTAGAGTAAAGTACTTCCGTAGAGTGTATGCAAATAGTTTTTCGCGCGCGATGTCTTTCCAATAATTACACAAAATGTTTAGTCCATGTGGTGATAGTGATAATGTGGTTCTAGCTGGCAGAACATTCAGGTCAACTAAAGGTATGGTACAAGAGTAGACCGCAGGGTAGGACTATGTTAGCTGCTACTCAGCAGCTTCGTGGCCACGGAACGTTCCGCCCGAACACAGCCATCGACCGGGGAGCCGATTGGCGTACACGTACTCGTTTTCAAAATGAAATATGGGATTAATTCGATGAGAATCCCAATCAGCTGATTTTACAACTTTTTTTGTGGGGACGTATTAAATCGTTAGTTTATTTTAGTGCGACAACAAGTGCCGAGGATCTAAAAATAGGATAGTGAACGCTTTTAAAATAGTGAAAAATGACACTGAAGTGCTTTCTAAATTAAAACATCAATTAAGAAAACGGGCATTAAAATGTATTGAAGTTTTTTAATGAAGTTGTGTCGAGCGACGTTAACTCGTCTCGAACGCGAGCGAATACCTACTAGACTAGCAAGACTCACACAGTCGCATACGTAGGTATGAGAGCTACGTATGCGACTGTGCGTTCGTTGATTTGTACTGTGACCACAGCACTCTTCCGGAATTAGGATATCGAATTTAATAAATAATCAATGCTTAAACAAGTTTAATTAAAAATTCAGTGCTAGTATTATGATTATAACATAATAAACTAATTGGGGTGTCTGAGGGTGTGCGTTAATTACGTTACATGTTGTTTAAAGAGGTAAAGTTTGCATGTAGGAGGGTAATCTTCGGAACTACTGATCTGATTCCGAAAATTCTTTCATTCATGGGAAGCTACATTATCCGCGAGTGGCATAGACTATATTCAAAACATTCCCGTGGGGTAATATCCGAGTATAAAGCGCAGGCCACACCGCCAGCTAGCGAGCGAGCGAGGAAGGCGCGCGAGGGAGGCGGGCGAGGTTCTTTTCATACCTCGTTCGGCGCTTTCGGTAGTTCGCGGTGTTAACCAAAGTATGAAAAGAGGTGAAAAGATGCCTCGATCGCTCGCTCGTCAGCGTGCCGTGTGGCCTGCGCTTAATACAAAACAAATGCGCAAAGTCCGTGCTATTTCGGAAAAACGAAGATTACCGAAGCGCATACTTTTAGTGGTTTAACTGGAGGCTTGTGAAACCATAATCAGTAAATGTACTGTCAGATCTTATGTTAACTTTACAGGGGTGTGACAGTATGAGATCCCAGGTTGGACTCCCAAGTCTTGCAATGCAGTTTTAGCGTCATTAATAAATAATTTAACATAAGCTAGCTTGATTATAGCTTTAGAACAGCCATAAGTGACTTCACAGAATTCCTTCTACCATGCATTGTGGAATGTTTTAAATTGTTGAGTTGATATTAAAAAAAAAACTATGTTGCTTATACTGTAACATTCATTAATTCACTGACACAAAATGGCACAGCTGACCACTGTGCATAGAAGCTTGAAATATTGCACAAGAGTTACTTTCATAACTAACGGATCGATTTTCGAAAATTATCCCTCGAAATCCTATACACTTTTTCCTTATTCTGTTAAACTAATCCCGTATTTCGAATGTCATTCACACCTAAAAAGTCACATTACAATCTGATCCAAATTACTTCAGAAAATGTAAGAAAGTTGATGTGGTTTGGTTAATTTTACCATAACCAGTTCCTCTTACGTGCTCAATGCGCTCCAGCTTGCTGCTTCATTACAAACACAATCTTCATGTTAGCCTCTACATCTAAGCCCGTCCCAACGGAACGATGAAGGAGAGCGCGTCACCGGTGGCTCCCCAGGACACTCGCTGCAGTTGGAATATTGTGATCCAGACCGCAAAGAATGCCATCCACGCTATGGCTCCGGCTGCTGACATTAGTACATCTAGAATCGTACAGAGGAGATTAGCAGGTCAATTCATAAATATTGCACACACCAGCAGTGCTTAGAACTTAGACTGCCTCAGCAGTGTTTAGAAACAGTAGTACTATTTTTGAGATTTCAAAAAGCATTGAATGCACAACTTCTTATTGTTTATTTCATATCTTTATATTATTGTACATCCAAGGTTGTTGTTGTTTTTGCAAATAGGTTTTTACTAACAATTATACACATTTTTTTTTTAAACTGGTTGAGGCCTATGTTTCGTGCCTGACAACTCTGAGAAGACTAAGGCCTATTTTCGTGAGTAGTAGTGGGTTGGCAGTAGTCACATGTCTTCAAATGATTGCTTCAACGTTGACCTGCACCATGTGGGAGCAGTAAAGATGAAACTAACTACTCAAAAATAAAAACCTACCCATATGTGGAGGATACCACCGAACCACCAAGGTTTACGTTACACCATACTGACCGTCTGAATATTTTTATAAAATTATTTATTCAAACTACCTACATGATCTCACACAAGGAACCCATCTGATTGTAGCTAGAAAGTCAATCACAGATAAAGAACACAAAAAACAAACAGACTCAGACTACAGGTCTACTGTAACGTGTTAATAACAATAAACACCTAACCCTATGTTAGTAGTTACTTACTAGAAGCGATGTAGAGCCATCACACAGGTGGGCTATCTGCCCTGCCGCTCTTCTGATATGAGGAAGTAAGAATGATTTACTTATGTAAAAAGAGTACTTACATTTCTTAATCTGTTTCTGTTCTTCATAGGGAGGCTTCATGAACGCCTCTTTGAAAAACCAGATGGTGTTCACACCCCACACAAAGGGCAGGAGAAGGCATCCCACTGGAAATTTATAACATTTATTCCAAAGCACGAGCTTTAAGCTTTACAAAATATTGGACCAAAGAGGTCCCAGTAATGATACTAGGACCTCTTTGGTCCAATAGTTTGTTTAAAGGAAACCATCAATGGTTTATTGAAACGCAAACATCAGTTTTGTTATAACAATAAATAAGACATTATGTTAGTCACATGCACAATGACTGCTGGGCAAAAGTCTCCACACGACGGGTGCTGGTAATTGGACGGCGCCACCGAGTCCGGCCCCGAGAGAGACGTGGCGAGAAGATCTGGAAGCGTACTGCACTATTGTTGCGATGTTTAAGGGAATGTGGAGACTGAATGAAATAAACAGCACGATTTACTTTTAAGTTATAAGGAAGAGACGACAAAACTGTGTCGTGTTATTTATAAAGAATTTGAATGGATACAATACCTTTGAAATACCATTTGCAAAGTTCCAGTTTCTTGTCATTTGGAAGCCGTGTTATGTCCATTTTTAAAGTAAAATTAGAGATGAAAACACTTTTTCGCTTTCAAGCACAAAGATTAAATATCCCTTTCTGAGTCACTTGTGACTTGAAACTGACAAAAGGCCAAGCATAACATAAAGTCTGTCTTTGTTTGACTTAGAAAATACGTATATAGCTATTTCACTCGAACTGTACTATACGCTTTTGGTGAAAAAACCTAGAGCTGGAGTTTCGAAAACTAAATGTCAAAGTCAATGTCATCGATAATGTTTCGTTCCATTCTACGTATATTTCGTGTTTGTGAATTTAACTTTTGAAGAACGATGATAGCCTTACTGTTTCTAAGCGACGTTTGAAGGAAAAGAAAATGACGCATTTCATGCAGATTGTTAAGCTCAAGGAATCTACGCAAAAGCAAATTGTTTATTTTTTCTCACCGTTTCTGTTGGCGCAGTATATTTCGCGAAAATCGATGTCAAAATTTCAATTCTGTTTAACTTTTAATTATACTTTAATTATAATTCTTTGTTTTACAACACAAGTTTATAATCATACTATAACCACTTCACACAATACAGCGTTGTACTTCTAAAAAAATATTTCTGCGCTCGTCAAGCGTCGATTGGAACGTACTTCAGACGAAACAAAAATGGCGTAATTTGTTGAATGTCAATAGTTGAAAATGTGTAAAAAGTAAATAAAAATGTTTTCGTTGTCCAATTGTTTGTTATCATGTGTAATTCTGCTTCTCTATAGTTCAAAACCATGTAAGTATTGTTTGTAAAACCGCTAGCTTTGCAATACTGGTGATACGTTTTTTGGGAAAAATTTTGGCATCTCCCTAATTCTTTTTTTTGGTCCAATACTGGTTTTTTAGCCTTGAAATCTGTTTTGACCGTGGTGGTTAGCATAGCTTATCAATTAAGGACAAGGTTCGTGGCTAATCGCGTCAAGTGTATCTCAGAATGCATCAGGAAAAATATTTTCAGTAAGCGAACTTATTTTCGGCTTCTACATTTTTTGTGTGGTATCTAACGGGAGTTTTGCGGCGGAATTAGATCCTTTCTCTTTTGCTCCACTATCCTTTTTTTTCGTTTACATTTTCCACTAATCTAGCAGAATTTAGAAACAAAACTGGTTTGAGTAAATAAATATTTGAAGGAACTATAAAATTCTAAGCAAGTGAATGCTGTAGAATGGTAATTTACTTTGTAAATTGCATACATATAAAATGTTTAAGTACAGGAATTTCCTGTAACTCCGAGATAAATCTATAGTTACATTAGGTTGTTGAAAAACTGGGGTCAAAACTATGTTTTAAAATTACTACCACGCTGTCAAATCATGTTTACTGCTATGATTTACTAAATAAAATATACAAGCAGCACTTGCAATTTTACAACAGTTAATGAGGTTGACAGAGTTTTTATTTTTAAGTGTGTCCTCCTACCTTCTGCCATTTTTCAAAATAGCGGCCACACATTAAACCCGAATTAATGAAAAGCCGGCATCATCAGAAACAAGCATTGAATGAAAGAAAATCAACTGAAGACTTGCTTGCCACATTACCAAGATATTCATATACTATCAAAGTTTGCATCTAGTCACTGAAGTCATGCTGATAACTGAGATTGTAAATAAATAACTACAAATAGTTCAAAGCCATCATTTGTATATCATTGTTAACATAGAATTTCTTTATTGGGAATAAAAAAAAAACATTTGCCGAGGACTAAAATGCAAAACCTACACAATTAAATCATATAAAACAGCACATTTTTATCGAACGCATGGTACCCCTTGGTGCCAATTCCGCCCTGTATATAATTTAAGCTCATGACTGAACCTTTTCTTTAGGGACGTTTAGTGGTCCCTTGGTTTATAAGTTTTATGCCCTCGGCTTAGTGCCTTGCTCTCAAGGTATCCGCAGGATAGTCCGGTTAAGCAGAAGCCAGCCTCATAGGTTACCCTGTGAGATGCCAAAAAAAAAATGGTGTAATGAAGCTAATAAGATAATAATAATTATGTTCAGGCCAGATGTATTACACTACTACATACATATATTATGACATATTGTTGATTGTTGAGCTACCAGATTTTGATTCATAATAAAGAAGCCACTAGCAGCATGCTAACTTTTCCCAACTATGTCGGGGGTGGCTTCCAGTCTAACCAGATGCAGCTAAATACCAGTATTTTACTTGGAGCAACTGCCTATCTGATCTACATAATCCAGTTAGTACTGGGTTATACAATACCCCTTGGAAAGACGGGTTGTCAGACTTTAGATCTTTTGACAACCCATAATGACTAACATAGATCTTCAAATGACAGCCAGAACCAACGGCCTAACATGCTTTCCAAACCACGGACGGAACTCACAATGTATGACGATCACCCATCCACGGACCGACCTCGGCAAGCACTGCTTAACCTCGTAGATCGACCCGTACGATTTGTTACCTTTTTCTACTGGCGTTAGTCGGTCAACTGTCGGTGTAATATGGAATCTATCTGAGTCACAGGAAGATAACAATTAAGTTCAAGCCAGGTGTTGTATTACTTTGTTATGATAAGCTGTTATTAGACAAAGTGGCTAACTAACACAATTATAGTCATTGATAATGGAATGCACAGCTGTTTGCCATCGTAACATAAGCGAATGATAGAATCACGTTAATTTACATAAGAGTAAAGTTGATATTCTCAGTGAAGTACACACAACCAGTCTTACCAAGGAGTTTCGTACTGCCCAGTATTAACTGGGTTGTGGAGGTCAGGTAGGCAGTCGCTCCATGTAAAATAATGGTTTTTAGTTGCATCCAGTTGACTGGAAGCCTACCGTTACTTTTTTCTTTGTGAATGACCAATGACCAATGACTTATTGTCGGGACTACGTTGTCCCCCCATACCTAATACCCATACTAATGCTGTAAAATCAAAATCTAATGTCAAAATCCTATGAATAAAAAAGAGAATCAGTTGGTTGGAGTATACGTAACAGGGCACAGAAAAAAAGACAGTTTTTTTTTTTTTGATAAATTGTTTATTTTTTTGTTTTTAGTTTCTATCGTATAGAACACCTAAAAAATTAGTTAAAAAGCATCTGGGTGATTTTTGTCTCCGACCAACTGTTTGTCGAATTGATTCCGTTCATTCCGACCATATAGATTAGGTTAGGTTAGAACTGTGACCAACTACGACTGACTGTGACGAGCTACCCCGAAATTGGTCGCGGTAAAAAATTTGTGCCCCGTTTCGTATCCACTGACCGTTTTAGCTAGTTTTGAGGTGTTCAAACTGACGCGAATAGTCGTGTGACTTGTTTACTGTTTTACGCAGAACTCGCCTGTGTGCGTCACTGGCTAGGTCTAACTGCACCTTATTTTTCTTATGATGAAAAGAAGTTGGTTGTATAACAACTTCAATATTAACCAAAAACAGTTTCGACGCCCATGCTCTGCTAATTTTAATATTTATGATATTGGCAATTGTATACGATTCGCTTAATTATGTAATACGTGTGCTCATTGGTGAAATAGCAGCTTTATGTCACAAACCTAACGATGATTTTGCGCAAGTTCAGCCGCTGGTAACTGTGTTGTGGAGGTTAAATAGGCAGTCGCTCCATGCATCATACTGATATTGAGCTGCTTCCGGATAACTGCAAGCCTACTGCTAGAGAGCGTGGTGTCGTGTAGCGGGAGCGAAGGATGCCAACACCCCTTCCTCACCGTGCTATTTCAGACACCGTCTCAGCTAAGCGCAGCGGCAGTTCTGCCGCGCGCGTCTTTATCTCATAGTCGTAAAGGCAACAGCTGAGTTTGGTGCCCTGGCTTCGATTCTCAGGGCTAACAGTGCTATTTGGTTTCTTCATTAGGAATCTGAGCTTCCCGGAGTTTCGATACTGGGCCAGCAGTCTCGACAGAGATAACGACAAAATCGCTAACTTTCGATTGCTAATTACTCACGAAAGAATTCGGTTGGAATAATGATGCTTGCCAGTAACGCAAGTCTCTACATCCAAGATGCGTTTCTCGCAAGCGCAAGCATCGTTATTCTTTCTTTATCGTGTGGTTACTAGTGCCTAACCTGGTGTCAGAGTTTTTATGCCGCCCATGGGCCGACTTGGCTTTACATGCCGTCGAGAAATATCTCTCAGGCATGCTAGTTTCCTCACGATGTTTTCCTTCACCGAAGCAAGTGACAATACAATACGCCTGATCTCTTTCTGGTCTGGTCGGATTGTCGTCCCATCGGATTTAGGAGTGGGGGAACAGAGAGAGCACTTGTCTACGCATACATTGGTGCACTATATTATATCTCCGCTCAAACTGCGCCTTGACCGAAAACGGTCAGCAGGACTATAATAGAAGGTGCAACCCTTCACTGAGCCGTCAACCAACTATTCTGTGTACTGTACAATATTGTTAATGGCAAATTTGACTGTATCGACCTGAATAATGCACGGTGTTATGCAGTCCCCAGAACTGTTCATACATATACAGGGTGTGTATGGTATGTGGGTATTCAAAAATAAAGGAATGTTTCCTTTGAGTAAAATTTTCTATCTGCAGTATTAAGAATACTTTCCCTCCAGGTGGCATTACAAAATTCCACCCTGTATATGGCTGTCTGCGTGCAGGTACACTATTTGCAATAGGTACCTGCCGATCTAATACTGGGAAACGTTCACCAATTCGCCGAATATCGGCATCATACGATAAAGAACTCGAGCACATTGTCATATTTACATGCTCCATGAAAAGGGTTTCGAAGCCTCTTGTATGAGACATATAGGTAAGCTCTTGGATTAATTAATATTTAGTTGTTCTTTAAGAGAGCTTAAGAAACCTTACACGCGGGTCGGAAACAAGGATGTAAGGCGAAGAGAAAGTGGATGATAGTGTGGATGAAGTCAGAAACTTGCGGGTGATTCGACAGGTGTTGAGAATGGTGGCTTTTTGTAGCATGTCAAGTGTGTGATTAGGCATCTGTAGAGTGTTGAGGCTTTGTGTGAGAGATTTGTTTGTATAATACCTGTAGATGAGAGAACAATGGGGACTATATGAACAGTTTGTACTTTCCATTGGGTTTTAGTTTCAATGGCAAGATCTTGGTATTTACTGAGCTTTTCGGATATTCTGGCTTGAATATTATGTGAGTTAGGTATTACTATGTCTATCAGATAAACTGTTTTATTGGTTTTGTATTATTATAATATATTTCGTAATTTCATCATGAGTATAATACTTAAATTTTTCTCTTTTTGTATTTATAATATGATTTAACTTCTAGTAATTTAAAGTTAAGTCACATTACGATTATTTATGTTATCACGTTGTAATACCCCATAATATAATACATGTGGCCCCTTCTAGGTTGCGGCGACATCCCCAGCCCCTCGCTCGTCCTCTACATGCCCGGGGAGCCGGAGTACACAGACGTGCTGGTGCGCAGAGTGCACGACAACCTGACGCTGGTCTGCGAGCTGAAGGGGGAGGTGACGCCCAGGTTATACGTGTGGAACTATATGAGTGAAAATGGGAGTAGCGCTGATGTGTGAGTTTGTTGGCTTTTTTATTATGTAACACAAAGTCGAAGGCCTCGGCGACGTCCGATGAGTGTCGATCCTGGTCCATGTGTCCAGAGATATTGTCCGAGTTGAACATTGAGCTCTTTGCCCAGCAGTGAGGAGTGGGACAACTTAAGTTTAAGCCTGTTGTGTCTCACTGCAGATAATTTAAATACATGCCCAAAGATGATCGCAAAGACAGGGAGAACTAGGGCCTTTTGGCTTCGTTAAGGTGACTTTTGCAAACATTGTAATACAAATGTAGTTATAATTTATTTTGCAGCATTCTAAAAGGCTCACCCAAAGGCCCCACCACCAGCAGCTCCCTCTCGCGGCAAGATCTGCAAGAGTCCGACAGCGGCCAGTACATGTGCTCGGCGCCGCCGTTCAGCGTCACGAAGTACATACTGGTGCAGACCAGAGGTTAGTACTCTTCTAGGTTAAGCAACGGTTGCCGAGGTCGGTCCGTGGATGGATTTGCTTCTTAGTATGTTTATGGCAGTTTACTTTACTTTTTAATAGTGACGAGGTAAATACATTGGAGGCTGAGATTAACTCTACTTTACTCTCAGTTGTGAATCGGCGGCGTAATAATAATTTGATTATAAATCTTGATAAAACAGTATTCATGAAATTTCAACAAAAAATAAATTACAATCTGGACTTTTAATGATGCAAAAGTGACTAAATTCCTTGTAATAAACATAGAAAACACTTTAAAATGGAATTCCCAAATTGACAAAGTATGCAGTAAGCTAAACCAACATTCCTTTGCTTTACAGATGTTAAGTAAAACGACCAATCGAGCAACAGAAGATATGGTTTTAAGTGCCAATAGGAGCATAAGAGCTATTTATAATTTGCAGACAACAGACAGCTGCAAACCGTATTTTTTTTTAATACGAAAATATTAACTGTGCCGTCGTTGTACATCTATGAAACGTCTATGTTCGTAAAAATAATTTACATAAAGCTAGTTACTCGAGCTTTCAGCATCAAGTCAGGGCCGTTGTGATCAGTTACAAACAGTCGGATCTAGTTCTGCACTATACAGAAACCGTATTTTTGTAATAGCTCCAAAGGTCTTTTTTTTTTTTAGAATAGAATAGGATCTTTATTTGCTTAGAATGTAGGTAAATAAAAATAAGTTGTGAAATTAAATATGATAGGATCCATGTACATTCTGCCTTAATATAGTATGCAAATGTAATACATAACAGAGGATATTAAGGATATAACAAAAAAATATCATTGAAGAAATTCTATAATCCCATAATAAATCATCATATCTAGAATTCTATAATAAATCACCAAATTGTATAAGGAGTGAAGCTAATGTCTGCAAATTCAAAAGTAAATTGCATTCATTTCTAATATATGTATAAGACGTATTACTCTATGGAAGAATTTTTAAATGAAGGTAAAATATGACATTACCAGCCCTTTATTATAATTTATTTCTAATTTAATTATATTAATAAATAAATTAGAAATAAATTATAATAAAGGGCATACATTTAATTGACATTAGTTACAATATTTGACATTAATAGCCTTTTATATAATTAACCGTTGACATGCATGAACAATAAATTATAATTGATCCATTAATGATTAATAATACATTGAATTCTCATTATTTACTCGAACCTGACTTTATATTGTATAGATCCAGGCTTATTACTAAAAAAACAAAATTTTTACACCAATTTCATTGGTAGGACATAGAGCTCTACTATAATGTATGAATAAGACCTTTATTTCAATACCTGTGTTTACAAATAAAGATGATTTGATTTGATCAATGGGATCAGCCCAAAATTTGGCATCAGCACCTGTGGATGGATGACCATCAGATAAGCGAAAAAAGCACGTTAAGCAGTTGGTCTGGGTTGTCATGTGTAGCAGAAGTTGAACTTAACATTTAATACTTTTCATGGGATGATAGTACTTTCTTTTATTCAAAGTCAAAATTATTTATTTGCAGTAAATGTGGTACAAAACATGGTAAAAATAATATTATGTTATTAATGACACTTTTCGCCATAGAATTGGAATGCAAACATTGAAGAATTAGATGCTAATTTCAAAACACAATACCTAAGTGTAAAACAAACATTACCTACCATAATAAAAGTTAAAGATGAGACCTCCAAACAAACTGCGTTATTAACATTAACGCAGTTTGTCTGGAGGTCTCATCTTTAACTATTTTCAAGGCGAAAACAATCTATTTATTTTAATACATATTTAATCAATATGATCCTTCTAGGTGCCTTCTGTGTTTTAAAATTTAATTCCTTCGGTTTTTTTATGTTCATTTTAAGGCCGTTATATCTTACCATTTAATAATTCTATTCAAGGTGTAGTTTATATAACACGGATGCGATTTACCATTTTTATCATCTAAAATAACTGTTGTGTCATCAGCAAGCGGAACACAATCTTGGTCTATCGTTTGTGGAAGATATTTAAGGAATAACGGTGGCCCTAAAATGCTTCCCTGCGGAACACCAAAGTAATTGATCCGGGGTTGAGAATCAAAGTTCGTAATACTAATAACTTTTTCGTCGAATTTAGTAATTCTTGTTATCTGTGTACGATTTGAAAGATATGATTTGAATCACTCTAAGACTCGACCTATCAATTTTATTTAGTTTTTAGAATTGAATGATTTACGAAGTCGAAGGCTTTGCTTAGGTCTAAAAAAAAGCTGAAGTGGTAATTTTCGAGTATACAGGGTGTAAACCACCTCATCACGAAGCCGTCAACCAAGAATTCTGTACAATAAACTAAGAAACTTTACGCAAAAATTATTTCTGGGAAACGACTTTAGGGGGTGAAAAATCATGTTTTGTGGTAGAACTCAATGTAACGTACTCAAAACACTGTGCTGATGGATGGATTGAATAGTACGGGGGTCTTGGAGGTGTTTAAAGTAAAAATCTTACATTAAAAACTTGTATTTAAAAAAAAGTTGTCAAAAAGTTGAAACTTTGACCCCCAGTATCTCCGTAACTAGAAGGTTTGGTGTAGAACAAAAAAAGGATCGCAATGACGAGGAGAACAAGTGCCTGTTATGTTATTAAAAACCGATTAAACTAAATTAAAAGCTGCAAGTGATGTGGATTTCTTTTTTCTAAATCTGTACTGTTCTTTTACAAGCATATTATATTTATCTAAGAAAGAGGGTTCTCGGGTTTCAAAAACCTTTGACAGAATCGGAATCAGAGCAATGGGTATTGGTTTTGCCTGTTTTGGAGCCTTTTTTATGCAATAGTTTTATTACAGACATTTTGTGTTTATCCAGAAAGCAGCCTTGTTCTAAAGATTGATTTAAGTGAAGGAAAATGACATGCATATACCCTAATGGCACCCGTAGTCGCGTCGAGTTCCGCAAGGGATCTCGCTTCATGATGGTTTTTAAGAGTAAGCTCATCATGTGGTCTCCAGGTCCTGCGTACTGCGGTCTCGGCACGTTCTGGTGCGGGCAGCGCTGCATGGCGCCGCAGTACGTGTGCGACGGCCGCCGCGACTGCGCGCGCGGGGAGGACGAGGCGCCGCACATGTGTCCCCCAGCCGTCTGTGCGCGTGAGTATCATAGCACAACCCTGCGTAGACTGAACGAAATGGAATGAGTAATGATCGATATCGTATTTAGTACCAATTAGATTTCTTATTTTGTTGTCTTATGATAAAACTTTTCCTCTGTGTTTTATTCTTTCTTTTTTCGTTTTATTCTTTTCTTTTCGTTTTTTACGTCATGGGTGTCATTTTCTTGGTTTTCGGGGTCGCTACTGATGAAAATGAGGACGAAAACGAAAATAGACAGGGGGTGACGAAACAAAAAATTACCAATTCTAATTTTTTTCTTCGGCTTCTCCTTAGGCAAATTTAACCCCTCGCCACTGAGTGCCCCGTTTACCGTATCCACTCTGTATAATTAATAAATTTTGACATTTCATTAATAAATATTTAAAAAAATGTGCTTAGAAAACTTGAAATTGTATAAAAATTACCTATTTTCATCTCAACTAATTTAAATTGATATTAATGGGGATATGTTATCTTGTTCTTAGCGTTTCGATGGCAAACTAACTACTACAATAAAATGACACGGAGTATGGTCGGTGTATGCCAGCCTGTAGGTAATGTTCGACCTGTCCTCATGGTGTTCTCTTGTACACGAGCAGGTAGCGACAAGCTGAACTGCTCGACAGGGCGCTGTATATCCGAGTCGGCGTGCTGCAGGACCAGCAGTCCGCTCTGCCAACAGCCGTCCTGCTGTGACGAACATCCCCGATACTCAAGATTAGAAGGTATGTACAAGTAGAAGACAGCTTGCGCCACAAATCACTAAATGCGTTTGGAGATGATATAGAGTTATATGTATGCTAATAAACACGCTTTAGAGTGACGTCATTTTATTTCTCTTATTCTTCTCAGCAAACTCTTTCATTAGATACCAATATCATGGGTAAAGCATACAAAATAACTAGTTCGTCCATGAGCAGGTACCGTATGTAGGGTGCTTCCCTAACATACGTAATGTCAATGCAGATGTAACTGTCCAATTTAAACTTCAATGCAGAAAATGTCAGTGAATGCTCAACGGGATGAATCTAAATAAAACTGCAAGTTGTCCGACTCAAACCACGTCTAATTGAACACTAAAATGTAATATACATAAAATGCTTAGAACAATGCAGTATGTCAGTGTCAATGCACTGCCAAATGTACGTTGCGTCCAAAGTGCAAATACGCGAGCCTACTGGCTAACTTATTGTAATAAATATGTTTTAAAACCCATGTACGTGCACCGTACACCGTACAATAGTCCACTTTAAGGACTAAGTGCGGAAACCGAAACCCAAACATGGAACATAGAACTAGTCCGCCATATTGAATTAGAATGTGGTCACTTAGCTAACCATGCATTGTCATGTAAACTTGTATGCAAAATTTCAGCGCATTCGAAAACCGGAGGTGGGTGAAATGTAACTTGTAAGATTGTTTTACATAGTTACAGGTGAAGCTAATAAAAGCGTGTTAACGAAAGCCGACGACGTGTTTGTTCGCAGGCTACGTGGACGTGGAGTATCCTCCTCTGTTCGAGGACCGGCACGCGGGCGACGACTACGGCTTCATCCAGTCCACCATATACACAGTTACTGGTGAGGATCCTTATTTATTGCTGTTAGTCTGCGTCATCCCACTGCTGGGAAAAGGCCTCATCCGGTTCTGGGCCAATGTTGATCTCTAGTCCTTGGTTGTGTCCAGCTCGTCCAGCCTTCCCTTACTGTAAGGTGGAAGCGCCAGAGTAGCCCGCGATTTTTTTGCAATTTGCAGGTCAATGTTAATGACAACGACATTCTGTTCTCGTAACACAGCCGACGTAACAGTAATGCCGGCTGTACACTCTCGCCGAGACAGTCCGAGGCAGGGCGAGCGCGAGAGTGTTCCTTGCTAGCTCTCCGTCCCGAGTCGGTTTTAGCGCGCGAGAGCGCCGCCTCGCGCGAACCGCGAACTGCTGCGTCGCTGTACACTCTCGTTTCTCCCAGTTGCGATGCCGACATATCAATTAAGAAGTAAAATTAAATTAAAATCTATGTACCATGTTCTATTACGATGAATTGTGACCATCCACCATCTTCGTTTACGCCACTTTTTTGTATTTTTTTGCATAATATATACGTAAGTAACTGTAATAAGTGATAGCACATAGTGCAACAGCAGCAGCAACTTCGACGAGTGTCTCGCTCGGTGAGAGTGTACATGGTCACTCGTCTCGACCGAGGCCCCTCGGGCGAGACATAGCGAGTGCTCTCTAGCGAGAGTGTACAGCCGGCATAATAAGGTTGAAAAAGCGGTCGCCCCTCGGTGAACTAGTAGTACATTACTAACTGACTGTTGTTCTCCCGCAGCCTGCGCGCTCATCTTCATGATAGCAGTAGTGCTCCTCGTGTCCGCCATATGCAAGATGCACATGAAGCGAGCCGCGCTTCGCAGCTACGCGCACGCCGAGCGCGCCACCCGGCAACATTACTCCATGCAGTACGCGCAGGTAACGTAACATGATAGCAGTACAGTAGTGCTCCTCGTGTCCGCCATATGCAAGATGCACATGAAGCGAGCCGCGCTCCGCAGCTACGCGCACGCCGAGCGCGCCACCCGGCAACATTACTCCATGCAGTACGCGCAGGTAACGTAACATGATAGCAGTACAGTAGTGCTCCTCGTGTCCGCCATATGCAAGATGCACATGAAGCGAGCCGCGCTCCGCAGCTACGCGCACGCCGAGCGCGCCACCCGGCAACATTACTCCATGCAGTACGCGCAGGTAACGTAACATGATAGCAGTACAGTAGTGCTCCTCGTGTCCGCCATATGCAAGATGCACATGAAGCGAGCCGCGCTCCGCAGCTACGCGCACGCCGAGCGCGCCACCCGGCAACATTACTCCATGCAGTACGCGCAGGTAACGTAACATGATAGCAGTACAGTAGTGCTCCTCGTGTCCGCCATATGCAAGATGCACATGAAGCGAGCCGCGCTCCGCAGCTACGCGCACGCCGAGCGCGCCACCCGGCAACATTACTCCATGCAGTACGCGCAGGTAACGTAACATGATAGCAGTACAGTAGTGCTCCTCGTGTCCGCCATATGCAAGATGCACATGAAGCGAGCCGCGCTCCGCAGCTACGCGCACGCCGAGCGCGCCACCCGGCAACATTACTCCATGCAGTACGCGCAGGTAACGTAACATGATAGCAGTACAGTAGTGCTCCTCGTGTCCGCCATATGCAAGATGCACATGAAGCGAGCCGCGCTCCGCAGCTACGCGCACGCCGAGCGCGCCACCCGGCAACATTACTCCATGCAGTACGCGCAGGTAACGTAACATGATAGCAGTACAGTAGTGCTCCTCGTGTCCGCCATATGCAAGATGCACATGAAGCGAGCCGCGCTCCGCAGCTACGCGCACGCCGAGCGCGCCACCCGGCAACATTACTCCATGCAGTACGCGCAGGTAACGTAACATGATAGCAGTACAGTAGTGCTCCTCGTGTCCGCCATATGCAAGATGCACATGAAGCGAGCCGCGCTCCGCAGCTACGCGCACGCCGAGCGTCAAATTTTCCTCGGCGCATCTTAGATTATTATTTTGACTTCATTTTCGTTATCAGTGACCCCGACAACCACAAAAATGACACCCGTGACAAAAAAAATCCTAATTTTCGTCAGCGCCATCTAGGATTTTCATTTTCACCATATTTTCATTTCATTCATTTATTTATTATTTGTCACAGGTAAACAGGCAGATCTTACAATTAGTATTAAAATAAAATAAAAACCGGCCAAGTGCGTGTCAGGTCACGCGCAGTGCAGGGTTCCGTAGTTCCGGTATATTTTAGATTTTGTTTTTCAATGCAAGTCTTCACCCGTTATAAGCAAGCAACTACTTCATGTTAGTCACTTTATAGGATTTATTCTAAGGATTTTGTATTTGGTACAAACTTATCCAACAACCTAGTTCAACGACTATTACTGCTAAACTAATACAGTCTTATTACAAAAAGCTCAATAAACCTTGGTTTAAACCTGGACTATGAAGTCCAGGCTTATCTGCAAAACCATGGTCTAAATTTGTTCGGATTTCTTAGTACCGTCATTTGAACCATTGTTTAAATATCAACCACAGATTAATACAAATATCATTCGTTCACCATGACATCATTCAATTGCAACGTTCCGTATGCCCAGAAAAGAAAACGATTTGATAATACGCTAATGATTAGATGATGTTTAGGAGTGTTAAAAATATTGAGACCTGGTTATTTTGCAGGGATATAAACATTATTTAGTTATTTCGTCGATTGCAGTTTTGTTTACGTTTAAGCACATTATTTAATGTCGTACTAATTTCTAAAAGTACATCTAAGTACGTGTATCGAAACGTAACATTCTCGCGCGTTATATGAAACCATAACAATAAACACAAGTACAAAACCATCGCAAGTTGAACAAAGTTTATTTAGCTTTGGAATTTAAGTCTTTATTAGAACAATTGCCTCTTTGTTTACCTTCTTTAGCTATTTTAATAATTGAATGTGATGGACCAACAAAAAAAAACGATCTGAGAATTGAAGTGCCGAGGAAAAATTAATTAAACACACATTACCTAAATGAACTTGAAATCGACCATGTTAATGTCCATTTTCGAGATAAAACAACATAACACAATGAAAAAGATGATTTATAACCTAAAAGAGAAACAGACTGATCCGATTTATTGACTTAGACCATCGTTAAACTAGGGGTCGCCGAGGTTTAGCGTTAGACCATGATTTAGTCTATGGTTTATCGCAAAACCACGATTTGTAATACCATTTTTGTTTAGACCGTGGTTTATAGAAGTTTAAACCAGGTTTATTAGTTAAACCGCTTTTTGTAATAAGGCCGATAAAGTTTGCTTAACCGCTATAGTTTTCCTTTTTAAAGTTAATGAAATTGTGCATTTTTCCAGATTTTTCAAGCCAGCAGTTTAGCTTTTAGAGGGGGTGGGGACGCCCTACTGGAACAAAAATTTGCACTTTAAAGTTTAATATTTCGTAAATGGAGCATTAAATCGAAAAGTAGTATTAGCAACCCCTAAGTCATTTTAAAATACCTATTCAATGATACCCCACACGATGGGGTAGACGAGCTACCAAAAAAAAAAACATTTTTCTAAATTTTATTTTACGGTCGGCGTTATTGATATACACACCTCTACAAAATTACAGCTTTCTAGTACTTACAGTCTCTTAGCAAAACCTCGGACAGACCGACGGACATAGCGAAACTATAGGGTCCCTTGTCAGGACTTCGGAACCTTAAAAACCAAAAAATAAATATCAGCGACCCCCAAAAACACCAAATATGACACCCATGAATAAAAAACCAAAAAAAAAATATCTTGAATTTTCGTTTTGACCTCTTTCATAATCAGCGACCTCGAAAACCACGAAAATGACTCCCATGCCAAAAAAACCGAAAATTTTCTTAAGCGCCATTTCGAATTTTCATTTTGATATCATTTTCGTTATCAGCTACCTCAAAAACCACTTTAATGAAACCCATGACGAAAAAAGTAAATAATAAATGCATACGAAAAAATGATTTTATCATTAAACTAGACAACAATATAAAATAAAAATGTGGGTACCAAATACGATATCGGCCATTACTCATTCTATCTCGTTCTCCCCTACATACTTTATTTTTCTGCCCCTGTCGTAACTCGATAATATTCGACTCACCTGGCTCCCACAAAACGGTACTGCCAGCCGCGAAGTCACGTGTCCGCGTCCTTACGATTTTAGTTCTGGATTCTGACACCCGATTACCGGCTTATTTGGCACTACCTGTTGCTTTATTTGTTGACATAAAAAATGTTGTAATTTTTAGATGTTTTCAATCCTGGTATTAAATGTCTGTACTATGATGGATAGGATACATCACCCACAGGAGGTGTATGTAATATCTATTTGACACTCTTGTCTCGTAGGAGAGCCGGCAGGATTCGGGTTCTTAGGTGCCTTCGGGCCAGATACATACATAAACCTACGTTTTTCCCCCATGAGGGTAGGTTACAGAACCTGCTACTAGTGGCGGGTCCATCATCAACTGACTAGCCTTTTCTCAACGATGTCGGGGCTGGCTACAGTCTAACCGGATGTAGCTGAACACCAGTATCTTGGAGCGACTGCTATCTGACCACAAAACACGTTCATAAAGTGCTGATTTTAAGCCTAATCAGAAAAAAATAACTTGATTTAGTAAGTAATCCATTTTGTTTTGTTACAGACGCACCGTTTCCCTCCGTGCTACGAGACGTCCCGTCTGCTAGAACAAGAGGGTCGCGTGGCGTCGCCCGCACAGTCGCCCGCACACGTACCTGATAGACACGCGTTACAAGTGAGTGTCATTACAACAGGTCTCTCAGAGTATCACGTAGTGGCGTGTTCATGTAACGTGCGTGTCTGTTTGTGACGTTCCAGTGCAGCACGGCCTGCCCCGCGCCTGCGCCCGAGGGGGAGGGGGAGGGGGAGGGGGGCGCGGGCTTCGGCCTGGCGCGCCTGTCCGCTATATTCTCCTCGCGGTACCGACAGGTGAGCCATGTACTGCCATGTTACCTGAGGGGGAGGGGGAGGGGGGCGCGGGCTTCGGCCTGGCGCGCCTGTCCGCTATATTCTCCTCGCGGTACCGACAGGTGAGCCATGTACTGCCATGTTACCTGAGGGGGAGGGGGAGGGGGGCGCGGGCTTCGGCCTGGCGCGCCTGTCCGCTATATTCTCCTCGCGGTACCGACAGGTGAGCCATGTACTGCCATGTTACCTGAGGGGGAGGGGGAGGGGGGCGCGGGCTTCGGCCTGGCGCGCCTGTCCGCTATATTCTCCTCGCGGTACCGACAGGTGAGCCATGTACTGCCATGTTACCTGAGGGGGAGGGGGAGGGGGGCGCGGGCTTCGGCCTGGCGCGCCTGTCCGCTATATTCTCCTCGCGGTACCGACAGGTGAGCCATGTACTGCCATGTTACCTGAGGGGGAGGGGGAGGGGGGCGCGGGCTTCGGCCTGGCGCGCCTGTCCGCTATATTCTCCTCGCGGTACCGACAGGTGAGCCATGTACTGCCATGTTACCTGAGGGGGAGGGGGAGGGGGGCGCGGGCTTCGGCCTGGCGCGCCTGTCCGCTATATTCTCCTCGCGGTACCGACAGGTGAGCCATGTACTGCCATGTTACCTGAGGGGGAGGGGGAGGGGGGCGCGGGCTTCGGCCTGGCGCGCCTGTCCGCTATATTCTCCTCGCGGTACCGACAGGTGAGCCATGCACTGCCATGTTAATTGGAAAAACGAAATATTCGGATTAAAAAAAATGTTACAATTCTATTCTTAAATTAATATCAACCTTTCACCTCAGGCGCATACTGTTATAACTGTAAGCTCATAATTTCGAAAAAATAAATCTATAATAATATTCTAAAGCTGAAGAATTTGTTTATCCTCTCACTAGCCCCGCGCCAGACTTTTTTGCACCAAACCGCCCAGGGTGCAAAAAATTGCGAAATATTCGCATGTAATTTGACACATTAGATAAACAATCGCAAACTACAAGAGTTATAGCTAAATAAAATTTACAGTGAATAGCTGAATAGTTATGGAATCTATATATTTAAAAAAAAAAAACTGTTATTAATTTGAAACTCAAAAAAAATGTAGAACTTGAAAACAGTGATGAAAACGGATATTTCGCTATTAAAATATTAATTTGAATTTTTCTAAATATTAAATTTCAATTAAAATAATTTTAAAATAAACTAGATTATATTTCCTTTCCAATAAGACCATAATCTTATTAGTTTATTTACGATAGTCTAGTTAGAATTAAATTAGAATTTGGATACTCACTGTTTATTTTGACGCGGCCTGCGCCAGCGACTGTTTTTGAACACGGTTATTTACGTACCTATAACTTTACGAAGTCACTTCTTTTTGTAAATACAATTTAATAATATGCTCACAATACTAATTATGCACTGTTTTTCCGTTAACACACACGTTTTAATCACAAAAACACTTATTTCTTGTATAAACACAATCACTATAGGTATTTAAACCTACCACTTTTTCGGAGGCGAAATACTCAACTTTGAGATTCGAAAACTAGATTTCCTTTTTTTCAGATTTTCACGATTAATTTGATATATAACACTATCCGAAAATAACAATATACATAACAGAACAATTGAAATACGACGCCACACGTCAGAAATGGCGGAGTTTGTTTACACTAAAGATTTTACTTTTATTTTGACATTTCTCGATGGAATAGTGTTGCTATTGTTGGTCCGAACGTTGAGGAATATAGTATAGAGTTTGCTACAATAGGAATAAGCTCTAGAAATAGCAGTTTAATAATTTTTTATTGCATTTGTTGGACGAAGGCGCTACTGGCTGCTTTAGCAGCCAGGGACATTTCGCAAAACAGCTACTGGCTGCTAAAGCAGCTTACATCGAGAATTTCTTAGTAAAGGCCTAAGTCTAGATCTGTGCCTGAATGATGGCAGTAGGTTTACCCCAATTTAATGTAACTGGTTCAATCTAATTGAAAGCAACTTAATCATAAATTGAGTACTGAGAGTGCATGCTATGCACCTCTACCTACCCCTTTCTTATAAACAAGCGTAATATCACATTCCCTCCAGGTGCCGACACAAACCGACGTGGAGCTAACGCCCGTGCGCTCGACGTCTCTCAACAGCTCGCCGACGCGGAGCCGCGTGCTGGACAACTACCGCAGCCCCACCTACTGCGACCTCAACACATCGGAGTTCTACTTCACCAACCCTGAAACTGGGGATATCGCCAGAGACTTGAATTACATGGCAACACCGGTGGAATATATGAGACAGAACTCTAGCAACACTCTGGAAAGAGTTATCGACCAACTGGATAGGCAGAGGTTGACGCTACAGTTAGGTAGGTTTCAGTTAACGATACCCAGGTTCGGCCGTCGGGCGGAAACAGATCGGCGCCCGGATACTCCTAATGTTGCAGAAATCAATATAGATGATCTAGATTTTGTTCGCATGACTTCTCATGATACTTACACCTTAAACGGGCGCACAATACAACTTTTGGGGGCGAATTTTGAAAACTACCCCGTTCTTCCCGACGGAACAAGACCCCCGCCTTATAACGAGGCGATGAGGTGCAAGTTCTTTGGACCACCCCCCGAATATTTGAGTCGTGAAGGCTTAAACGCGAGAGTGGACGAAGAAGCGACGAGCAACATTGAGATGCCCCCGCGGTACGACGACCTCGCGGCCGGGAACAGCTCAGCCGCGGCCAGCTCCGGCCTCGCAGCTGAGGGTAACGCCAGTGTTAGGGACAGATCTATAGCGGCCATCCCGACTGCAGGACATATCGATAACGTTACAAATAGTACTAACGTTACTGTTGTACCTAACGCGCTCTCGAATAATAACAATAATAATAGTGCGGGAAATAACGTTATAACGGCTGTAAATAACGAAACGGTTATTAACGATACCAATATGAATAACGTTCAAAGTATAAGTTCTATTATAAATAACTTGCCCGCTATAGACAGTGATGTTAATGCTAACGATACCACTGTAAACTGTTAGTAACCGTTATATAAAATGCACGATTTTCTTGTTGTTAAAACTTATACACTTTGGCAGCTTTATTATACTTTTGTTAAACTTTATGAATCACGCAGGCGTGTTGGAATTCAATTGAAATATAAAAATATACTATGTTAATCAATTTTGGCAGCTTATAAAAATCTTTTTAAGCTTTTGTTAAAGGCAAACTTATTTTATATTTATCTTGCCGTTTATACTATTACCAGTTAAAATATGCCAGTTACGTCAAAATATAGCCTTGCCAGTGTAACTAGTAAAAAAAACGTTAATCAACTTTAAAGGAGGTCGCGAAATGGATGGGTGTGCCAGTGTGACTAGTATAAAGTGTATAGTTTTAACAGTACCACCGTAAATATAGTGTTAGAGTGCCTTAGATTGTGTTGTTATGGCGGAGTGAGATGGCAAGCCAGTGCGCCAGTGACGGTGGTGTGAGCGGAAATGGATTAGTTTAAGTATGCATGTTACATGAAGCGCCTGCCTGTCTGACGTCACAACCCAGTTACTATGTTAGCTCACAGAATACAAGGTGAAATTAAATTGGCGAGTGAAACTCCGCAACCTTTTTACAACCCTGTATATTCATCCGCTACCATCCCATTCCGCCATCTATACACTAACCATACGATTCACGTAGTTAAATATAAACATAACACAATATTAGTACAGTGTAACGCGCAAGTTGTGACGTTAACACGTTGAGAATTATAGTAGAAGTGTGATTTATTTGTGTGCGCGACTGTACAGGATTTATTTATTTATATAAACTTCATGTACAAGAGTGGTACATAGGCGGACTTAATGCCACAAGGCATTCTCTACCAGTCAACCTTTGGGTCAAATAAGACAGCAGGATTTCTAAGTATACTCGTAGTACGGTATACTCATCGACTCGAGAACAAGAAGACCTTCTCCTTTTAACAGTGATTACGAATGTATTGCACTGTACCTACTGATACTTCTGACATTCGCATCTTGACGGACGTGAGCAAGATCTCTAGATAGCGTTCAACCGACGTCCATATCGATCGATTTGTTGTTTAATGAATGCAAGGAAAATTTTTTTTCACCTCAGCACCTCAAACAAGCAGGTTTTGCTGTTTACAGACAGTGAGCAAAATTCGATTTTGCTGCGAGCGTGAGACAAAGTAACTTTTTAATTATTTTTTTTAATACCGAGAACCGTGCAGGTCTACTCTCAAAATTCGAAAGATTTCAACATCACTTTGTTCTGTCACTTTCACTTCGATACGAAAAACGCGAGAGATAGAAACCAGTCGATTCGAAATTCGATTTACAAATTCCATATCTAGTACCTAGGCCCAAAAAAGAAACAAACAATAAAACGTTCGGATACCGTTATTGTAAATCGATAACCGTAATGTTGTGAATCACGTGTTTAGGTTTTAAATGAAAAATTGATATAAATATTCCGAATAATCGAATTATATTTTTTATGATTAAATCAAGATGAAGAATATTGAAGAAAAAAATACGAAGTTTATCATGTATCTACTTATTTATTTATTTATAGTTTTAACTATCTTATAATAAAGATTGTTAAAACTATAAATAATATGGTATGGTATGGTATTCTGTCTCAATATTTTGAGACAGAATACCGCGAGTGTAGTTTCAGAACGCATTAAAAAAAATAGCTGGATTCAAATTTTTATTGTTTTATTCTCTGTTACGCTAGCAATGATTAGAATAAAACGATACGGTGGATGGAGGTTGAATACAGTCGCGGAAGGATATGATTTTATGCGAAATAAATCTCAAATCTGTAAGCGTATAGTAGAGACCATAAGATTTTTTGATATTGTTATTTAAACAATATATGTGGTATGTTGGTTTAATTTTTTACCATGTTGTTTTTTTACCTTTAGGTATATGTTCTCGCTGCTGAGGTGAAAAGTTGTATGTGTTACACGAGACCAAAGTTATTTGCATCTCGTGTCTTTGAATCCCTCGCTAGGCTCAGGATTCTAACCTAGAATCACTCGCTACGCTCGTGATTCAACTATAGAATCCTTCGCTTACTCGGGATTCAAAATCAACACTCGAAGCAAAAACCCACTTTGCTCTCTTGTTGCACAAATAACTATTAATTGTTCAGCTATTGACTGCAACGTTTACGCCAGTACCGATATAACGGTATCTATAATAACCGTTTTACCTTGTTTTTTTACGCTATAACTATTTTTAGGGTTCCGTACCCAAGGGTTACCAACGGGACCCCTACTACGATGGTACGGAACCCTTCAAGCGCGAGTCCAACTCGCACTTGGCTGGCTTTTTATTTATTTAATCATTTATATAATCAGATACCAGTTTTTTTACGGTATAACAATCCTTTATATAAAATCAACTTCTTTTTTGATATACACACTGTGATTAAATCCATGTTTTGATATAATTCTTATAAATAATGGCACATCTTGTGTTTTATATGCCCGTTTTCACAAATTGTAGGCGACATCTAGCGAGCTGATGAATCTTCAACTTTCGGTGCTGTACTGAGAGTTGAGATTTCCAACAGCATATAAACATGTGGGTTTTCGAAATTTTATCTGACACCAGATGACGCTACGTAGGCGTCTGGTCGAAACAACTGTCAAATTGTACTGAATTGTATGCTATTACCGAAATTTCATCGTATTTGCAATGTTTTACAATATAAATGTGGATTACAGACAAAGAAAAGTAGCTGAACTAAAGAATAAGCTTCTTAGTACTGCAAAAGTCAGTGGTACGAAAAAACCTAATGAAAGGTAACTTATGCGGCCATATGGCCATATGTTTGCCACATAGGCACTGCACAACACTGAGGCATTTTATTAATGATTTAATAGATGATTAAATGAAAAAATAATCGTAAACTACAAGAAACTCGTGTATTTTGACAGATTTTTGGACCTTACGCCAGTTCTGCCATCTTGTGGTTTTTGTATTACAGAAAACCCTCATTTAGATATCGCCTAGTGTCTGTGAAAATGGGTTCAACTGTTTTAAAGATAATGAACAATTTAATTAAGCTTTTATGTTGCCATGATTAATATAATAATAAATAAATATTTTTATTGTAAAGCAACATTAGTGATACTCATTTGTAATTGTAAATAATGTTAATTTTAGTTGCGTTTTTCGGTCTGTTGTCCTTGCGATTTTTTGTCCTGCAACACAATCGTGCGTTTAAAATAAGAACATTATTTCTTTTGAATACTCTTTTGGTATAATTATAAAAAAAGTGTTACAAAATAATCGCACTTGCGACTAAACTTACAAATGATCTGCCTTATAGTTGTAGGTCGTATTTCAGAGGGCATTTCTTTTAATCTGTTATTGTTGTGTAGTTATTATATACCTTTATCTTCAATGTTATGTATTTTTTGTCGCAGAATTGTGTCTCTGAAGAATAAAACTATCTTTTTTTTTTGACACGATACACTTCCACAATATACTGCGACAAATCGCTTATGTATCCACATATCTTGTTATTTAGCACAAAATTGTTGTTTTTTTTGTGAAAAACACCATTCAATTTTATATTTTTATGGAAACTGACTGTTAAATTGGCTAATACATTGAGTATTCGGCTTTGAATGGTTTGACGAAAGCCGAATAGTTTTTAGGCCGAATATTCAGAATTTATAGTATAAGAAATTGTTTTATAAGGCTTAAAGGCTAGGCAGATGATGATGATGAGACATTGTTTTATAGCATTTGCCTCCCATTTTTCCAACTTGGCTACCAGTCTTACCATCCGGTAAGACTGGTAGCAGCTGATTACCAGTATATTACATGGAGTGACTGCCTATCTGACCTCCACAACCCAGTGACTGGGTAATACGATACCTAGCTAATAAATTAAACCTGTAATATCGAATATTCGGCATAACTCATTGAATATCCGGTCTTGGTCACTTATTATTCGGCCCAGAACTCAATATATTAGCAACTTCGACAGTACAGTAACCAAGCTTGCCTATTTCTGTATAGTTTCAAAAGTAAGTAGGTACTTAAGTATTATTAAGTGTATATGATTATGTATGTGTACGAGATAGTACAATATCCGTCTTTCGGTTAACTAGTTTTAGATAATCTATGTCTGTATTGATATGTATCTCTATTACTAAACATATCATCACGCGGTTAGGCAGAGGTGTTCCTAATAGTACACCCACATGTCGCCAGTTATGTTTAAGTCCCATGTAAAAGGAAGCGAGCCTGTTGCCATCATCCGGACTACAATTCCGAATATTACGAAGTTAACCAAAGACGAATACTGAATAAACTCGAGTTGTATGGAAAATGTATGTTCTACCTCCCTAGTGTTAGTTATATACTACAATCCGACCAAATAATGCTTTACAATACAATATACTCATAGGCTGACAGTTATAGAGCGAGCTTCGTTTGGGATAAGTTACTAGTGTTTCTGCCGAAAATGAACCGTATTTGTATACAGTTTACGTTCATATTTATACGAAATAAGCGCAGTAGAATTTAAAATGGAAATGAGTCTGTGTCTGAAATTAAGCTACATAATATTTGTATGCAACATTCTATCTTTAGCGTGTATAGGAAAATGTGCTTTAATTAATTCGAAGAAGGTTCATTGACGCCTGAAACACTAGTGTGCGTAGCTTGAGTACGTTCTATATTTCTCAGCTTCGTAAAATTAACGTTTATTCTCCAGTTAAAAGTAAATTCGTAATCTGTACCTACTGTTCAAACTTACATACATTTTGTACCGCCGAACTTATCGGGCAGATACTTTCATACTTCTGTCGATTCGTTTATCGGGTAAATCTATACAAATAAATACAATTGAAGTGTCTGTCATTTCAACTAAATAGCTTTTTATTGAATGTAAAAATGTTAAATATATACATACTTACGGTACCTACTTATAAACAAAAAAAAAAAAAATATATTTTTGACTCAGTCGATCTGTCTTATCTATCTGTTTGTTTAGGCTAATCTCCGAAACGTCTGGACCGATTTTGATAGGACTTTTACTTCCTAATTTTAGAAAAAAAAATAGGGTTTCGTGCAAAAGATTAAAACTCTTGAAATTATTACCAAAATCCGACTCAAATACGTAACACGTTTTATAATAATTACACGCGAACGGTGGTCGCGGGGCTAGTTGTTAATAGACAAAATAATATGTCATCATCTGCCTGCATCCCCACTATGTTACAGGCGGGCTTCGGTCTAACCGGAAGTAAAAAATACAAAATGTATGTAAGTATGCACACAACATTAGTTTTAGTATTTGCGCAACCCGAAACACGTGTTTAGTATTATTATGTAAAGAATCTATGTACAAGATTGCAAAACTGTATCGTGGATAAAGAAGTAAGCTTGTTCTGTTACCTGGTTGTCCTCCCCCCCCCGCGCCGCTGAGGATACGTACTCTGTGTCGCGAGGTGTCCAACTTGTATCCTTTTTTAATTTTTTTTGGGACAACATAGGTTGTTGTAAAAAGTATTGGAATCGATTCAGTTGCTTATTCTGAACAAACTATATTCAGGTTTCGCATATACTAAAAATAATGTTATGTTACAGTTAAAACCCGTTTTTAGTTATAACGCGTTTTCTCTAGTTAAAACTAGGATTTACTACTATAAACAGGGTGGAAACGGTAAACGGGGCAGTAAGGGGAGCTACCTTAACCGCTGCAGCTACACGACAATGGTCTTGGGAAACCATCCATAATTTTTCGTGAAATTTTGATCCCCATTCACAGATTTAAAAAAAAATGTACAGTTAGCAAGAAAATTGCCATTTTACACAAAACATTTCTGTTAATGCCAATCGATCGTGTTTCTAATACTGATCAAAAACTTATATCAGACCAACCATCGAGAGTACTAAAAAGATAGAAATCGCAAAAAACGTAGTCGTGATCATTTTTGAATTTTTTTTTTAAATTTCAAATTCACAACTTCTTTTTTAGGATCTGTAAAGATTTCGATTGAGTTGTTGATCAGAAACAGGATCGATTAACATGAAAGAAAAATTGGTTAAAACTTTCAAACAAAATATAATTACAACAGCACATACGCTATGGCTATGGGAACAGTTTTTTTTTTTTTGCAATTTCTGACTTTGTTGGTACTCCAACCTGGGTTGGTCCGATAGAACTTTTTGATCAGTACTTACTAAAAACGATCGATTGGCATCAAAAAAAATGTTTTGGTAAAATAGTAATTTTCTTGCCAACTGTACATTTTTTTGAAAATCTGTAATTGGGTATCAAAATTTCACGAAAAATTATGAAAGAAAGAAAGCAAATAAACAGTAAACATATAAAAAAATAAAACAATGAATTTGGGACCAAATTCATTGTTTTATTTTGTTTCTATGTTTAACGAGGCCAAAAGGCTCCTACCCCAGCATGGTGCTGTGACATTTAAAAAAAGTCACAGCGCTGGTATTCTGATAGGCCCAGAGTGATGCCACGGTCAGATACGAAAAAAAAAATAAAGTGTATAACGAATAAACAAATCTAGACAAGTAATGAGTTATAAATAAAAAAAAATTGTATCTACATCAACGTAACCATACCTTTTGTCTATGCCATGAGCGTTAAGGAACCTTCTGAACGTTGACCACTGTCGAACGAAACAGTTTTAACTGAATCATTTCGACAAAAGGCGTTTTGTCTAGTTACAACTAGTTTTCACTGATATTCATTTTACCGCAGTTAATTGTAGTTGTAATAAAAGCAGTTCATAAAGCTAGTTTTAATTAAAAAAAACGAGTTCTGACTAAGAACGGGTTTTAACTGTAACATATACTAAGTAAATTGTAAAAATCAATATTGATGGAACATAGCGGCTTAAATCTTAAAATTAAATATAAAATAATAAATACCTAAACAATTTAGTGAATTTGTAAATATTACTACCTACTACATGTATGTTATGTGAAGTTATGTTCTTATAGGTAACAAACGCCAAGATCACGCCTGTACACTCCGAAAGGGGTCAACAAATGTTTTGCTGCTGCGGAATGCTTTCAGAAGAGCACATTCAAGTTTCTATAAAAATATAACTTTATCATAATCAAAATATAAATGTTATTCTTTTAATATTAGTAATGTAGATCTGCAACTATTTTTGCATTAAAATCACTGTGTGAGTGTTGACGAATTTAAATTGTAAAAGTATTTTTAGCGTATCGATGACATGTTCAACGAAATTTGGCCGAAATTGTTTAAAAGGCAACGTAAATAGTGAACGTGGTTTAACAAAGTTGCGGCAACTTGTTTTCGTGTTGCTAGCAACAATGTGTGTGAACATGTTTTTAGCAACACAATTGTGTTGCTACAGTTTGTGGTGTTAGTTTGTTTTGGGGACTTTAGTCATGATCTGCCTGCCCTTTCCGCAGTACATTGTGGTTGGCTTCCAGCCACCTCATGCCTCGAGTACCAGTGCACAGACTGCCTAGCAAACCTCCACAACTCAGTTGTAGACAACAGGAAACCCCTTAGTAATACTGAGTATCCATATAAAATATAACTCACATAACAAGTGTGTTGTGGTTGGCTTCCAATCTAACCGGATGCTGCTGAGAAACCACCGCCCCTCGTGGACGAATTCCGCCCATTCGAACTTTAACCTAAGTTTGACCCTTTCGATTTGGCCAAGTTTGAAAGCAATCGGTGCATAATTGCGACCTGTGGAGTGTGACTAAATGTTACTTGTCGCCCCACATACATACGTACTTATACATAATAATATATATTAAATATAAACTTTTTAACCGGCGGTTGATTTGGGCTCTAGGGGTCATAACTAGACCCCGGACTATCGGAAAATTTTCGGAAAACTCGACTTTAGGTGCAAGACCAACAGGTCGATTTTTTCTGAATAAATCTACTGTACATAGTTTAAATTCGTCAATATTTGGTGTTACCTTGTATTTCTGCAATCGCCACACGTTTCGTTATAATCGATGTACACGAAAACAATAATTATTACATATCAAGAAATATTTTATTACGATTCTTTATGAAAATATCTCATTTTACGTGCTGTTAACACAAAAATATGATTTAAAAATCTATTTTAAATAACATAACCTTTAACTATATGGCTTTTAGATTTATAACATAAAGAAATATTTTGTCTAAAAATTAATGATAATGGAAATGGTTACTCCCGCTAGCAAAATTAATAAATGCTTATTATATAACAAACATAAGTTGTGTTAGCAGCACGTAACATAAGCATAACTATCTCGGATTTATGAAATAAGAGAGACATTACTTCAAAATGAAAAATCAATGTAATGTTTCTTGGGAAATCTGAAAGTGCAGAGGATATTTAAATTAAAACATTGAGTAAAACTTTATTATCAGAAACTGTACACCAGTTGAAACATCGACGCAGATGTTTTTATGTTGTTGGCAACATT
This sequence comes from Xestia rhomboidea, assembly GCA_963853795.1. Classification (NCBI taxonomy): domain Eukaryota; kingdom Metazoa; phylum Arthropoda; class Insecta; order Lepidoptera; family Noctuidae; genus Xestia; species Xestia rhomboidea. The sequence continues at coordinate 11,021,292 of OY970785.1, forward strand.
TCATAGTTCTGTTAAGGTGGAAGCTCCACGGTAGCCCGCGCAATTCAATTTTTCTGACTTTTTTTTGCAATTTGCAGGTCATCAGGTTGCATGTTGATTAAAATATGATTCGCGACTGTGACACGTAACTACATACGCGGGCTACCCTGGAGCTTCCACCTTAAGTTAAACTCATACTGTATAAAATGTTGCCATCAACATGTTTCCTGCAACATATAAACATGTTGCGCAACACAAAAAATATAATAAAATGTGATATCTTTCTTATTTCCATAGTTCTGTAATATTTGTGACAACAATGGTACAGTGAGTACAAATTGTCGCGTCCTACCTTCGATGCCTTACCCTAACGTAAGCTAATAAAACTATTATGTTTACATTATACGTCTTTTATTTACGTACAGTGTACCCCTCCGAACAGTCCTTTAGATTTCCACGACAGCTATGCGAGGATGTGTGCGCAATTAAACAATCACGTACGCCTAGTCTCGTCAACCTTGGCTCAACTTGTGAACATGAAGCGATATTATTTGTTCGTCCTGACCCTAAGAGAGCTCACATGAAAGGAACTGTTCAAATGACACTGAAGAGAAAACTCTTCGACATGTGCGTCCTGCCCGTCACAATATTACTGAGCACCGCAAGCCCAAATTCAAGTTTTGCCAGCGGGCCATGGAGTAGAGCATAATACGTAGTTACAGTTTATTTCCCTAAACTGCGAACATGATTGTGGATTATATTATCTCTTGAAACAGAAGGGCATATATCACAAAGGCAGAATGTATAATCACACGATTTAACATTACTTCAACAATTTGAATAGAAAGTTTCATCGTATAATTGTAGCGACAAGAGAGCGAAACGTAGAACTCGCTGCACTCCCAGGGGGGCGCGGCAGGCGGGGTATGGGCAACGCCCTTGTCCCGCGCGGGATCACAATTGTGCCCGTAATCGTACGGGCACCGTTCATGTGGTAGCCGTTAGGCCTTGGCCAATGGCAAGCGCGCATACGCCACTTGCCTGTGTGTAGTTGCATTTTGTGTCGGTAAGGGCGCCACGGTGCTAGGCATAGTACCCGTTTCTTCACGCCAACTCAGCAGTCTGCCACCACCAGGGTGTTACACAATATAATACCGCCCACACACACACGTCGGTTCTTTAGTCCGGTCCACTGCCGGCTAGCTCTGGTCAGTGGGGCGGGCGGAAATCACACATCCACTGTAGGTGCGCTGTAAGTCAGCACCTCTGTAGCTGATTGTCCTTAGCTGGGCCTCCTTCGGGTTTCACCTGGCGGGGACAGACCGCCGAGTTGTCGTGAAGAAAACAGCGCTGTGTCGCGCCTACAGTTTACAACATAGCAACCACACACACGGGCGCATGTTGTTTTTGGTGGAAGGACAATCGTCGGCGGAGGACTGGACGTAAACTCTGTGCCGGTTTCCCAGTCCTCCGCCACTCGGACGAAGCGGGAGTGCCGCTGGGTTGTTTTCTTGTTTTGAGGTCCAGGTGCATGCTTGGGTTGGGTGGGTGGTTTCCGGGGCTTGGGTGTGCTGGCAACCTGGGCAAAGGTTTTGGGGCTTTGTTGTTGTAGAAGCGGCTTGTCCGTTTTGCCCAATTCCACTAGTTACAAGGGGGTCCTTCTCAATATGTTGGAGGGTCTTTTTTACCTCACCGACTGCTAGTTCCGCTTCCAGATTGAAGAAGAGCACGAGAAGAAGCGGCACGCTCGGCCGTCGAGGGTACGTCCCTTGTCGTGGGGCGAATCGAGGCACTGGGCCTGAAGCCCTGGTATTTCATGCGCCCCGACGCCGGCCACCGGCTGGCGCACACCTAACTATTAGTGGTGTGACAATAGCGGTGCGGGTAAGCATGAGATACTTGGGCCTGGTTCTGGACCGGAGGTGGAACTTCGGCGAGCACTTTGCTCAGCTTGCGCCGAAGCTGATCGGCACGGCGTCCGCCCTCAGTCGGCTGTTGCCGAACCTGGGAGGACCGAACGTCGTTTGCCGACGGCTCTACACGGGGGTCGTCCGCTCGATGGCGCTCTACGGGGCCCTGGTGTGGGCGGAGTCCCTGTCCACCCAAAATAAGGCTCTTCTGCGAAGACCGCAAAGAGTCTGCAGGTCAGCTGGACACTGGGTACTTCTGTTTCCCTGTAAAGGGGGGGAACAGTAAGTAAAAATGTAAATAATGAAAAATCAAATATGCTAAGCGTACAAAATAATATAAAATTATTGTTGCCCACTTACAGACTACTGTCACAATAATTTAAATTTTAAATAAAATGTAAAAATAATTTCTAAAACATTCAAATTAAAATTTCCTTAATCTATACATATAATAAAATCGTTGAGACCAAAAAATCTGTTCATTGAAGATTAGAAAAAAAAAACCAGCCAGGGTGACTTGAAATAAGTAACTGAACATATTAAAACCATTTAAAAAATTTTTGTTTGTTTGTTTGAACGCGCATCACGTAAAAACTGCTGAACCGATTTTGTTGAAATGTTCACAAATCTGTTTAAATACATTCAGAATAACATATAGGCTATAGAAATTTTGGATTTTTTTGGAAAAAGGGGGTGAAAAGGGGGGGTAAAGTTTGTATGAAAAAAAAAAATTAAATTGTTCTAGAATCATGAAACTCAGAATAAATACTTATTAATAAAAATAAAGAAATACCTGTCTTAGCATTTTTTTAAAATCTCATCCAGAGGCGCAAAAAAGAGGGTTTTGTGTTTAAAATTAATAAACTTCAAACACCTATACAATCAAAACCAATGAAGTGTAACCTTTTAAAGTTGCTACATATACTCCATATCTAATACAGGTAAATATAATTTCTCAGTTTTCTTGAAATTTGATTTTTGAGGTGAATACGCACAAAATAGCGGAACTCAAGAAAATCAGCTTTCCTCGGTTTAAGTAGTTGGTACGAAATGTTTGTGCGCGCATCACGTCAAAACTACTGCATAGATTTATTTAAAGGCTTCTTCAATATTTAGGCTATATAATTATTATCACGCTACTGCCTTAAGGGGTAGGCAATTTTGCATTATTTCCGTATACTTCAATTGTTTGACGTTTCAGTCATGACGTAAGTACATGAGAACGGCTATTTGTGGCTTATGTCAACGAAGTAATTAGCCTTGCAGTTTCATGACCGCTCTGTAAACTACGGGGTTGCAGGTTCAAACCCTCCAACATTATTTTCACTTTTTGTGATTTTTTTAATTTTTTTTTTGATGCTGTGAGATTTCCTATATTTCATTTTGTATAAGTTGTGTGCATTTCTTATTTTTTTCGTGAAATATTTTTCCAAAAAGTAATAGAGTAGTACATAAGGAAGAAGAATACAATCATGCTACCCCCAACTAAATTGGGATAAGGGCAGGAGTATGATGATGAGGATGATTTCTCCAAAAAGAAGTATAGCGAACACCAGAAGCCTGATAAATCCACGTGTTCTTGCCGTGCAAGAACTGTGCTATGCTATTCGCAATAATCAATAATCCATACGCAGTTTACGTAGATTATATTTACAGCTAAATTGTTATTGGCCTCATATCGTGTTTTCGGGCGGGAGGAGACGTGTAAATAAAACTATTAATTTAATTATTATAATCATGTTTTATTAGCCATCCATGATCCACCGGCCTTCCACAGATAATCTCCACCTCTTTAGTGCTGTCCTTCAAGTAGTGATGTACTACTTCTTACATCTCCCTTTCTTTATTAATAAAATTATTTTCTTATATTTAAACTTAGATTACTTACATACCTACTTCAAAATCCTCAAGGTATTTTGGTTTGTTCACTACTCTACCTGATCTAGTAGTATACTCCATCCTGTAATTTACATTGTCATTAACTCTACAACTATTGTCCATAACATTATTTTCATTTGTACTATTGTCTAATACACTCAGTCGATTAGTGTTATCTGTCCTGTTATAATAATAATAAATATCTTTATTTCCCAAAAACACAGATGATTGTACCTACAGTTTACAATTTTGAATTAGTGATATGAGAACACTTACATTAAACATTTGGATGCTTCAGAAATCTGTACACAAAAGATTAAACTCTGTCTCTTAAACTAGGGTATCCTGTATCTTAAGATTATTTCCATCATCATTAACTCTAAAACTATTGTCCATAACATTATTTTCATTTGTACTTCTATTTTGTGCTTGCATACTATCCTCATTTCTTAAATTATTACCGACTTCAAACTTTGTATGTGGAGAACCTCTGTAGATATTGTATCTATTTCTAATCACTGTTTCTCCATTTTCTAATTTAACTTTGTAAGCTCTTGGATTTTCGGCTTTGTTTATAATCTGGCCTTTAACATTATTATTTTTACTGTCTCTAACAAATACATTTTGATTGATTGAGTATTCTTCTTCCTTTCCTTTATTTTTTCTATCATGATACAATTTATACTTATTTCTCTTATCCAATAAATGTTCTCTCACATTTTCACAGTTTGTTGCATTATTAGATACAATTGTAGGTATTAATGAATTTACTTGTCTACCTATTAATAACTGATTAGGTGATGGAGTTTTATCGTCTATTGGTGTGTTGCGATATTCCAACAATGCTATACAAGGATCTTTGTTATCATATAAACATTTTTTAAAAATTTTCTTAATTGTTTGTACATATCTTTCCACCATCCCATTGGATCTCGGATAGTATGGACTTGATGTGACATGTTCAAATTTCCAATACTTAATAAAGTTTTTGAAAATTATACTGTTGTATTGTGATCCTTCATCTGTATATAATTTTTGTGGAATACCCCAACGAGAGAAAACAGTTTTTAGAGCTTGTATATGACTTTCAGCCGTCTGATCTTTTAATTCAATAACTTCTACATATTTGGTAAAATAATCAACTATCAATAAAAATATCTTTTGTTGAAAGAAAAACATATCAGCTGCAATAACTTGCCATGGTTTATCAGGAAATTCTCTTAGCTTCAAAGTTTCATGTGTGTGTGATTTTTGAAATCTTAGACACGTTTCACAATTAGAAATCACATCTTTTAACTCTTTAAAAATAAATGGCCAATATAAAACACTTTTGACTCGATTTTTGCATTTTTCATAGCCTAAATGATTGTAGTGAATTAAATAGAGCATTTGTTTTCTAAGTGACTTTGGAACTAATAGTGCTGTATTTTTAAAAATTAAATTGTCCTGAACACTCAGATCATCTTTAATGGCATGATAAAATTTTAGATCTAATGGTATCTCAGAGCTACTTGGCCAACCATTTTGTACATACTGCAACAATAAACTAAGTTGATTGTCGCTTTCAGTTTCTTTTCTAAAGATACTCAACATTTCTTTGCTAATATTCATGTTGTTTATAATCATACAAACATGTAAGTCTACTTTCTTATCAATCTCACTATTACATATACTATCATTAACATAAGTTCTTGATAGTGCGTCAGCTACTAGTAGTTCTTTTCCCGGTTTGTATCTTATATCTAGATCATATGATTGTAATCTTAATCTTAATCTTTGCAGCCTTAAGGGAGTTTCATTCATACTTTTTTTAAATATGTGTTCCAAGGGTTTATGATCTGACTCGACTACAATCTTCTTGCCATAAATATACTGATGAAATTTTTCACACGCATATACTATAGCCAACATTTCTTTTTCAATTTGAGCCCATTTAGTCTGAGTTTCAGTTAATGCCTTTGATGCATAGACTACAGGCATATTTTCTTGTAAGAGGACTGCCCCGAGGCCTGTACTGCTACTATCTACCGACAATGTTATAGGTATGTTTGGATTGAAAAATTTTAATACTTTTGGTGAGGTCAGAAATTCTTTAAGTTTTTGATAATCTCGTTTTTGTTTATCACCCCATATAAATGCTGAATCTTTTTTAAGCAAGTCACGAAAAGAGTGTGTTATGTCAGAAGCATTTGGTATGAATTTGGTTATGTAAGTTATCATTCCTAATATATTTTGTAAGTGTTTCTTATCTTTTGGTTCTCCCATATCTAAAATAGCCCTAATTTTCTCTGGATCTGGTTTTAACCCCTCTTTAGTTAGTATGTGTCCAACATACTTCACTTCTTGGACTCCAAAATGACATTTTTCCTTATTAAATTTAACTCCCGCTTTTTGTGCTGTTTTTAAAACTGTTTCTAATCTACTATTATGTTGATCTAAGTTTTCTCCCCATACTATTATTTCATCAACATATAATTGAACCCCTTCAACCTCTTTAAATATGTCTGAAAAGCATTTACCAAAAACTTCCGGTGCTGAACTAAGACCAAAAGGTAATCTTAGATAACAATAACGTCCCAGGTGACCTGCATTAAAAGTAGTGAGTAGTTGACTTTCTGGAGACAGAGATATCTGATAAAATCCTTTATGAGCATCCAGAACAGAAAAGTACTTTGCTTTAGGCATTTTAGAAACTAGCTCCTCAAATGTTGGCATCATATGTCTTTCTCTAATTATAGCCTTATTCAAATTCTGAGGGTCTAAACATACTCGTACCTTATTTTCGTTTTGGCTTACCACCACCATAGATGATACCCATTGAGTCGGTTCACACACCCTTCGCACAACACCTAAACTTTCAAGTCGGTCTAGTTCTTGTTTAATTTTGTCTTGTAGGCTGAATGGTAATTTTCTTGGTCTTTCTGCAACAGGTATAGAGTTTTCTACTAATTTAATATTATATGTATAATCAATTTTTCCTAATCCACTAAATAAGGATTCATGCTTCTGAACAATTATATCTACATCTGATTTCTTCTCAATGACATTGACTTTGTATAATAGGCCTAGTTTTATTGCTGACTCTAATCCAATGATACATGTTGTTTTAAAATTCACTACATGAAATTGACAATTAATAGTTTTATCACTATTTGATAGTTTTCCTGCACAAATACCTTCATATTTAATTTCTGAACCATCAAAATTTTTTAGTTTTGTTTTGCATATCTGTAAGGTTAATTGTAACTTTTTTACAATATCTAAAGTTAAAATATTAGCTTGTGAACCTGTATCTATTTTAAATTTAATATTCAATGTGCTATTTAATTTTAGTATCACATACCATTCTCTGTTTGGGTTCATTGTTAGTGTCCCCACAAAAAGCTCATCTTCGTCTTCTTCATTACACTCTAAAACTGACACTTTCTTGTTTTTGTTTCTGCGGCACATTGATGCATAATGTCCGTAGATGCCGCATACTGCACATTTTCTACCATATGCGGGGCAAAACTTCCCATGCTGCTCGCCACATTTGTAGCATTTTCTTAAATTCACATCTTTGTTTCCTATTTGTTCCTTCTTCCCCTGCTGCTCGCCACATCTGTCGCATTTTCTGAAATTCCCATCTTTGTTTCCTTTTGTTTTTATTTGCTTTACCACATGTACTTGGTTCTCTGTTAAATCAATCGCACCAATTTCTTGAACCATTTCCTTTACTTGGTTTGCAGCTGCCTCACTCGCTTTGCATGATGATATACATTTATCCAATGTCAGTTCGCTTTCTTTGAGCAACCTCTCCTTAAGACTTTTATCCCTGATGCCCGTGATTATTTGATCTCTAATTAGTCCATCTCTCAAGTCTTTGAAATTGCATTGCTTGGCAATTTTCTTTAGGTCGGTTATAAAATTATCATAGGTCTCGCCTTCCTTCATTTTTCTATTAAGAAACTGATGTCGCAAATAGGTTTCGTTGGTCATGGGAACACAGTAAGCTTCAATTTTTTCCATCACTTGTTGAAATGTCAGTTCCTCTTTATTATCAAAGTTGTTGTAAATTACCAAAGCTTCCTCTCCCAAGCAGTGTAGGAGTAATGACTTCTTTTGGGCTTTAGTTAGTTTTTCGGGTATTGATGCTCCGCTTGCTTCATAATAGAACTCAAATTTTTGTTTCCATAACTTAAAATTCTCACTCACGTTGCCCGCCATTACAAGCGGTGATGGTGGCGTCAAATTTTCCATTTTTGCACAAAGGTGTTTTCTTCCACTGAGTTTTTATATTTATCACTGAGTTATTATTTCGACCTCCTAGTTATTCGAACTCGGCCGCAGCGCCATGTAAATAAAACTATTAATTTAATTATTATAATCATGTTTTATTAGCCATCCATGATCCACCGGCCTTCCACAGATAATCTCCACCTCTTTAGTGCTGTCCTTCAAGTAGTGATGTACTACTTCTTACAAGACGCCCGGGTTCTTCCATTGTGAGGATCGACCGGAGGACACGGTGGAGCACACTGTGGAGGTGTGCCCCACTTGGGCGGAGCACCGCCGTGTCCTCGAAGCGGCGATCGGCGGCGGCGACCTCTCTCTCCCAGCCCTGGTTCAATACATGGTCCGGAGCGAGACGGAATGGGATGCCATCACCTCCTTCTGCGAAGCAGTCATGCTAGCGAAGGAGGTGGCGGAAGGTGAGAGGGAGAGATCCTCACGTCCCGGCCACAGCGGGAGACACCCCGGGCGTCGGGAGCCACGTATTGGCCCCCGGCCACCGTAGGAGCGGGCCTGTGGACGAGGAGCTATGGGCTAGCTCGCCGTCCGTCCGTCTCATGACGACAGGCCGTGTCGACGGAGCGTTCGTGTTCTACGCGCGCCTCAAAGAGAGTCAGCAAAAAAGAAGGCGTCCGCAAGGGCCGATGCCTGCCGGGGCTGCGGGACTATTCGATAGAGATACCGTGGCCCCGGAACACAAAGGGCGATGAAGGAACATGGATGGGTTTTAGTCAGTAAAAGTCTGACACTTCCTCCTGCTCCGGGAGGAGTCATTTGATGATTTCCCATCCGAAAAAAAAAAGCTATATCGTGTTTGGGCTCATTCATGCACCTTGATGAGAACTTTCGACCTAGCTGGAGTATGACTGTCATCGAGTGTCTAAGGATGAAAACCTAAGGCTGTCGAGGGAAGCCCCAAATTGGAAAAACATAGTAAAATATTTTAACGATGATTGCATATAATTCCGAGAAATTAAATTGTTACCTACTTGAATCTATACTTATTATTATAAAGGAGAAAAGTTTGTTTGTTTGGTTGGTTGAACGCGCTAATTTTAGGAACTACTGATTCCAGTTAAAAACATCTTTTAGTGTTGGATAGCCCATTTATCGAGGAAGGCTATACGTTATATAACATCACGCTACAATCAATAGGATCGGAGCATCAATGAAAATTGTTGCAAATACAGCGAAAAATTATTGCTTTTGAGAGCTTCCTTTCCGTGCGCTGCGTAAACGGTTAAAGTTACTCAACAATCATACATGTATGACGGGATTGTTCCTCTTAAAAAGTCCGCTAAAGCATATTATCTGCATTTTTTTTAGGTTGACTCACACTCTCTCTAAGCCTCTCTCTCTCTTACGTAACGCAGACGAAGTTGCGCGGGTCAGCTAGTAAATAATAATTCTTTAAAATTGGTGAGGATGGTTAAAAACGAAATTTTCCCTACAAACCCCTATTTATAGGCCTAAAATATACTGTCCAAACGATTATTTAATAAGATATTAAGAGCTTACCGATATGACGTATGCGCCTACTTAGCTATCGCTAGTTATTTATTTACAGTCCACACATTGTAAGTTAGTTTTTTTTAGTGTCTATATATACAGAGCGTAAGAGAAAGACGTTGTTTCTGTTCACTACCAACCCCGTCAAACGAAAGAGAACCTTAACTGCTTAAGCAAATACATAAAAGAAACTTAACATGAAAATTAAATTTTGCCGAAAATCCCACGTCTACCTTCCTATTCCTATAGACCAGAGGGCGGGCTGGTGCAATGGGCAAAATTTTTTCGAGCCAGGGGCGCGAACGAGGTGTCCAGAGATGCGTCTCCGTGCGGGCTAGCGATATAAGGAATAAAACTAGGCCGGATTTGGAGTTTTGGTCAAAAAACCAGTTTTTAAACCAAACATTTTGAATTTCACCCCACAACCTGGAGACCGGGACACGGATCGCGGACCAGAATTCAGGGATGAAGGGTGAGAACTATTTAAACTATAAACTGAAGTAATTATTGCAAAATAATTTAGAAAAACAATTAATTTTGAAGATTGCCTATAAAATTCGAAAAATTCCTGACTGTTAGTAGGGATAAAGTCCCGACGCGCGTGTAAATGCGTGCGATATGGTCAGAACGTAGGCGGAGGCCTAGTTTGGTCTAAAAATACTGAAAACAGCTTCAAAATCGCACGTCTGGAAGCGAAGATATCAACGTTTGTATTTTTTACATGATCCCTTTTTTTTTTTTTTTTTCGGATGGGAAATCATCAAATGACTCCTCCCGCTCTGGGCGGAGCAGGAGGGAGTTTCAGACTTTTACTGACTAAAACCCATCCATGTTCCTTCATCGCCCTTTGTGTTCCGGGGCCACGGTATCTCTTTCGAATAGTCCCGCAGCCCCGACAGGCTTCGGCCCTTGCGGACCCCTTCATAGTTGCTGACTCTCTTTGAGGCGCGCGTGGAACACGAACGCGCCGTCGACACGGCCTGTCGTCATGAGATGAAGGAATTTCTCTTGTGAGACAGTCGAGGTAGTGCCGGACTCGAACCGGCTAAAACCACACTCCTGCCCCGCCAGTGTCCCTCTAACGTAATCAGAGTCCTTTGTTGCGGAGGTTTAAATTTACGTTACTGTGAAAAGGAGGCCGAATAGACCACGCTCTATTTGGTCATGTTTTAACTTGTATGTTTCTTGCCTATTTATACATAATCATATGTGTCTGTCTTTACTTTTTACTTTTAATGTTTACTATTATGTTTTACTGTATACTATCCTTTGAATTATTTCTATAAAATTTACTACAATCTATTTTTATATCTATGTTCTGAAACTATGTACTACGATTTGCTTTATGTATTTCTAAGTTTTACCCTTGTTTTTATTGCCGTGTGGTATTTCTAATTCCAATTGACTTTGGCTTCGTCTTAGTTCACCCCGTATTGATTCTTTTTTGATTTTCTTTCTATGATACTTATACTTTATACTTAATATAAATTTAAATATCAAAAGTATTTGAATAACAAAGTGATCCACTACGAAACCAATCAAATTATGGCTGTCCTTAGCACCAAGTTCAACACAACTTAACGATCCCACCAGGGTTAAATTCAGGTCCCGTATAGCCTGAGCAAGTTTCTCATGAAACTGACTCAAGTTACAGTTTTTACTCTTACCAACCCTGGTGGTTCGATTAATGCGACTGCTATCTGGTTGTGCCGAACTGATAATTATCTCGGCAAGTGGGCGCATCGACAACTTTAGCAATAAGCTATTGATACTCTGGCGAATGCGTCCCACTTCCGGCGTATGGGGCATTCACTACTGAACGCATTGTGTTGGCGTTCCCCCAGCTTGGCTCTGGTGCAGTTCAGGCACACTGCTGCCTCACCACTGAGTTTTTCTGGGCAGTCCACCCTTAAGTGTGGACCGCCGCAGTGGCTGCACAGGTCAGCAGGCTCCGTGCAGAGACGCTTGCCGTGACCATATGCTAGGCAGCGGGTGCACTGCACCAGAGGCGTCTGGTCCTCGACGCGCACTCTTTGGAGGTCAATGCGGAACTTGCCTCCTTCAAGTGCCCGCCTCCAGATCGTGGGGGGGACACTCAACACAATGCTGTTTACGTACGGGTTTTTACTCTTCCTCCTAAATTTCACAGCCATTCTCTGTTCTTTGTCGCCGAGGTCGTGAAAAATCTCCCGGTTCTGGTTCTTAAGGGCTTTTAGTACTTCGTCGTCGCTGTGTACTGACAACACTTCCTTAAGAACCAGAAGCGGGTCGCGGTTCGTCACTTCCTCGACGACAAGGTTCCCTCCGGCCGCTTTCAATCGCTCCTTAATTTTTCTTCTCTCCTCCTTGGTGGCACAACCCATTATTATTTTCCTGTCCTTCCCTTTCCTTACTTTCTCCACCCGCACCCAGCCCTCCTTCGCGTCCACCGCTTTTCTGATTCTTACCAGGATTTCGTCCCCCGTATCCATGTCCTGTGTCGAGGAAACAACCACGGAGTGCAGCGTCGTTCGCTCCAGGATTTGTACCCCAGTGTGGCTCTTACTGACGGACGCTACACTCGCGTAAGTCTTCTCCCCAACACATTCCCTGCTAGCCAGACTGTCTCGCAGTTTAACCAACTCGTCGGAGTTCTCCTTAATTAAGGTGATGTGCTCCTTCATAGTCCTGACGAGCTCAATCTGGCTAACAAGGCTCTCAGGGTTGGACCGGGGAACGGGGTCAGCGGTTGGCGCGGGTGCCGGTACGGCAGTGGATGCGGCAGGGGCCTTGTCGCGTTCGGACTCCTTGACTAGCTCAAAAAGCCTGTTTATGGCCTCGAGCACCGCAGTCTTGATTTCGGTCCTGAGGTTGCGAGAGTTGCCTAAATTAAGCTTAGCCTTGTTCAGGCAAGCTCACGCCTCCTCAGTGCGACTGCGGTTCCTCACCTCAGGCTTCTTGAGCAGTGTCAAGAAGTCCGCAGGAGCTCGGCGCGTCCCCGGAGTAGCAGGGTTCCCCCGCGAGGCGGAAGGAGTGTCCTCTCCGGAGGAGATTCTCCTCCTCGCGTCAGCAGAAGAAGGTCCCGCCTTTTCCGGCGATCGCATCGAGCCCCCGAAGCCTAAAGTTCTCAGGGTAGCAGATGGGGTGCGGAACATATTGATCTCGAGTGGGATGTAAACGAATAAGAGCGAACCCCTGTAAAGTGGGGGCCCGGTCGATAAAATACGCTCAAGAGAGGAGGGACTTTTAATAATAGGGTGGACTAAAAATCAAATAAAAATATAAATAAAAGCGGATATTTATAGTCTCAAATTAAGTCCTTTAACCCTGTAAAGGGGGGATCACAGTAAGTAAACGACGACTAAAAACAATAACTTACAATTTCAATAATTAAATAATAATTTCAGTCACTAAGCCTTCGTAGGCTCGGTCAATAAAGTTAAAACACTGAATTTTCCCTAGAACAACACTTCAACGACCCTAATAAAGGCTAAGCCAATAAGATTACAATAAAATCAACAAACAAAAAACAACTAAATTGCAATAAAACTTTGCCAAAGACCCCACGTCTACCTTCCTATATAATAAACTCAAACTCAAACTCAAATCATTTATTTCAATTAGACCATTACGGCACTTTTGAAAGTCGAAAATACAATAAAAGCAAAGCTACAGTCACAGTCACAAGGCATAATAACTTGAGAAAGTACTGTAGTTGTCCGTTCCCTAACGTAGATCTCTATGGAGAAGAACGGGCAAGAAACTCCATGGACACTCTTTTAAATCAAAATATTGTTACAAAATCTTGGTTACATCATTCATGTTGAGATTATACATATATGTGAGAACGATGTAGAAAGACGTGCACATTAAGAGCGTCCAGAGTAAAATAATAAATCAAAAATTTTAAAAATAAAGTAATTAAAATGAACGAACCGTGGCAGCCAAGAGATGTCCAGTCCCAACTGAGAGCCCCGTTCACGAACATGACGCATGTATCGGCGCCAAACAACTCAACCATATTTAAGGGAATTAAATGACCCGACACACCCGCCACCATCAGCGAGACATTTGAGTGAGCATGACATTCTCTCTTAGCCACCAAGGCATATTCAAGTCAATGAAAGATAACTAAATGTAAGTGGTCAGTCTGAAATTCAAGTTTTAGAGGGTCAACTAAGATCATGTTATTCTATGTATGTGAATTCTCAAAAACAAATTAAGGAACATATCCTTGCTGCAAACGAGTTAGTTAATAGGGGTAATAGTCATGCAGACTGTATAGATATGATGACCTTCAACAACACTCAATGTGCATCACAAAGAGAATCCAGCCCGGACACTCTCCTACCTGAGGTAACGGAGGACCCGTCCCGGTTAGGCAGTGTTACGGACTGTATCCCCATTCTAAATTCACCAGATATGGTACAAGGTCTATCACAGGTAGGTCTAATAGATAGTAGTTCTTCCCCTTGTTGTAATTCACACTGTCGCTGCTCTATTATGTTTTCAGATGGTTTAGGAAAAGGGTTAGGAAAGTTAATTAGTAACAATCTGAGTCATTCTTCTCTAAACTATTGTACACCTCAGGCTTCCTATAACCAGATAATAACATCCATAACTCGGCAGGAATTTGATCCTAATACCATACTAACTGTACTTGTAGGTAACAGTTCTAACATTAAACTTGATGATATCACTGACAATGTCACTCAACTGTTAAAACTAAATTGTAAAAGAATAATTCTGTGTGCCTTTCCATACTTTGAGAAATTATCAAGCAGGCGAAATCATTATATCCATAACCTTAACGATCGCATGCATTTGTTGGTTAGTCATTTTAGTGACAGGTTGACATTTTTCGACACCAACAGTTTCGTTCAGAAATTGAAGTCAACTAGGAATGATGCGTACCTGCCTATTAGTTTTAGACGTCAAATAGCACGGCTATTAGCTTTTAATATAAACTCAGACATATGTAGTATGTCGCAGTTTTTTGTAAATAGGTCTACGGATATTAGTAATTATACTAATTGTAATTATACACATATTAGCTTAGATTTAAACTAGTCAGTAAGACAATAGAAGGTACGAGTGACAATTTAGTTAAACCTGTCAGTGTCAACTATGGGGTATCTTCTAGCTCTCAATCAATTAATTGTAATATAGGGGCTGAGCAGAATTCCTTGAAATTGTTTCACCAAAATATTCAGGGATTTTCATCCAAACAATTAGAAATAGAACTATTTTTAGAAAAAACCAAGTTTGATATTATCTGCTTTACTGAACATTGGATGAAAGATTATGAATTAATGCAAATAAATTATGAGAATTACAACATGGGCAGTTGCTATAACCGGAAATCTAAGATGCGTGGGGGTTCATTAATCTTAGTTAAAAATTTTATTAAATCTAAGTCTCGTAATGATATAGTCGATCTATCGGTTGAACATAGCATTGAATTATCTTGTGTTGAGCTAGATAAGCATGTAATAGTGTGCGTTTACAGACCCCCTAATTACCTTAACTACTCTATCTTTGAATCAGTAATGGAAGATGCTTTAGCAAAGCTTGTAACTGGTAATAAACCAATAATTATCTGTGGTGACTTTAATGTTAATATCTTAGAGAATAATGTAAATAGCAGTAGATTTTTAAGTCTCTTTAAATCATTTAATTTGTCAAATGTGTTTTCAGAACCAACTAGAATTACTACAAATACTGCTACATGTATTGATAATGTTTTTTGTTGCTGTGAGTACATAAATAAATTCATCGTAAATTACCTTCCTTCTGATCACAGTGGTCAGACCGTTGCTTTCGCGTCCAATATACAATTACAAAGAATTCAGATTCAATCTAGACAAATAACACCCAGCAATTTAGACAAGTTTAATCATAATTTAATTAGCAAGCTAGGTATACCGGGCCATATTATAAACGATGTAAATGAATTTTATGAAGAATTCTTTTCGGTAGTGCACACCGAGTTTAATAATACTTTAAAAAAGAAATTTAAAACTATTGGCCCAAAGTTTATTTTCAGTGACTGGGCAACACCGGGTATTAGGAAAAGTAGGGAACGATTGTTTGAGCTGTACGGCCTTAAGCCTTACATCAACACAGAATCTTTTATTAAATATGTTGCTACTTATTCGAAAATTTTTAAAAACACTTGCAAGGTAGCCAAATCCTTATTCATTAGCAACAAGATTAAATCAGCCGATAATAAAATAAAGACGGTTTGGAAAATTATCAACAGTGAAACAAATAGAAATAAAAAACTAAATAATGATTTCACACTAGAGACATCACGTGGCCTTGTGAGCTCCAACAATGAAGTTGCTCAAGAATTTGTAAATTTCTTTACCAGTATCCCACTTAAAACTACAGAAACCTTAAAATCCTCACCCTTGCTCTCTATTGATTTATTGAAAGCGAACGTTTCAGCCTGTCCAAATGAGTTTGAATTTCAGCATATAAACCCCACAATAGTCATAAAAGCTTTTAAGCAAATCAAGATCAAATTAACGGAAGATCTATGGGGTATGTCTATCAAAGCTTGTACCTCAATTATTGAGACTGTAGCGCCGTATTTAGCCTTAATATTTAATTTGTGCGTGGATCAAGGGGTCTTCCCGGATCTAATGAAATTCAGTAAGGTAATACCGCTTTTTAAATCTGGGGATAGTAAAGACACCAATAACTATAGGCCCGTATCCGTGTTGCCGGTTTTCAGCAAGGTGTTTGAAAAGATAATGCTCAATCAAATGCTTAACCATTTTAACACCAATAAAATATTGCACGAGCAACAGTATGGTTTCACCAAAGGACGTTGTACAACTGACGCCGGTGTCACTTTATTAAAACACATATTTACTGCGTGGGAAGAGGCACAAGATGCCATAGGAATCTTCTGTGACCTTTCGAAGGCATTTGATTGCGTAAATCACGAAACCCTGATCTTGAAACTTGAGCATTACGGTTTAGGTAAACTTGCGCTTAGTTTAGTAAAATCGTATTTGAATGATAGACAGCAGCAGGTACAAATAAATGGTGTCAATTCAATGGGTTTAAAAGTTAAAATGGGTGTACCACAAGGTTCGATATTGGGTCCCTTCCTCTTTTTAGTATATATTAATGACCTACCTCGTTTATTTAACAACCATCCGCATATGGTGTTGTTTGCTGACGATACTTCTTTAATATTTAGGATAAACAGACGTGCGACTGATCTTGACGACGTAAATAACGCCCTACTGCAGGTCCATAATTGGTTTACCGCTAATAATTTAGTACTAAATGGGAAAAAAACTAAGTGCATTAGATTTGCTCTACCAAATGTCAAAAGTAATGATTGTGACATAATATTGAATCAAGAGAAACTAGAATTTGTCGATAAAACGGTTTTCTTGGGAATCACGCTCGACTCAAGGTTACAATGGGGTCCTCATTTAACATCTCTTGCAGGACGGCTGAGTTCAGCTGCATATGCTGTTAGAAAAATCCGTCAATTTACTGATATTGATACCGCGAGGCTAGTCTATTTTAGTTATTTTCATAGTATTATGTCATACGGTATTTTACTATGGGGACGGGCTGCAGACATCGAGTCTATATTTATTCTGCAGAAAAGAGCCATCAGAGCCATATATGAATTACGTAGACGCGATTCTCTAAGAGAACTGTTTAAGGAAATTAATATCATGACAGTACCTTGTCAATACATCTATGAAAACATCATGTACGTTAGGAAAAATCTGCATTTATTCAGTAAAAGAGGTGACAGACACCATTATAACACTAGAAATAGGGACCAACTAGTTCAGCCAGGTTTCAGGCTTGCTAAAGTAGATTCATCTTTCATGGGGTACTGTTTGAAATGTTACAATAAAATACCTCCCCACATTCTTCAACTGAATGAGACGAAATTTAAATCTTGTATAAAACGCACACTATGTAGGCAAGCATATTATAAGTTGGGGGATTACATTGATGATAAAAATGCTTGGCTAAATGCTGGTCCTGCTCCACAACCATAGTTGCAAACTAATTGATTGTACTGGTCGGGCATTATTTGAGTCTATCGACACGCAAAGAAGAAGAAGAATTGATTCCCATGTTAATGTATTGTGGAAGCTGCAGAAGATTGTAAAAATATACCTACTTGCATTGTATAGATTCCAGTTTTTAGTATTATATAATTGCATAGCATATGTGTGAGTACTTTGTACTGTTCAGCCGCCACTTACATTTAGTTATCTTTCATTGACTTGAATATGCCTTGGTGGCTATGAGAGGATGTCATGCTCACTCAAATGTCTCGCTGATGGTGGCGGGTGTGTCGGGTCACTTAGTTCCCTTAAATATGGTCGAGTTGAATGGTGCCGATACATGCGTCATGTTCGTGAACGGGCGCTATCAGTTGGGACTGGCCATCTCTTGGCTGCCACGGTTCGTTCATTTTAATTACTTTTATTTTATTTTTTTTAATTTTTGATTTATCATTTTACTCTGGACGCTCTTAATGTGCACGTCTTTCTACATCGTTCTCACATATACGTATAATCTCAACATGAATGATGTAACCAAGATTTTGTAACAATATTTTGATTTAAAAGAGTGTCCATGGAGTTTCTTGCCCGTTCTTCTCCATAGAGATCTACGTTAGGGAATGGGCAACTACAGTACTTTCTCAAGTTATTATGCCTTGTGACTGTGACTGTAGCTTTGCTTTTTTTTGTATTTTCGACATTCAAAAGTGCCGTAATGGTCTAATTGAAATAAATGATTTGAGTTTGAGTTTGAGTTTGAGTTTGGTGGCTGAACAGTACAAAGTACTCACACATGTGCTATGCAATTATATAATACTAAAAACTGGAATCTATATAATGCAAGTAGGTATATTTTAACAATCTTCTGCAGCTTCCACAATACATTAACATGGGAATCAATTCTTCTTCTACTTCTTTCCGTGTCGATAGACTCAAATAATGCCCGACCAGTGCAATCAATTAGTTTGCAACTATGGTTGTGGAGCAGGACCAGCATGTAGCCAAGCATTTTTATCATCAATGTAATCCCCCAACTTATAATATGCTTGCCTACATAGTGTGCGTTTTATACAAGATTTAAATTTCGTCTCATTCAGTTGAAGAATGTGGGGAGGTATTTTATTGTAACATTTCAAACAGTACCCCATGAAAGATGAATCTACTTTAGCAAGCCTGAAACCTGGCTGAAAACCTGGCTGAACTAGTTGGTCCCTATTTCTAGTAAAAAAAAAATAATAAAACAAAATTATTGTCAAGTTTATATCCCTACCACAACAGTTTTGTACTAGATGGGCTTCAAAATCATGTAAGATCAATTTAACGTGTTGAGCAAATGTTTAGACAGTAAATCCCGAACAAAAATTTTTGGCCGGAAAAGCCAGTCCACCTTCCTTATATACAACAGGGCGGGTAGGTGGGCAAAATTTTTTCGAGCTACGGTCGCGGTCGAGGTGTCCAGAGACGCGTCTCCGCGCGGGCTAGCTATATGTGGAATAAAAACAGGTAGGTGCCGAAGAAAAATGTTGAGTTTTAAAGCCAAAGTGATTTTTGAAAAAAAATAATTAGGAAAAACAAAAAATTTTGAGGATTTACTGAGAAAATTCGAAAAAAAAAAAATCGAGCAACCGGCGCGTGCGAGGTGTCCAGAGACGCGCCTCCCAGCAAAATAGCTGTATAAGGAATACAACAGGGTAGGTGCCGAAGAAAAATGTTGAGTTTTAAAGCCAAAGTGATTTTTGAAAAAAAATAATTAGGAAAAACAAAAAATTTTGAGGATTTACTGAGAAAATTCGAAAAAAAAAAAATCGAGCAACCGGCGCGTGCGAGGTGTCCAGAGACGCGCCTCCCAGCAAAATAGCTGTATAAGGAATACAACAAGGTAGGTGCCGAAGAAAAATTTTGAGTTTTGGTCAAAAAACCAGTTCTTGAACCAACAAATTTAAAATTTCACCCCACACCCTGGAGACCAAGACACGGATCGCCGACCGGCACTCAGGGATGAAGGGTGCGTGCTATTGCAACTGAAAGCCAAAGTGATTTTTGAAAAAAAAATTAGGAAAAACTAAAAATTTTGAAGATTTACTGCGAAAATTCGAAAAAAACAAATCGAGCATCTTGCGCGTGCGAGGTGTCCAGAGACGCGCCTCCGCGCAAAATAGCTGTATAAGGAATACAACAGGGTAGGTGCCGAAGAAAAATGTTGAGTTTTAAAGCCAAAGTGATTTTTGAAAAAAAATAATTAGGAAAAACAAAAAATTTTGAGGATTTACTGAGAAAATTCGAAAAAAAAAAAATCGAGCAACCGGCGCGTGCGAGGTGTGCAGAGACGCGCCTCCCAGCAAAATAGCTGTATAAGGAATACAACAGGGTAGGTGCCGAAGAAAAATTTTGAGTTTTGGTCAAAAAACCAGTTCTTGAACCAACAAATTTAAAATTTCACCCCACACCCTGGAGACCGAGACACGGATCGCCGACCGGCACTCAGGGATGAAGGGTGCGTGCTATTGCAACTGAAAGCCAAAGTGATTTTGAAAAAAAAAATTAGGAAAAACTAAAAATTTTGAAGATTTACTGAGAAAATTCGAAAAAAAAAAATCGAGCATCTGGCGCGTGCGAGGTGTCCAGAGACGCGCCTCCCAGCAAAATAGCTGTATAAGGAATACAACAAGGTAGGTGCCGAAGAAAAATTTTGAGTTTTGGTCAAAAAACCAGTTCTTGAACCAACAAATTTAAAATTTCACCCCACACCCTGTAGACCAAGACACGGATCGCCGACCGGCACTCAGGGATGAAGGGTGCGTGCTATTGCAACTGAAAGCCAAAGTGATTTTTGAAAAAAAAAATTAGGAAAAACTAAAAATTTTGAAGATTTACTGCGAAAATTCGAAAAAAAAAAATCGAGCATCTTGCGCGTGCGAGGTGTCCAGAGACGCGCCTCCGCGCAAAATAGCTGTATAAGGAATACAACAGGGTAGGTGCCGAAGAAAAATGTTGAGTTTTAAAGCCAAAGTGATTTTTGAAAAAAAATAATTAGGAAAAACAAAAAATTTTGAGGATTTACTGAGAAAATTCGAAAAAAAAAAATCGAGCAACCGGCGCGTGCGAGGTGTCCAGAGACGCGCCTCCCAGCAAATTAGCTGTATAAGGAATACAACAGGGTAGGTGCCGAAGAAAAATTTTGAGTTTTGGTCAAAAAACCAGTTCTTGAACCAACAAATTTAAAATTTCTCCCCACACCCTGGAGACCGAGACACGGATCGCCGACCGGCACTCAGGGATGAAGGGTGCGTGCTATTGCAACTGAAAGCCAAAGTGATTTTGAAAAAAAAAATTAGGAAAAACTAAAAATTTTGAAGATTTACTGAGAAAATTCGAAAAAAAAAAAATCGAGCAACCGGCGCGTGCGAGGTGTCCAGAGACGCGCCTCCCAGCAAAATAGCTGTATAAGGAATACAACAGGGTAGGTGCCGAAGAAAAATGTTGAGTTTTAAAGCCAAAGTGATTTTTGAAAAAAAATAATTAGGAAAAACAAAAAATTTTGAGGATTTACTGAGAAAATTCGAAAAAAAAAAAATCGAGCAACCGGCGCGTGCGAGGTGTCCAGAGACGCGCCTCCCAGCAAAATAGCTGTATAAGGAATACAACAAGGTAGGTGCCGAAGAAAAATTTTGAGTTTTGGTCAAAAAACCAGTTCTTGAACCAACAAATTTAAAATTTCACCCCACACCCTGGAGACCAAGACACGGATCGCCGACCGGCACTCAGGGATGAAGGGTGCGTGCTATTGCAACTGAAAGCCAAAGTGATTTTTGAAAAAAAAAATTAGGAAAAACTAAAAATTTTGAAGATTTACTGCGAAAATTCGAAAAAAAAAAATCGAGCATCTTGCGCGTGCGAGGTGTCCAGAGACGCGCCTCCGCGCAAAATAGCTGTATAAGGAATACAACAGGGTAGGTGCCGAAGAAAAATGTTGAGTTTTAAAGCCAAAGTGATTTTTGAAAAAAAATAATTAGGAAAAACAAAAAAATTTGAGGATTTACTGAGAAAATTCGAAAAAAAAAAAATCGAGCAACCGGCGCGTGCGAGGTGTCCAGAGACGCGCCTCCCAGCAAAATAGCTGTATAAGGAATACAACAGGGTAGGTGCCGAAGAAAAATTTTGAGTTTTGGTCAAAAAACCAGTTCTTGAACCAACAAATTTAAAATTTCACCCCACACCCTGGAGACCGAGACACGGATCGCCGACCGGCACTCAGGGATGAAGGGTGCGTGCTATTGCAACTGAAAGCCAAAGTGATTTTGAAAAAAAAAATTAGGAAAAACTAAAAATTTTGAAGATTTACTGAGAAAATTCGAAAAAAAAAAATCGAGCATCTGGCGCGTGCGAGGTGTCCAGAGACGCGCCTCCCAGCAAAATAGCTGTATAAGGAATACAACAAGGTAGGTGCCGAAGAAAAATTTTGAGTTTTGGTCAAAAAACCAGTTCTTGAACCAACAAATTTAAAATTTCACCCCACACCCTGGAGACCAAGACACGGATCGCCGACCGGCACTTAGGGATGAAGGGTGCGTGCTATTGCAACTGAAAGCCAAAGTGATTTTTGAAAAAAAAAATTAGGAAAAACTAAAAATTTTGA
This sequence comes from Xestia rhomboidea, assembly GCA_963853795.1. Lineage (NCBI taxonomy): Eukaryota > Metazoa > Arthropoda > Insecta > Lepidoptera > Noctuidae > Xestia > Xestia rhomboidea. The sequence continues at coordinate 11,043,509 of OY970785.1, forward strand.
AGATTTACTGCGAAAATTCGAAAAAAAAAAATCGAGCATCTTGCGCGTGCGAGGTGTCCAGAGACGCGCCTCCGCGCAAAATAGCTGTATAAGGAATACAACAGGGTAGGTGCCGAAGAAAAATGTTGAGTTTTAAAGCCAAAGTGATTTTTGAAAAAAAATAATTAGGAAAAACAAAAAATTTTGAGGATTTACTGAGAAAATTCGAAAAAAAAAAAATCGAGCAACCGGCGCGTGCGAGGTGTCCAGAGACGCGCCTCCCAGCAAAATAGCTGTATAAGGAATACAACAGGGTAGGTGCCGAAGAAAAATGTTGAGTTTTAAAGCCAAAGTGATTTTTGAAAAAAAATAATTAGGAAAAACAAAAAATTTTGAGGATTTACTGAGAAAATTCGAAAAAAAAAAAATCGAGCAACCGGCGCGTGCGAGGTGTCCAGAGACGCGCCTCCCAGCAAAATAGCTGTATAAGGAATACAACAAGGTAGGTGCCGAAGAAAAATTTTGAGTTTTGGTCAAAAAACCAGTTCTTGAACCAACAAATTTAAAATTTCACCCCACACCCTGGAGACCAAGACACGGATCGCCGACCGGCACTCAGGGATGAAGGGTGCGTGCTATTGCAACTGAAAGCCAAAGTGATTTTTGAAAAAAAAAATTAGGAAAAACTAAAAATTTTGAAGATTTACTGCGAAAATTCGAAAAAAAAAAATCGAGCATCTTGCGCGTGCGAGGTGTCCAGAGACGCGCCTCCGCGCAAAATAGCTGTATAAGGAATACAACAGGGTAGGTGCCGAAGAAAAATGTTGAGTTTTAAAGCCAAAGTGATTTTTGAAAAAAAATAATTAGGAAAAACAAAAAATTTTGAGGATTTACTGAGAAAATTCGAAAAAAAAAAATCGAGCAACCGGCGCGTGCGAGGTGTCCAGAGACGCGCCTCCCAGCAAAATAGCTGTATAAGGAATACAACAGGGTAGGTGCCGAAGAAAAATTTTGAGTTTTGGTCAAAAAACCAGTTCTTGAACCAACAAATTTAAAATTTCACCCCACACCCTGGAGACCGAGACACGGATCGCCGACCGGCACTCAGGGATGAAGGGTGCGTGCTATTGCAACTGAAAGCCAAAGTGATTTTGAAAAAAAAAATTAGGAAAAACTAAAAATTTTGAAGATTTACTGAGAAAATTCGAAAAAAAAAAATCGAGCAACCGGCGCGTGCGAGGTGTCCAGAGACGCGCCTCCCAGCAAAATAGCTGTATAAGGAATACAACAGGGTAGGTGCCGAAGAAAAATTTTGAGTTTTGGTCAAAAAACCAGTTCTTGAACCAACAAATTTAAAATTTCACCCCACACCCTGGAGACCGAGACACGGATCGCCGACCGGCACTCAGGGATGAAGGGTGCGTGCTATTGCAACTGAAAGCCAAAGTGATTTTGAAAAAAAAAATTAGGAAAAACTAAAAATTTTGAAGATTTACTGAGAAAATTCGAAAAAAAAAAATCGAGCATCTGGCGCGTGCGAGGTGTCCAGAGACGCGCCTCCCAGCAAAATAGCTGTATAAGGAATACAACAAGGTAGGTGCCGAAGAAAAATTTTGAGTTTTGGTCAAAAAACCAGTTCTTGAACCAACAAATTTAAAATTTCACCCCACACCCTGGAGACCAAGACACGGATCGCCGACCGGCACTCAGGGATGAAGGGTGCGTGCTATTGCAACTGAAAGCCAAAGTGATTTTTGAAAAAAAAAATTAGGAAAAACTAAAAATTTTGAAGATTTACTGCGAAAATTCGAAAAAAAAAAATCGAGCATCTTGCGCGTGCGAGGTGTCCAGAGACGCGCCTCCGCGCAAAATAGCTGTATAAGGAATACAACAGGGTAGGTGCCGAAGAAAAATGTTGAGTTTTAAAGCCAAAGTGATTTTTGAAAAAAAATAATTAGGAAAAACAAAAAATTTTGAGGATTTACTGAGAAAATTCGAAAAAAAAAAAATCGAGCAACCGGCGCGTGCGAGGTGTCCAGAGACGCGCCTCCCAGCAAAATAGCTGTATAAGGAATACAACAGGGTAGGTGCCGAAGAAAAATGTTGAGTTTTAAAGCCAAAGTGATTTTTGAAAAAAAATAATTAGGAAAAACAAAAAATTTTGAGGATTTACTGAGAAAATTCGAAAAAAAAAAATCGAGCAACCGGCGCGTGCGAGGTGTCCAGAGACGCGCCTCCCAGCAAAATAGCTGTATAAGGAATACAACAGGGTAGGTGCCGAAGAAAAATTTTGAGTTTTGGTCAAAAAACCAGTTCTTGAACCAACAAATTTAAAATTTCACCCCACACCCTGGAGACCGAGACACGGATCGCCGACCGGCACTCAGGGATGAAGGGTGCGTGCTATTGCAACTGAAAGCCAAAGTGATTTTGAAAAAAAAAATTAGGAAAAACTAAAATTTTGAAGATTTACTGCGAAAATTCGAAAAAAAAAAATCGAGCATCTTGCGCGTGCGAGGTGTCCAGAGACGCGCCTCCGCGCAAAATAGCTGTATAAGGAATACAACAGGGTAGGTGCCGAAGAAAAATGTTGAGTTTTAAAGCCAAAGTGATTTTTGAAAAAAAATAATTAGGAAAAACAAAAAATTTTGAGGATTTACTGAGAAAATTCGAAAAAAAAAAATCGAGCAACCGGCGCGTGCGAGGTGTCCAGAGACGCGCCTCCCAGCAAAATAGCTGTATAAGGAATACAACAGGGTAGGTGCCGAAGAAAAATTTTGAGTTTTGGTCAAAAAACCAGTTCTTGAACCAACAAATTTAAAATTTCACCCCACACCCTGGAGACCGAGACACGGATCGCCGACCGGCACTCAGGGATGAAGGGTGCGTGCTATTGCAACTGAAAGCCAAAGTGATTTTGAAAAAAAAAATTAGGAAAAACTAAAAATTTTGAAGATTTACTGAGAAAATTCGAAAAAAAAAAATCGAGCATCTGGCGCGTGCGAGGTGTCCAGAGACGCGCCTCCCAGCAAAATAGCTGTATAAGGAATACAACAAGGTAGGTGCCGAAGAAAAATTTTGAGTTTTGGTCAAAAAACCAGTTCTTGAACCAACAAATTTAAAATTTCACCCCACACCCTGGAGACCAAGACACGGATCGCCGACCGGCACTCAGGGATGAAGGGTGCGTGCTATTGCAACTGAAAGCCAAAGTGATTTTTGAAAAAAAAAATTAGGAAAAACTAAAAATTTTGAAGATTTACTGCGAAAATTCGAAAAAAAAAAATCGAGCATCTTGCGCGTGCGAGGTGTCCAGAGACGCGCCTCCGCGCAAAATAGCTGTATAAGGAATACAACAGGGTAGGTGCCGAAGAAAAATGTTGAGTTTTAAAGCCAAAGTGATTTTTGAAAAAAAATAATTAGGAAAAACAAAAAATTTTGAGGATTTACTGAGAAAATTCGAAAAAAAAAAAATCGAGCAACCGGTGCGTGCGAGGTGTCCAGAGACGCGCCTCCCAGCAAAATAGCTGTATAAGGAATACAACAGGGTAGGTGCCGAAGAAAAATGTTGAGTTTTAAAGCCAAAGTGATTTTTGAAAAAAAATAATTAGGAAAAACAAAAAATTTTGAGGATTTACTGAGAAAATTCGAAAAAAAAAAAATCGAGCAACCGGCGCGTGCGAGGTGTCCAGAGACGCGCCTCCCAGCAAAATAGCTGTATAAGGAATACAACAAGGTAGGTGCCGAAGAAAAATTTTGAGTTTTGGTCAAAAAACCAGTTCTTGAACCAACAAATTTAAAATTTCACCCCACACCCTGGAGACCAAGACACGGATCGCCGACCGGCACTCAGGGATGAAGGGTGCGTGCTAATGCAACTGAAAGCCAAAGTGATTTTTGAAAAAAAAAATTAGGAAAAACTAAAAATTTTGAAGATTTACTGCGAAAATTCGAAAAAAAAAAATCGAGCATCTTGCGCGTGCGAGGTGTCCAGAGACGCGCCTCCGCGCAAAATAGCTGTATAAGGAATACAACAGGGTAGGTGCCGAAGAAAAATGTTGAGTTTTAAAGCCAAAGTGATTTTTGAAAAAAAATAATTAGGAAAAACAAAAAATTTTGAGGATTTACTGAGAAAATTCGAAAAAAAAAAATCGAGCAACCGGCGCGTGCGAGGTGTCCAGAGACGCGCCTCCCAGCAAAATAGCTGTATAAGGAATACAACAGGGTAGGTGCCGAAGAAAAATTTTGAGTTTTGGTCAAAAAACCAGTTCTTGAACCAACAAATTTAAAATTTCACCCCACACCCTGGAGACCAAGACACGGATCGCCGACCGGCACTCAGGGATGAAGGGTGCGTGCTATTGCAACTGAAAGCCAAAGTGATTTTTGAAAAAAAAAATTAGGAAAAACTAAAAATTTTGAAGATTTACTGCGAAAATTCGAAAAAAAAAAATCGAGCATCTTGCGCGTGCGAGGTGTCCAGAGACGCGCCTCCGCGCAAAATAGCTGTATAAGGAATACAACAGGGTAGGTGCCGAAGAAAAATGTTGAGTTTTAAAGCCAAAGTGATTTTTGAAAAAAAATAATTAGGAAAAACAAAAAATTTTGAGGATTTACTGAGAAAATTCGAAAAAAAAAAAAATCGAGCAACCGGCGCGTGCGAGGTGTCCAGAGACGCGCCTCCCAGCAAAATAGCTGTATAAGGAATACAACAGGGTAGGTGCCGAAGAAAAATTTTGAGTTTTGGTCAAAAAACCAGTTCTTGAACCAACAAATTTAAAATTTCACCCCACACCCTGGAGACCGAGACACGGATCGCCGACCGGCACTCAGGGATGAAGGGTGCGTGCTATTGCAACTGAAAGCCAAAGTGATTTTGAAAAAAAAAATTAGGAAAAACTAAAAATTTTGAAGATTTACTGAGAAAATTCGAAAAAAAAAAAATCGAGCAACCGGCGCGTGCGAGGTGTCCAGAGACGCGCCTCCCAGCAAAATAGCTGTATAAGGAATACAACAGGGTAGGTGCCGAAGAAAAATGTTGAGTTTTAAAGCCAAAGTGATTTTTGAAAAAAAATAATTAGGAAAAACAAAAAATTTTGAGGATTTACTGAGAAAATTCGAAAAAAAAAAAATCGAGCAACCGGCGCGTGCGAGGTGTCCAGAGACGCGCCTCCCAGCAAAATAGCTGTATAAGGAATACAACAAGGTAGGTGCCGAAGAAAAATTTTGAGTTTTGGTCAAAAAACCAGTTCTTGAACCAACAAATTTAAAATTTCACCCCACACCCTGGAGACCAAGACACGGATCGCCGACCGGCACTCAGGGATGAAGGGTGCGTGCTATTGCAACTGAAAGCCAAAGTGATTTTTGAAAAAAAAAATTAGGAAAAACTAAAAATTTTGAAGATTTACTGCGAAAATTCGAAAAAAAAAAAATCGAGCATCTTGCGCGTGCGAGGTGTCCAGAGACGCGCCTCCGCGCAAAATAGCTGTATAAGGAATACAACAGGGTAGGTGCCGAAGAAAAATGTTGAGTTTTAAAGCCAAAGTGATTTTTGAAAAAAAATAATTAGGAAAAACAAAAAATTTTGAGGATTTACTGAGAAAATTCGAAAAAAAAAAATCGAGCAACCGGCGCGTGCGAGGTGTCCAGAGACGCGCCTCCCAGCAAAATAGCTGTATAAGGAATACAACAGGGTAGGTGCCGAAGAAAAATTTTGAGTTTTGGTCAAAAAACCAGTTCTTGAACCAACAACAACAATTAAATTGTCTGCCTTCTGACCATAGCGGACAAACTGTAACTTTTAGGTGTAATATACCCCCATTGCAAAAAGTTCAAATTAAATTTAGACCTATAACTTCTAGCAGATTAAATAGGTATAATATTTCGCTACAAAACAAGTTAAGTGCTATGAGCCTTGACGATATTAATATAAATCAATTGTATGATCGTTTCTTTTCAATAGTTCACACGGAATTCAATAAAACTTTTGAAAAGAAGACAAAAAGTATTTGCCCTAAATTCATATTTAGTGATTGGGCAACTAGAGGTATCCGAAAAAGTAGGGAAAGACTATTTGAGCTTTATGGCCTTAAGCCTTTTATAAACACTGAAACTTTTAACAAGTATGTTGCTAAGTATTCAAAAATTTTTAGAAATACATGCAAGGTTGCTAAAGCCCTGCACATTAGCAACAAGATCAAAACAGCAGAAAATAAAATAAAGACAGTTTGGAAAGTCATAAATAACGAGACTAACAGGAAGAAAATACGCAACACTAGCTACACATTAGATACAGCATGTGGTCCTAAAAGCTCTGATCAGGAAGTAGCTCAAGAATTTGTAAATTTCTTTACCGATGTACCATTAAAAACTACAGAGGCTCTTATTTCCTCACCTGAACTCTCAATTGGTTTATTAAAGGCGAATGTGTCTGGCTGCCTGGCTGAATTTAAATTTAAACACATTAACCCTATGATAGTTATTAAAGCTTTCCGGCAAATAAAAATCAAACTGACCGAAGATCTATGGGGAATGTCTATCAAAGTTTGTACATCCATACTTGAGACTATAGCCCCTTACCTAGCTTTAATTTTTAATTTATGTGTAGACCAAGGAGTTTTCCCTGATTTAATGAAATACAGTAAAGTCATACCTCTTTTCAAATCCGGGGACAGTAAAGACACTAATAATTATAGACCTGTATCGGTTTTACCAGCTTTTAGCAAGGTTTTTGAAAAGGTAATGCTTAATCAAATGCTCTATCATTTTAACACTAACAGAATCTTACATGATCAACAGTATGGTTTCACCAAGGGACGTTGTACAACTGACGCCGGTGTAACCTTATTAAAGCACATATTTACTGCGTGGGAAGAGTCTCAAGACGCCATAGGAATTTTTTGTGACCTCTCCAAAGCGTTTGATTGTGTAAATCACGACACATTACTTTTGAAACTTGAGCATTACGGACTGGGTAAACTTGCACTTAGTTTGGTAAAATCTTATTTGAATGATAGACAACAACATGTTCAAATAAATGGTGTTAATTCACATGGTTTAAAAGTAAAAATGGGGGTTCCACAAGGCTCAATATTGGGTCCTTTCCTTTTTCTAGTATATATAAATGATCTACCCTATTTATTGAAAAACCAACCTCAAAATATGGTGTTATTTGCTGATGACACTTCCTTAATTTTTAAGATAAATAGGCGGGCCCAAAATCTAGATGACGTAAATAATGCCCTACTTCAGGTCCAAAATTGGTTCACAGCAAACAATTTGGTATTAAATGAAAAAAAAACCAAATGCATAAGATTTGCTTTACCGAATGTTAAAAGTAGTGATTGTGATATAGTACTGAATAAAGAGAAACTTGAATTCGTAGATAAAACGGTTTTCCTGGGGATTACGCTTGATTCAAGGCTACAATGGGGTTCTCATTTAACATCTCTTGCGGGGCGGCTAAGTTCAGCAGCATATGCCATTAGAAAAATCCGTCAGTATACTGATGTAGATACCGCTAGACTGGTTTATTTTAGTTACTTTCATAGTATAATGTCTTATGGCATTTTGCTATGGGGACGGGCTGCAGATATTGAGTCTATATTTATTCTGCTGAAAAGAGCCATCAGAGCCATATATAATCTTCGTAGGCGCGATTCTCTAAGGGAACTGTTTAAGGATATTGGCATCATGACAGTACATTGTCAATACATCTACGAAAACATAATGTACGTCAGAAAAAATCTGCACCTTTTTGGTAAAAGGGGTGACAGACATAATTACAGTACTAGAAATAGGGACCAACTAGTTCAGCCAGGCTTCAGACTCGCTAAAGTAGACTCATCTTTCATGGGGTACTGTTTGAGATGCTATAATAAAATTCCACAAAGTATTCTTGAACTGAATGAGACGAAATTTAAAACATGTATTAAACGCACACTATGTAAGCAAGCATATTACAAGTTGAGCGATTATATCGCTGATAAAAATGCTTGGCTCAATGCTGGTCCTGCTCCACAAGGACAGGGGCGCTTAAATTGATAGCATCAAATGGTATTGTTGGAGCTGCTGAAGATTGTACAACTATCTTTGCATTGTATAGATTCAATCTCTTTAGTATTATATAATCGCATAGCCCATATTGTGTGAGTACTATGTACTAGAAAGGTATCATTCACTGGAAACCTACGTCTTTTCTTGACTTGAATGTGCCCTGGCGGTTGAGAATATGTCATGCTCACTCAAAAGTCTCGCTGATGGTGGCGCATGTGTCGGATCATTTAGTTCCCTTCAAAATGGTTGAGTTGAATGGTGCTGATCTATGCGTCATGTCCGTGAACGGGCGCTGTCGGTTGTGACTGGTCATCTCTCAGTTGCCATGGCTTATTTTAATGAATTATTTTAGTTTTTGAATTGTTTTTTTTTTCCTGTTTTGTTTTACTGTGGACACTTTTAACGTGCACATCTTGCTACATTGTTCTCACATAATATTCCATCTCAACATGAATGATGTAACCAAGATTTTGTAACAATATTCTGATTTAAAAGAGTGTCCATGGAGTTTCTTGCCCGTTCTTCTCCATAGAGATCTACGCTAGGGAATGGGCAACTACAGTACTTTCACAGTTTTTATGTCTTGTGACTGGGACTGTAGCTACATTTAATTTTCATCTTTGTTTCGACAATTCAAAAGTGCCTGTAACTGGCTTACTTGAAATAAATGCTTTGATTTTGATTTTGATTTTGAACAAATTTAAAATTTCACCCCACACCCTGGAGACCGAGACACGGATCGCCGACCGGCACTCAGGGATGAAGGGTGCGTGCTATTGCAACTGAAAGCCAAAGTGATTTTGAAAAAAAAAATTAGGAAAAACTAAAAATTTTGAAGATTTACTGAGAAAATTCGAAAAAAAAAATCGAGCATCTGGCGCGTGCGAGGTGTCCAGAGACGCGCCTCCCAGCAAAATAGCTGTATAAGGAATACAACAAGGTAGGTGCCGAAGAAAAATTTTGAGTTTTGGTCAAAAAACCAGTTCTTGAACCAACAAATTTAAAATTTCACCCCACACCCTGGAGACCAAGACACGGATCACCGACCGGCACTCAGGGATGAAGGGTGCGTGCTATTGCAACTGAAAGCCAAAGTGATTTTTGAAAAAAAAAATTAGGAAAAACTAAAAATTTTGAAGATTTACTGCGAAAATTCGAAAAAAAAAAATCGAGCATCTTGCGCGTGCGAGGTGTCCAGAGACGCGCCTCCGCGCAAAATAGCTGTATAAGGAATACAACAGGGTAGGTGCCGAAGAAAAATGTTGAGTTTTAAAGCCAAAGTGATTTTTGAAAAAAAATAATTAGGAAAAACCAAAAATTTTGAGGATTTACTGAGAAAATTCGAAAAAAAAAAAATCGAGCAACCGGCGCGTGCGAGGTGTCCAGAGACGCGCCTCCCAGCAAAATAGCTGTATAAGGAATACAACAAGGTAGGTGCCGAAGAAAAATTTTGAGTTTTGGTCAAAAAACCAGTTCTTGAACCAACAAATTTAAAATTTCACCCCACACCCTGGAGACCAAGACACGGATCGCCGACCGGCACTCAGGGATGAAGGGTGCGTGCTATTGCAACTGAAAGCCAAAGTGATTTTTGTAAAAAAAAATTAGGAAAAACTAAAAATTTTGAAGATTTACTGCGAAAATTCGAAAAAAAAAAATCGAGCATCTTGCGCGTGCGAGGTGTCCAGAGACGCGCCTCCGCGCAAAATAGCTGTATAAGGAATACAACAGGGTAGGTGCCGAAGAAAAATGTTGAGTTTTAAAGCCAAAGTGATTTTTGAAAAAAAATAATTAGAAAAAACAAAAAATTTTGAGGATTTACTGAGAAAATTCGAAAAAAAAAAATCGAGCAACCGGCGCGTGCGAGGTGTCCAGAGACGCGCCTCCCAGCAAAATAGCTGTATAAGGAATACAACAGGGTAGGTGCCGAAGAAAAATTTTGAGTTTTGGTCAAAAAACCAGTTCTTGAACCAACAAATTTAAAATTTCACCCCACACCCTGGAGACCGAGACACGGATCGCCGACCGGCACTCAGGGATGAAGGGTGCGTGCTATTGCAACTGAAAGCCAAAGTGATTTTGAAAAAAAAAATTAGGAAAAACTAAAAATTTTGAAGATTTACTGAGAAAATTCGAAAAAAAAAAATCGAGCATCTGGCGCGTGCGAGGTGTCCAGAGACGCGCCTCCCAGCAAAATAGCTGTATAAGGAATACAACAAGGTAGGTGCCGAAGAAAAATTTTGAGTTTTGGTCAAAAAACCAGTTCTTGAACCAACAAATTTAAAATTTCACCCCACACCCTGGAGACCAAGACACGGATCGCCGACCGGCACTCAGGGATGAAGGGTGCGTGCTATTGCAACTGAAAGCCAAAGTGATTTTTGAAAAAAAAAATTAGGAAAAACTAAAAATTTTGAAGATTTACTGCGAAAATTCGAAAAAAAAAAATCGAGCATCTTGCGCGTGCGAGGTGTCCAGAGACGCGCCTCCGCGCAAAATAGCTGTATAAGGAATACAACAGGGTAGGTGCCGAAGAAAAATGTTGAGTTTTAAAGCCAAAGTTATTTTTGAAAAAAAATAATAAGGAAAAACAAAAAATTTTGAGGATTTACTGAGAAAATTCGAAAAAAAAAAATCGAGCAACCGGCGCGTGCGAGGTGTCCAGAGACGCGCCTCCCAGCAAAATAGCTGTATAAGGAATACAACAGGGTAGGTGCCGAAGAAAAATTTTGAGTTTTGGTCAAAAAACCAGTTCTTGAACCAACAAATTTAAAATTTCACCCCACACCCTGGAGACCGAGACACGGATCGCCGACCGGCACTCAGGGATGAAGAGTGCGTGCTATTGCAACTGAAAGCCAAAGTGATTTTGAAAAAAAAAATTAGGAAAAACTAAAAATTTTGAAGATTTACTGAGAAAATTCGAAAAAAAAAAAATCGAGCAACCGGCGCGTGCGAGGTGTCCAGAGACGCGCCTCCCAGCAAAATAGCTGTATAAGGAATACAACAGGGTAGGTGCCGAAGAAAAATGTTGAGTTTTAAAGCCAAAGTGATTTTTGAAAAAAAATAATTAGGAAAAACAAAAAATTTTGAGGATTTACTGAGAAAATTCGAAAAAAAAAAATCGAGCAACCGGCGCGTGCGAGGTGTCCAGAGACGCGCCTCCCAACAAAATAGCTGTATAAGGAATACAACAGGGTAGGTGCCGAAGAAAAATTTTGAGTTTTGGTCAAAAAACCAGTTCTTGAACCAACAAATTTAAAATTTCACCCCACACCCTGGAGACCGAGACACGGATCGCCGACCGGCACTCAGGGATGAAGGGTGCGTGCTATTGCAACTGAAAGCCAAAGTGATTTTGAAAAAAAAAATTAGGGAAAACTAAAAATTTTGAAGATTTACTGAGAAAATTCGAAAAAAAAAAATCGAGCATCTGGCGCGTGCGAGGTGTCCAGAGACGCGCCTCCCAGCAAAATAGCTGTATAAGGAATACAACAAGGTAGGTGCCGAAGAAAAATTTTGAGTTTTGGTCAAAAAACCAGTTCTTGAACCAACAAATTTAAAATTTCACCCCACACCCTGGAGACCAAGACACGGATCGCCGACCGGCACTCAGGGATGAAGGGTGCGTGCTATTGCAACTGAAAGCCAAAGTGATTTTTGAAAAAAAAAATTAGGAAAAACTAAAAATTTTGAAGATTTACTGCGAAAATTCGAAAAAAAAAAATCGAGCATCTTGCGCGTGCGAGGTGTCCAGAGACGCGCCTCCGCGCAAAATAGCTGTATAAGGAATACAACAGGGTAGGTGCCGAAGAAAAATGTTGAGTTTTAAAGCCAAAGTGATTTTTGAAAAAAAATAATTAGGAAAAACAAAAAATTTTGAGGATTTACTGAGAAAATTCGAAAAAAAAAAATCGAGCAACCGGCGCGTGCGAGGTGTCCAGAGACGCGCCTCCCAGCAAAATAGCTGTATAAGGAATACAACAGGGTAGGTGCCGAAGAAAAATTTTGAGTTTTGGTCAAAAAACCAGTTCTTGAACCAACAAATTTAAAATTTCACCCCACACCCTGGAGACCGAGACACGGATCGCCGACCGGCACTCAGGGATGAAGGGTGCGTGCTATTGCAACTGAAAGCCAAAGTGATTTTGAAAAAAAAAATTAGGAAAAACTAAAAATTTTGAAGATTTACTGAGAAAATTCGAAAAAAAAAAATCGAGCATCTGGCGCGTGCGAGGTGTCCAGAGACGCGCCTCCCAGCAAAATAGCTGTATAAGGAATACAACAAGGTAGGTGCCGAAGAAAAATTTTGAGTTTTGGTCAAAAAACCAGTTCTTGAACCAACAAATTTAAAATTTCACCCCACACCCTGGAGACCAAGACACGGATCGCCGACCGGCACTCAGGGATGAAGGGTGCGTGCTATTGCAACTGAAAGCCAAAGTGATTTTTGAAAAAAAAAAATAGGAAAAACTAAAAATTTTGAAGATTTACTGCGAAAATTCGAAAAAAACAAATCGAGCATCTTGCGCGTGCGAGGTGTCCAGAGACGCGCCTCCGCGCAAAATAGCTGTATAAGGAATACAACAGGGTAGGTGCCGAAGAAAAATGTTGAGTTTTAAAGCCAAAGTGATTTTTGAAAAAAAATAATTAGGAAAAACAAAAAATTTTGAGGATTTACTGAGAAAATTCGAAAAAAAAAAAATCGAGCAACCGGCGCGTGCGAGGTGTCCAGAGACGCGCCTCCCAGCAAAATAGCTGTATAAGGAATACAACAGGGTAGGTGCCGAAGAAAAATTTTGAGTTTTGGTCAAAAAACCAGTTCTTGAACCAACAAATTTAAAATTTCACCCCACACCCTGGAGACCGAGACACGGATCGCCGACCGGCACTCAGGGATGAAGGGTGCGTGCTATTGCAACTGAAAGCCAAAGTGATTTTGAAAAAAAAAATTAGGAAAAACTAAAAATTTTGAAGATTTACTGAGAAAATTCGAAAAAAAAAAATCGAGCATCTGGCGCGTGCGAGGTGTCCAGAGACGCGCCTCCCAGCAAAATAGCTGTATAAGGAATACAACAAGGTAGGTGCCGAAGAAAAATTTTGAGTTTTGGTCAAAAAACCAGTTCTTGAACCAACAAATTTAAAATTTCACCCCACACCCTGGAGACCAAGACACGGATCGCCGACCGGCACTCAGGGATGAAGGGTGCGTGCTATTGCAACTGAAAGCCAAAGTGATTTTTGAAAAAAAAAATTAGGAAAAACTAAAAATTTTGAAGATTTACTGCGAAAATTCGAAAAAAAAAAATCGAGCATCTTGCGCGTGCGAGGTGTCCAGAGACGCGCCTCCGCGCAAAATAGCTGTATAAGGAATACAACAGGGTAGGTGCCGAAGAAAAATGTTGAGTTTTAAAGCCAAAGTTATTTTTGAAAAAAAATAATTAGGAAAAACAAAAAATTTTGAGGATTTACTGAGAAAATTCGAAAAAAAAAAATCGAGCAACCGGCGCGTGCGAGGTGTCCAGAGACGCGCCTCCCAGCAAAATAGCTGTATAAGGAATACAACAGGGTAGGTGCCGAAGAAAAATTTTGAGTTTTGGTCAAAAAACCAGTTCTTGAACCAACAAATTTAAAATTTCACCCCACACCCTGGAGACCGAGACACGGATTGCCGACCGGCACTCAGGGATGAAGAGTGCGTGCTATTGCAACTGAAAGCCAAAGTGATTTTGAAAAAAAAAATTAGGAAAAACTAAAAATTTTGAAGATTTACTGAGAAAATTCGAAAAAAAAAAAATCGAGCAACCGGCGCGTGCGAGGTGTCCAGAGACGCGCCTCCCAGCAAAATAGCTGTATAAGGAATACAACAGGGTAGGTGCCGAAGAAAAATGTTGAGTTTTAAAGCCAAAGTGATTTTTGAAAAAAAATAATTAGGAAAAACAAAAAATTTTGAGGATTTACTGAGAAAATTCGAAAAAAAAAAAATCGAGCAACCGGCGCGTGCGAGGTGTCCAGAGACGCGCCTCCCAGCAAAATAGCTGTATAAGGAATACAACAAGGTAGGTGCCGAAGAAAAATTTTGAGTTTTGTTCAAAAAACCAGTTCTTGAACCAACAAATTTAAAATTTCACCCCACACCCTGGAGACCAAGACACGGATCGCCGACCGGCACTCAGGGATGAAGGGTGCGTGCTATTGCAACTGAAAGCCAAAGTGATTTTTGAAAAAAAAAATTAGGAAAAACTAAAAATTTTGAAGATTTACTGCGAAAATTCGAAAAAAAAAAATCGAGCATCTTGCGCGTGCGAGGTGTCCAGAGACGCGCCTCCGCGCAAAATAGCTGTATAAGGAATACAACAGGGTAGGTGCCGAAGAAAAATGTTGAGTTTTAAAGCCAAAGTGATTTTTGAAAAAAAATAATTAGGAAAAACAAAAAATTTTGAGGATTTACTGAGAAAATTCGAAAAAAAAAAATCGAGCAACCGGCGCGTGCGAGGTGTCCAGAGACGCGCCTCCCAGCAAAATAGCTGTATAAGGAATACAACAGGGTAGGTGCCGAAGAAAAATGTTGAGTTTTAAAGCCAAAGTGATTTTTGAAAAAAAATAATTAGGAAAAACAAAAAATTTTGAGGATTTACTGAGAAAATTCGAAAAAAAAAAAATCGAGCAACCGGCGCGTGCGAGGTGTCCAGAGACGCGCCTCCCAGCAAAATAGCTGTATAAGGAATACAACAAGGTAGGTGCCGAAGAAAAATTTTGAGTTTTGGTCAAAAAACCAGTTCTTGAACCAACAAATTTAAAATTTCACCCCACACCCTGGAGACCAAGACACGGATCGCCGACCGGCACTCAGGGATGAAGGGTGCGTGCTATTGCAACTGAAAGCCAAAGTGATTTTTGAAAAAAAAAATTAGGAAAAACTAAAAATTTTGAAGATTTACTGCGAAAATTCGAAAAAAAAAAATCGAGCATCTTGCGCGTGCGAGGTGTCCAGAGACGCGCCTCCGCGCAAAATAGCTGTATAAGGAATACAACAGGGTAGGTGCCGAAGAAAAATGTTGAGTTTTAAAGCCAAAGTGATTTTTGAAAAAAAATAATTAGGAAAAACAAAAAATTTTGAGGATTTACTGAGAAAATTCGAAAAAAAAAAAATCGAGCAACCGGCGCGTGCGAGGTGTCCAGAGACGCGCCTCCCAGCAAAATAGCTGTATAAGGAATACAACAGGGTAGGTGCCGAAGAAAAATGTTGAGTTTTAAAGCCAAAGTGATTTTTGAAAAAAAATAATTAGGAAAAACAAAAAATTTTGAGGATTTACTGAGAAAATTCGAAAAAAAAAAAATCGAGCAACCGGCGCGTGCGAGGTGTCCAGAGACGCGCCTCCCAGCAAAATAGCTGTATAAGGAATACAACAAGGTAGGTGCCGAAGAAAAATTTTGAGTTTTGGTCAAAAAACCAGTTCTTGAACCAACAAATTTAAAATTTCACCCCACACCCTGGAGACCAAGACACGGATCGCCGACCGGCACTCAGGGATGAAGGGTGCGTGCTATTGCAACTGAAAGCCAAAGTGATTTTTGAAAAAAAAAATTAGGAAAAACTAAAAATTTTGAAGATTTACTGCGAATATTCGAAAAAAAAAAATCGAGCATCTTGCGCGTGCGAGGTGTCCAGAGACGCGCCTCCGCGCAAAATAGCTGTATAAGGAATACAACAGGGTAGGTGCCGAAGAAAAATGTTGAGTTTTAAAGCCAAAGTGATTTTTGAAAAAAAATAATTAGGAAAAACAAAAAATTTTGAGGATTTACTGAGAAAATTCGAAAAAAAAAAATCGAGCAACCGGCGCGTGCGAGGTGTCCAGAGACGCGCCTCCCAGCAAAATAGCTGTATAAGGAATACAACAGGGTAGGTGCCGAAGAAAAATTTTGAGTTTTGGTCAAAAAACCAGTTCTTGAACCAACAAATTTAAAATTTCACCCCACACCCTGGAGACCAAGACACGGATCGCCGACCGGCACTCAGGGATGAAAGGTGCGTGCTATTGCAACTGAAAGCCAAAGTGATTTTTGAAAAAAAAAATTAGGAAAAACTAAAAATTTTGAAGATTTACTGCGAAAATTCGAAAAAAAAAAATCGAGCATCTTGCGCGTGCGAGGTGTCCAGAGACGCGCCTCCGCGCAAAATAGCTGTATAAGGAATACAACAGGGTAGGTGCCGAAGAAAAATGTTGAGTTTTAAAGCCAAAGTGATTTTTGAAAAAAAATAATTAGGAAAAACAAAAAATTTTGAGGATTTACTGAGAAAATTCGAAAAAAAAAAAATCGAGCAACCGGCGCGTGCGAGGTGTCCAGAGACGCGCCTCCCAGCAAAATAGCTGTATAAGGAATACAACAGGGTAGGTGCCGAAGAAAAATTTAGAGTTTTGGTCAAAAAACCAGTTCTTGAACCAACAAATTTAAAATTTCACCCCACACCCTGGAGACCGAGACACGGATCGCCGACCGGCACTCAGGGATGAAGGGTGCGTGCTATTGCAACTGAAAGCCAAAGTGATTTTGAAAAAAAAAATTAGGAAAAACTAAAAATTTTGAAGATTTACTGAGAAAATTCGAAAAAAAAAAATCGAGCATCTGGCGCGTGCGAGGTGTCCAGAGACGCGCCTCCCAGCAAAATAGCTGTATAAGGAATACAACAAGGTAGGTGCCGAAGAAAAATTTTGAGTTTTGGTCAAAAAACCAGTTCTTGAACCAACAAATTTAAAATTTCACCCCACACCCTGGAGACCAAGACACGGATCGCCGACCGGCACTCAGGGATGAAGGGTGCGTGCTATTGCAACTGAAAGCCAAAGTGATTTTTGAAAAAAAAAATTAGGAAAAACTAAAAATTTTGAAGATTTACTGCGAAAATTCGAAAAAAACAAATCGAGCATCTTGCGCGTGCGAGGTGTCCAGAGACGCGCCTCCGCGCAAAATAGCTGTATAAGGAATACAACAGGGTAGGTGCCGAAGAAAAATGTTGAGCTTTAAAGCCAAAGTGATTTTTGAAAAAAAATAATTAGGAAAAACAAAAAATTTTGAGGATTTACTGAGAAAATTCGAAAAAAAAAAAATCGAGCAACCGGCGCGTGCGAGGTGTCCAGAGACGCGCCTCCCAGCAAAATAGCTGTATAAGGAATACAACAGGGTAGGTGCCGAAGAAAAATTTTGAGTTTTGGTCAAAAAACCAGTTCTTGAACCAACAAATTTAAAATTTCACCCCACACCCTGGAGACCGAGACACGGATCGCCGACCGGCACTCAGGGATGAAGGGTGCGTGCTATTGCAACTGAAAGCCAAAGTGATTTTGAAAAAAAAAATTAGGAAAAACTAAAAATTTTGAAGATTTACTGAGAAAATTCGAAAAAAAAAAATCGAGCATCTGGCGCGTGCGAGGTGTCCAGAGACGCGCCTCCCAGCAAAATAGCTGTATAAGGAATACAACAAGGTAGGTGCCGAAGAAAAATTTTGAGTTTTGGTCAAAAAACCAGTTCTTGAACCAACAATTTTTTTAAATTTCACCCCACACCCTGGAGACCAAGACACGGATCGCCGACCGGCACTCAGGGATGAAGGGTGCGTGCTATTGCAACTGAAAGCCAAAGTGATTTTTGAAAAAAAAAATTAGGAAAAACTAAAAATTTTGAAGATTTACTGCGAAAATTCGAAAAAAAAAAATCGAGCATCTTGCGCGTGCGAGGTGTCCAGAGACGCGCCTCCGCGCAAAATAGCTGTATAAGGAATACAACAGGGTAGGTGCCGAAGAAAAATGTTGAGTTTTAAAGCCAAAGTGATTTTTGAAAAAAAATAATTAGGAAAAACAAAAAATTTTGAGGATTTACTGAGAAAATTCGAAAAAAAAAAATCGAGCAACCGGCGCGTGCGAGGTGTCCAGAGACGCGCCTCCCAGCAAAATAGCTGTATAAGGAATACAACAGGGTAGGTGCCGAAGAAAAATTTTGAGTTTTGGTCAAAAAACCAGTTCTTGAACCAACAAATTTAAAATTTCACCCCACACCCTGGAGACCGAGACACGGATCGCCGACCGGCACTCAGGGATGAAGGGTGCGTGCTATTGCAACTGAAAGCCAAAGTGATTTTAAAAAAAAATTAGGAAAAACTAAAAATTTTGAGGATTTACTGAGAAAATTCGAAAAAAAAAAAATCGAGCAACCGGCGCGTGCGAGGTGTCCAGAGACGCGCCTCCCAGCAAAATAGCTGTATAAGGAATACAACAAGGTAGGTGCCGAAGAAAAATTTTGAGTTTTGGTCAAAAAACCAGTTCTTGAACCAACAAATTTAAAATTTCACCCCACACCCTGGAGACCAAGACACGGATCGCCGACCGGCACTCAGGGATGAAGGGTGCGTGCTATTGCAACTGAAAGCCAAAGTGATTTTTGAAAAAAAAAATTAGGAAAAACTAAAAATTTTGAAGATTTACTGCGAAAATTCGAAAAAAAAAAATCGAGCATCTTGCGCGTGCGAGGTGTCCAGAGACGCGCCTCCGCGCAAAATAGCTGTATAAGGAATACAACAGGGTAGGTGCCGAAGAAAAATGTTGAGTTTTAAAGCCAAAGTGATTTTTGAAAAAAAATAATTAGGAAAAACAAAAAAATTTGAGGATTTACTGAGAAAATTCGAAAAAAAAAAATCGAGCAACCGGCGCGTGCGAGGTGTCCAGAGACGCGCCTCCCAGCAAAATAGCTGTATAAGGAATACAACAGGGTAGGTGCCGAAGAAAAATTTTGAGTTTTGGTCAAAAAACCAGTTCTTGAACCAACAAATTTAAAATTTCACCCCACACCCTGGAGACCGAGACACGGATCGCCGACCAGCACTCAGGGATGAAGGGTGCGTGCTATTGCAACTGAAAGCCAAAGTGATTTTGAAAAAAAAAATTAGGAAAAACTAAAAATTTTGAAGATTTACTGAGAAAATTCGAAAAAAAAAAATCGAGCATCTGGCGCGTGCGAGGTGTCCAGAGACGCGCCTCCCAGCAAAATAGCTGTATAAGGAATACAACAAGGTAGGTGCCGAAGAAAAATTTTGAGTTTTGGTCAAAAAACCAGTTCTTGAACCAACAAATTTAAAATTTCACCCCACACCCTGGAGACCAAGACACGGATCGCCGACCGGCACTCAGGGATGAAGGGTGCGTGCTATTGCAACTGAAAGCCAAAGTGATTTTTGAAAAAAAAAATTAGGAAAAACTAAAAATTTTGAAGATTTACTGCGAAAATTCGAAAAAAACAAATCGAGCATCTTGCGCGTGCGAGGTGTCCAGAGACGCGCCTCCGCGCAAAATAGCTGTATAAGGAATACAACAGGGTAGGTGCCGAAGAAAAATGTTGAGCTTTAAAGCCAAAGTGATTTTTGAAAAAAAATAATTAGGAAAAACAAAAAATTTTGAGGATTTACTGAGAAAATTCGAAAAAAAAAAAATCGAGCAACCGGCGCGTGCGAGGTGTCCAGAGACGCGCCTCCCAGCAAAATAGCTGTATAAGGAATACAACAGGGTAGGTGCCGAAGAAAAATTTTGAGTTTTGGTCAAAAAACCAGTTCTTGAACCAACAAATTTAAAATTTCACCCCACACCCTGGAGACCGAGACACGGATCGCCGACCGGCACTCAGGGATGAAGGGTGCGTGCTATTGCAACTGAAAGCCAAAGTGATTTTGAAAAAAAAAATTAGGAAAAACTAAAAATTTTGAAGATTTACTGAGAAAATTCGAAAAAAAAAAATCGAGCATCTGGCGCGTGCGAGGTGTCCAGAGACGCGCCTCCCAGCAAAATAGCTGTATAAGGAATACAACAAGGTAGGTGCCGAAGAAAAATTTTGAGTTTTGGTCAAAAAACCAGTTCTTGAACCAACAATTTTTTTAAATTTCACCCCACACCCTGGAGACCAAGACACGGATCGCCGACCGGCACTCAGGGATGAAGGGTGCGTGCTATTGCAACTGAAAGCCAAAGTGATTTTTGAAAAAAAAAATTAGGAAAAACTAAAAATTTTGAAGATTTACTGCGAAAATTCGAAAAAAAAAAATCGAGCATCTTGCGCGTGCGAGGTGTCCAGAGACGCGCCTCCGCGCAAAATAGCTGTATAAGGAATACAACAGGGTAGGTGCCGAAGAAAAATGTTGAGTTTTAAAGCCAAAGTGATTTTTGAAAAAAAATAATTAGGAAAAACAAAAAATTTTGAGGATTTACTGAGAAAATTCGAAAAAAAAAAATCGAGCAACCGGCGCGTGCGAGGTGTCCAGAGACGCGCCTCCCAGCAAAATAGCTGTATAAGGAATACAACAGGGTAGGTGCCGAAGAAAAATTTTGAGTTTTGGTCAAAAAACCAGTTCTTGAACCAACAAATTTAAAATTTCACCCCACACCCTGGAGACCGAGACACGGATCGCCGACCGGCACTCAGGGATGAAGGGTGCGTGCTATTGCAACTGAAAGCCAAAGTGATTTTAAAAAAAAATTAGGAAAAACTAAAAATTTTGAGGATTTACTGAGAAAATTCGAAAAAAAAAAAATCGAGCAACCGGCGCGTGCGAGGTGTCCAGAGACGCGCCTCCCAGCAAAATAGCTGTATAAGGAATACAACAAGGTAGGTGCCGAAGAAAAATTTTGAGTTTTGGTCAAAAAACCAGTTCTTGAACCAACAAATTTAAAATTTCACCCCACACCCTGGAGACCAAGACACGGATCGCCGACCGGCACTCAGGGATGAAGGGTGCGTGCTATTGCAACTGAAAGCCAAAGTGATTTTTGAAAAAAAAAATTAGGAAAAACTAAAAATTTTGAAGATTTACTGCGAAAATTCGAAAAAAAAAAATCGAGCATCTTGCGCGTGCGAGGTGTCCAGAGACGCGCCTCCGCGCAAAATAGCTGTATAAGGAATACAACAGGGTAGGTGCCGAAGAAAAATGTTGAGTTTTAAAGCCAAAGTGATTTTTGAAAAAAAATAATTAGGAAAAACAAAAAAATTTGAGGATTTACTGAGAAAATTCGAAAAAAAAAAATCGAGCAACCGGCGCGTGCGAGGTGTCCAGAGACGCGCCTCCCAGCAAAATAGCTGTATAAGGAATACAACAGGGTAGGTGCCGAAGAAAAATTTTGAGTTTTGGTCAAAAAACCAGTTCTTGAACCAACAAATTTAAAATTTCACCCCACACCCTGGAGACCGAGACACGGATCGCCGACCAGCACTCAGGGATGAAGGGTGCGTGCTATTGCAACTGAAAGCCAAAGTGATTTTGAAAAAAAAAATTAGGAAAAACTAAAAATTTTGAAGATTTACTGAGAAAATTCGAAAAAAAAAAATCGAGCATCTGGCGCGTGCGAGGTGTCCAGAGACGCGCCTCCCAGCAAAATAGCTGTATAAGGAATACAACAAGGTAGGTGCCGAAGAAAAATTTTGAGTTTTGGTCAAAAAACCAGTTCTTGAACCAACAAATTTAAAATTTCACCCCACACCCTGGAGACCAAGACACGGATCGCCGACCGGCACTCAGGGATGAAGGGTGCGTGCTATTGCAACTGAAAGCCAAAGTGATTTTTGAAAAAAAAAATTAGGAAAAACTAAAAATTTTGAAGATTTACTGCGAAAATTCGAAAAAAAAAAATCGAGCATCTTGCGCGTGCGAGGTGTCCAGAGACGCGCCTCCGCGCAAAATAGCTGTATAAGGAATACAACAGGGTAGGTGCCGAAGAAAAATGTTGAGTTTTAAAGCCAAAGTGATTTTTGAAAAAAAATAATTAGGAAAAACAAAAAATTTTGAGGATTTACTGAGAAAATTCGAAAAAAAAAAATCGAGCAACCGGCGCGTGCGAGGTGTCCAGAGACGCGCCTCCCAGCAAAATAGCTGTATAAGGAATACAACAAGGTAGGTGCCGAAGAAAAATTTTGAGTTTTGGTCAAAAAACCAGTTCTTGAACCAACAAATTTAAAATTTCACCCCACACCCTGGAGACCAAGACACGGATCGCCGACCGGCACTCAGGGATGAAGGGTGCGTGCTATTGCAACTGAAAGCCAAAGTGATTTTTGAAAAAAAAAATTAGGAAAAACTAAAAATTTTGAAGATTTACTGAGAAAATTCGAAAAAAAAAAATCGAGCATCTGGCGCGTGCGAGGTGTCCAGAGACGCGCCTCCCAGCAAAATAGCTGTATAAGGAATACAACAAGGTAGGTGCCGAAGAAAAATTTTGAGTTTTGGTCAAAAAACCAGTTCTTGAACCAACAAATTTAAAATTTCACCCCACACCCTGGAGACCAAGACACGGATCGCCGACCGGCACTCAGGGATGAAGGGTGCGTGCTATTGCAACTGAAAGCCAAAGTGATTTTTGAAAAAAAAAATAGGAAAAACTAAAAATTTTGAAGATTTACTGCGAAAATTCGAAAAAAACAAATCGAGCATCTTGCGCGTGCGAGGTGTCCAGAGACGCGCCTCCGCGCAAAATAGCTGTACAAGGAATACAACAGGGTAGGTGCCGAAGAAAAATGTTGAGTTTTAAAGCCAAAGTGATTTTTGAAAAAAAATAATTAGGAAAAACAAAAAATTTTGAGGATTTACTGAGAAAATTCGAAAAAAAAAAAATCGAGCAACCGGCGCGTGCGAGGTGTCCAGAGACGCGCCTCCCAGCAAAATAGCTGTATAAGGAATACAACAGGGTAGGTGCCGAAGAAAAATTTTGAGTTTTGGTCAAAAAACCAGTTCTTGAACCAACAAATTTAAAATTTCACCCCACACCCTGGAGACCGAGACACGGATCGCCGACCGGCACTCAGGGATGAAGGGTGCGTGCTATTGCAACTGAAAGCCAAAGTGATTTTGAAAAAAAAAATTAGGAAAAACTAAAAATTTTGAAGATTTACTGAGAAAATTCGAAAAAAAAAAAATCGAGCAACCGGCGCGTGCGAGGTGTCCAGAGACGCGCCTCCCAGCAAAATAGCTGTATAAGGAATACAACAGAGTAGGTGCCGAAGAAAAATGTTGAGTTTTAAAGCCAAAGTGATTTTTGAAAAAAAATAATTAGGAAAAACAAAAAATTTTGAGGATTTACTGAGAAAATTCGAAAAAAAAAAAATCGAGCAACCGGCGCGTGCGAGGTGTCCAGAGACGCGCCTCCCAGCAAAATAGCTGTATAAGGAATACAACAGGGTAGGTGCCGAAGAAAAATGTTGAGTTTTAAAGCCAAAGTGATTTTTGAAAAAAAATAATTAGGAAAAACAAAAAATTTTGAGGATTTACTGAGAAAATTCGAAAAAAAAAAATCGAGCAACCGGCGCGTGCGAGGTGTCCAGAGACGCGCCTCCCAGCAAAATAGCTGTATAAGGAATACAACAAGGTAGGTGCCGAAGAAAAATTTTGAGTTTTGTTCAAAAAACCAGTTCTTGAACCAACAAATTTAAAATTTCACCCCACACCCTGGAGACCAAGACACGGATCGCCGACCGGCACTCAGGGATGAAGGGTGCGTGCTATTGCAACTGAAAGCCAAAGTGATTTTTGAAAAAAAAAATTAGGAAAAACTAAAAATTTTGAAGATTTACTGCGAAAATTCGAAAAAAAAAAATCGAGCATCTTGCGCGTGCGAGGTGTCCAGAGACGCGCCTCCGCGCAAAATAGCTGTATAAGGAATACAACAGGGTAGGTGCCGAAGAAAAATGTTGAGTTTTAAAGCCAAAGTGATTTTTGAAAAAAAATAATTAGGAAAAACAAAAAATTTTGAGGATTTACTGAGAAAATTCGAAAAAAAAAAAATCGAGCAACCGGCGCGTGCGAGGTGTCCAGAGACGCGCCTCCCAGCAAAATAGCTGTATAAGGAATACAACAGGGTAGGTGCCGAAGAAAAATGTTGAGTTTTAAAGCCAAAGTGATTTTTGAAAAAAAATAATTAGGAAAAACAAAAAATTTTGAGGATTTACTGAGAAAATTCGAAAAAAAAAAAATCGAGCAACCGGCGCGTGCGAGGTGTCCAGAGACGCGCCTCCCAGCAAAATAGCTGTATAAGGAATACAACAAGGTAGGTGCCGAAGAAAAATTTTGAGTTTTGGTCAAAAAACCAGTTCTTGAACCAACAAATTTAAAATTTCACCCCACACCCTGGAGACCAAGACACGGATCGCCGACCGGCACTCAGGGATGAAGGGTGCGTGCTATTGCAACTGAAAGCCAAAGTGATTTTTGAAAAAAAAAATTAGGAAAAACTAAAAATTTTGAAGATTTACTGCGAAAATTCGAAAAAAAAAAAATCGAGCATCTTGCGCGTGCGAGGTGTCCAGAGACGCGCCTCCGCGCAAAATAGCTGTATAAGGAATACAACAGGGTAGGTGCCGAAGAAAAATGTTGAGTTTTAAAGCCAAAGTGATTTTTGAAAAAAAATAATTAGGAAAAACAAAAAATTTTGAGGATTTACTGAGAAAATTCGAAAAAAAAAAATCGAGCAACCGGCGCGTGCGAGGTGTCCAGAGACGCGCCTCCCAGCAAAATAGCTGTATAAGGAATACAACAGGGTAGGTGCCGAAGAAAAATTTTGAGTTTTGGTCAAAAAACCAGTTCTTGAACCAACAAATTTAAAATTTCACCCCACACCCTGGAGACCGAGACACGGATCGCCGACTGGCACTCAGGGATGAAGGGTGCGTGCTATTGCAACTGAAAGCCAAAGTGATTTTGAAAAAAAAAATTAGGAAAAACTAAAAATTTTGAAGATTTACTGAGAAAATTCGAAAAAAAAAAATCGAGCATCTGGCGCGTGCGAGGTGTCCAGAGACGCGCCTCCCAGCAAAATAGCTGTATAAGGAATACAACAAGGTAGGTGCCGAAGAAAAATTTTGAGTTTTGGTCAAAAAACCAGTTCTTGAACCAACAAATTTAAAATTTCACCCCACACCCTGGAGACCAAGACACGGATCGCCGACCGGCACTCAGGGATGAAGGGTGCGTGCTATTGCAACTGAAAGCCAAAGTGATTTTTGAAAAAAAAAATTAGGAAAAACTAAAAATTTTGAAGATTTACTGCGAAAATTCGAAAAAAAAAAATCGAGCATCTTGCGCGTGCGAGGTGTCCAGAGACGCGCCTCCGCGCAAAATAGCTGTATAAGGAATACAACAGGGTAGGTGCCGAAGAAAAATGTTGAGTTTTAAAGCCAAAGTGATTTTTGAAAAAAAATAATTAGGAAAAACAAAAAATTTTGAGGATTTACTGAGAAAATTCGAAAAAAAAAAAAATCGAGCAACCGGCGCGTGCGAGGTGTCCAGAGACGCGCCTCCCAGCAAAATAGCTGTATAAGGAATACAACAGGGTAGGTGCCGAAGAAAAATGTTGAGTTTTAAAGCCAAAGTGATTTTTGAAAAAAAATAATTAGGAAAAACAAAAAATTTTGAGGATTTACTGAGAAAATTCGAAAAAAAAAAAATCGAGCAACCGGCGCGTGCGAGGTGTCCAGAGACGCGCCTCCCAGCAAAATAGCTGTATAAGGAATACAACAAGGTAGGTGCCGAAGAAAAATTTTGAGTTTTGGTCAAAAAACCAGTTCTTGAACCAACAAATTTAAAATTTCACCCCACACCCTGGAGACCAAGACACGGATCGCCGACCGGCACTCAGGGATGAAGGGTGCGTGCTATTGCAACTGAAAGCCAAAGTGATTTTTGAAAAAAAAAATTAGGAAAAACTAAAAATTTTGAAGATTTACTGCGAATATTCGAAAAAAAAAAATCGAGCATCTTGCGCGTGCGAGGTGTCCAGAGACGCGCCTCCGCGCAAAATAGCTGTATAAGGAATACAACAGGGTAGGTGCCGAAGAAAAATGTTGAGTTTTAAAGCCAAAGTGATTTTTGAAAAAAAATAATTAGGAAAAACAAAAAATTTTGAGGATTTACTGAGAAAATTCGAAAAAAAAAAATCGAGCAACCGGCGCGTGCGAGGTGTCCAGAGAGGCGCCTCCCAGCAAAATAGCTGTATAAGGAATACAACAGGGTAGGTGCCGAAGAAAAATTTTGAGTTTTGGTCAAAAAACCAGTTCTTGAACCAACAAATTTAAAATTTCACCCCACACCCTGGAGACCAAGACACGGATCGCCGACCGGCACTCAGGGATGAAGGGTGCGTGCTATTGCAACTGAAAGCCAAAGTGATTTTTGAAAAAAAAAATTAGGAAAAACTAAAAATTTTGAAGATTTACTGCGAAAATTCGAAAAAAAAAAATCGAGCATCTTGCGCGTGCGAGGTGTCCAGAGACGCGCCTCCGCGCAAAATAGCTGTATAAGGAATACAACAGGGTAGGTGCCGAAGAAAAATGTTGAGTTTTAAAGCCAAAGTGATTTTTGAAAAAAAATAATTAGGAAAAACAAAAAATTTTGAGGATTTACTGAGAAAATTCGAAAAAAAAAAAATCGAGCAACCGGCGCGTGCGAGGTGTCCAGAGACGCGCCTCCCAGCAAAATAGCTGTATAAGGAATACAACAGGGTAGGTGCCGAAGAAAAATGTTGAGTTTTAAAGCCAAAGTGATTTTTGAAAAAAAATAATTAGGAAAAACAAAAAATTTTGAGGATTTACTGAGAAAATTCGAAAAAAAAAAAATCGAGCAACCGGCGCGTGCGAGGTGTCCAGAGACGCGCCTCCCAGCAAAATAGCTGTATAAGGAATACAACAAGGTAGGTGCCGAAGAAAAATTTTGAGTTTTGGTCAAAAAACCAGTTCTTGAACCAACAAATTTAAAATTTCACCCCACACCCTGGAGACCAAGACACGGATCGCCGACCGGCACTCAGGGATGAAGGGTGCGTGCTATTGCAACTGAAAGCCAAAGTGATTTTTGAAAAAAAAAATTAGGAAAAACTAAAAATTTTGAAGATTTACTGCGAATATTCGAAAAAAAAAAATCGAGCATCTTGCGCGTGCGAGGTGTCCAGAGACGCGCCTCCGCGCAAAATAGCTGTATAAGGAATACAACAGGGTAGGTGCCGAAGAAAAATGTTGAGTTTTAAAGCCAAAGTGATTTTTGAAAAAAAATAATTAGGAAAAACAAAAAATTTTGAGGATTTACTGAGAAAATTCGAAAAAAAAAAATCGAGCAACCGGCGCGTGCGAGGTGTCCAGAGACGCGCCTCCCAGCAAAATAGCTGTATAAGGAATACAACAGGGTAGGTGCTGAAGAAAAATTTTGAGTTTTGGTCAAAAAACCAGTTCTTGAACCAACAAATTTAAAATTTCACCCCACTTCCTGGAGACCAAGACACGGATCGCCGACCGGCACTCAGGGATGAAGGGTGCGTGCTATTGCAACTGAAAGCCAAAGTGATTTTTGAAAAAAAAAATTAGGAAAAACTAAAAATTTTGAAGATTTACTGCGAAAATTCGAAAAAAAAAAATCGAGCATCTTGCGCGTGCGAGGTGTCCAGAGACGCGCCTCCGCGCAAAATAGCTGTATAAGGAATACAACAGGGTAGGTGCCGAAGAAAAATGTTGAGTTTTAAAGCCAAAGTGATTTTTGAAAAAAAATAATTAGGAAAAACAAAAAATTTTGAGGATTTACTGAGAAAATTCGAAAAAAAAAAAAATCGAGCAACCGGCGCGTGCGAGGTGTCCAGAGACGCGCCTCCCAGCAAAATAGCTGTATAAGGAATACAACAAGGTAGGTGCCGAAGAAAAATTTTGAGTTTTGGTCAAAAAACCAGTTCTTGAACCAACAAATTTAAAATTTCACCCCACACCCTGGAGACCAAGACACGGATCGCCGACCGGCACTCAGGGATGAAGGGTGCGTGCTATTGCAACTGAAAGCCAAAGTGATTTTTGAAAAAAAAAATTAGGAAAAACTAAAAATTTTGAAGATTTACTGCGAAAATTCGAAAAAAAAAAATCGAGCATCTTGCGCGTGCGAGGTGTCCAGAGACGCGCCTCCGCGCAAAATAGCTGTATAAGGAATACAACAGGGTAGGTGCCGAAGAAAAATGTTGAGTTTTAAAGCCAAAGTGATTTTTGAAAAAAAATAATTAGGAAAAACAAAAAATTTTGAGGATTTACTGAGAAAATTCGAAAAAAAAAAATCGAGCAACCGGCGCGTGCGAGGTGTCCAGAGACGCGCCTCCCAGCAAAATAGCTGTATAAGGAATACAACAGGGTAGGTGCCGAAGAAAAATTTAGAGTTTTGGTCAAAAAACCAGTTCTTGAACCAACAAATTTAAAATTTCACCCCACACCCTGGAGACCGAGACACGGATCGCCGACCGGCACTCAGGGATGAAGGGTGCGTGCTATTGCAACTGAAAGCCAAAGTGATTTTGAAAAAAAAAATTAGGAAAAACTAAAAATTTTGAAGATTTACTGAGAAAATTCGAAAAAAAAAAATCGAGCATCTGGCGCGTGCGAGGTGTCCAGAGACGCGCCTCCCAGCAAAATAGCTGTATAAGGAATACAACAAGGTAGGTGCCGAAGAAAAATTTTGAGTTTTGGTCAAAAAACCAGTTCTTGAACCAACAAATTTAAAATTTCACCCCACACCCTGGAGACCAAGACACGGATCGCCGACCGGCACTCAGGGATGAAGGGTGCGTGCTATTGCAACTGAAAGCCAAAGTGATTTTTGAAAAAAAAAATTAGGAAAAACTAAAAATTTTGAAGATTTACTGCGAAAATTCGAAAAAAAAAAATCGAGCATCTTGCGCGTGCGAGGTGTCCAGAGACGCGCCTCCGCGCAAAATAGCTGTATAAGGAATACAACAGGGTAGGTGCCGAAGAAAAATGTTGAGTTTTAAAGCCAAAGTGATTTTTGAAAAAAAATAATTAGGAAAAACAAAAAATTTTGAGGATTTACTGAGAAAATTCGAAAAAAAAAAAATCGAGCAACCGGCGCGTGCGAGGTGTCCAGAGACGCGCCTCCCAGCAAAATAGCTGTATAAGGAATACAACAGGGTAGGTGCCGAAGAAAAATTTTGAGTTTTGGTCAAAAAACCAGTTCTTGAACCAACAAATTTAAAATTTCACCCCACACCCTGGAGACCGAGACACGGATCGCCGACCGGCACTCAGGGATGAAGGGTGCGTGCTATTGCAACTGAAAGCCAAAGTGATTTTGAAAAAAAAAATTAGGAAAAACTAAAAATTTTGAAGATTTACTGAGAAAATTCGAAAAAAAAAAAATCGAGCAACCGGCGCGTGCGAGGTGTCCAGAGATGCGCCTCCCAGCAAAATAGCTGTATAAGGAATACAACAGGGTAGGTGCCGAAGAAAAATGTTGAGTTTTAAAGCCAAAGTGATTTTTGAAAAAAAATAATTAGGAAAAACAAAAAATTTTGAGGATTTACTGAGAAAATTCGAAAAAAAAAAAATCGAGCAACCGGCGCGTGCGAGGTGTCCAGAGACGCGCCTCCCAGCAAAATAGCTGTATAAGGAATACAACAAGGTAGGTGCCGAAGAAAAATTTTGAGTTTTGGTCAAAAAACCAGTTCTTGAACCAACAAATTTAAAATTTCACCCCACACCCTGGAGACCAAGACACGGATCGCCGACCGGCACTCAGGGATGAAGGGTGCGTGCTATTGCAACTGAAAGCCAAAGTGATTTTTGAAAAAAAAAATTAGGAAAAACTAAAAATTTTGAAGATTTACTGCGAAAATTCGAAAAAAAAAAATCGAGCATCTTGCGCGTGCGAGGTGTCCAGAGACGCGCCTCCGCGCAAAATAGCTGTATAAGGAATACAACAGGGTAGGTGCCGAAGAAAAATGTTGAGTTTTAAAGCCAAAGTGATTTTTGAAAAAAAATAATTAGGAAAAACAAAAAATTTTGAGGATTTACTGAGAAAATTCGAAAAAAAAAAATCGAGCAACCGGCGCGTGCGAGGTGTCCAGAGACGCGCCTCCCAGCAAAATAGCTGTATAAGGAATACAACAGGGTAGGTGCCGAAGAAAAATTTTGAGTTTTGGTCAAAAAACCAGTTCTTGAACCAACAAATTTAAAATTTCACCCCACACCCTGGAGACCGAGACACGGATCGCCGACCGGCACTCAGGGATGAAGGGTGCGTGCTATTGCAACTGAAAGCCAAAGTGATTTTGAAAAAAAAAATTAGGAAAAACTAAAAATTTTGAAGATTTACTGAGAAAATTCGAAAAAAAAAAATCGAGCATCTGGCGCGTGCGAGGTGTCCAGAGACGCGCCTCCCAGCAAAATAGCTGTATAAGGAATACAACAAGGTAGGTGCCGAAGAAAAATTTTGAGTTTTGGTCAAAAAACCAGTTCTTGAACCAACAAATTTAAAATTTCACCCCACACCCTGGAGACCAAGACACGGATCGCCGACCGGCACTCAGGGATGAAGGGTGCATGCTATTGCAACTGAAAGCCAAAGTGATTTTTGAAAAAAAAAATTAGGAAAAACTAAAAATTTTGAAGATTTACTGCGAAAATTCGAAAAAAACAAATCGAGCATCTTGCGCGTGCGAGGTGTCCAGAGACGCGCCTCCGCGCAAAATAGCTGTATAAGGAATACAACAGGGTAGGTGCCGAAGAAAAATGTTGAGTTTTAAAGCCAAAGTGATTTTTGAAAAAAAATAATTAGGAAAAACAAAAAATTTTGAGGATTTACTGAGAAAATTCGAAAAAAAAAAAATCGAGCAACCGGCGCGTGCGAGGTGTCCAGAGACGCGCCTCCCAGCAAAATAGCTGTATAAGGAATACAACAGGGTAGGTGCCGAAGAAAAATTTTGAGTTTTGGTCAAAAAACCAGTTCTTGAACCAACAAATTTAAAATTTCACCCCACACCCTGGAGACCGAGACACGGATCGCCGACCGGCACTCAGGGATGAAGGGTGCGTGCTATTGCAACTGAAAGCCAAAGTGATTTTGAAAAAAAAAATTAGGAAAAACTAAAAATTTTGAAGATTTACTGAGAAAATTCGAAAAAAAAAAATCGAGCATCTGGCGCGTGCGAGGTGTCCAGAGACGCGCCTCCCAGCAAAATAGCTGTATAAGGAATACAACAAGGTAGGTGCCGAAGAAAAATTTTGAGTTTTGGTCAAAAAACCAGTTCTTGAACCAACAAATTTAAAATTTCACCCCACACCCTGGAGACGAAGACACGGATCGCCGACCGGCACTCAGGGATGAAGGGTGCGTGCTATTGCAACTGAAAGCCAAAGTGATTTTTGAAAAAAAAAATTAGGAAAAACTAAAAATTTTGAAGATTTACTGAGAAAATTCGAAAAAAAAAAATCGAGCATCTGGCGCGTGCGAGGTGTCCAGAGACGCGCCTCCCAGCAAAATAGCTGTATAAGGAATACAACAAGGTAGGTGCCGAAGAAAAATTTTGAGTTTTGGTCAAAAAACCAGTTCTTGAACCAACAAATTTAAAATTTCACCCCACACCCTGGAGACCAAGACACGGATCGCCGACCGGCACTCAGGGATGAAGGGTGCGTGCTATTGCAACTGAAAGCCAAAGTGATTTTTGAAAAAAAAAATTAGGAAAAACTAAAAATTTTGAAGATTTACTGCGAAAATTCGAAAAAAAAAAATCGAGCATCTTGCGCGTGCGAGGTGTCCAGAGACGCGCCTCCGCGCAAAATAGCTGTATAAGGAATACAACAGGGTAGGTGCCGAAGAAAAATGTTGAGTTTTAAAGCCAAAGTGATTTTTGAAAAAAAATAATTAGGAAAAACAAAAAATTTTGAGGATTTACTGAGAAAATTCGAAAAAAAAAAAATCGAGCAACCGGCGCGTGCTAGGTGTCCAGAGACGCGCCTCCCAGCAAAATAGCTGTATAAGGAATACAACAGGGTAGGTGCCGAAGAAAAATGTTGAGTTTTAAAGCCAAAGTGATTTTTGAAAAAAAATAATTAGGAAAAACAAAAAATTTTGAGGATTTACTGAGAAAATTCGAAAAAAAAAAAATCGAGCAACCGGCGCGTGCGAGGTGTCCAGAGACGCGCCTCCCAGCAAAATAGCTGTATAAGGAATACAACAAGGTAGGTGCCGAAGAAAAATTTTGAGTTTTGGTCAAAAAACCAGTTCTTGAACCAACAAATTTAAAATTTCACCCCACACCCTGGAGACCAAGACACGGATCGCCGACCGGCACTCAGGGATGAAGGGTGCGTGCTATTGCAACTGAAAGCCAAAGTGATTTTTGAAAAAAAAAATTAGGAAAAACTAAAAATTTTGAAGATTTACTGCGAATATTCGAAAAAAAAAAATCGAGCATCTTGCGCGTGCGAGGTGTCCAGAGACGCGCCTCCGCGCAAAATAGCTGTATAAGGAATACAACAGGGTAGGTGCCGAAGAAAAATGTTGAGTTTTAAAGCCAAAGTGATTTTTGAAAAAAAATAATTAGGAAAAACAAAAAATTTTGAGGATTTACTGAGAAAATTCGAAAAAAAAAAATCGAGCAACCGGCGCGTGCGAGGTGTCCAGAGACGCGCCTCCCAGCAAAATAGCTGTATAAGGAATACAACAGGGTAGGTGCTGAAGAAAAATTTTGAGTTTTGGTCAAAAAACCAGTTCTTGAACCAACAAATTTAAAATTTCACCCCACTTCCTGGAGACCAAGACACGGATCGCCGACCGGCACTCAGGGATGAAGGGTGCGTGCTATTGCAACTGAAAGCCAAAGTGATTTTTGAAAAAAAAAATTAGGAAAAACTAAAAATTTTGAAGATTTACTGCGAAAATTCGAAAAAAAAAAATCGAGCATCTTGCGCGTGCGAGGTGTCCAGAGACGCGCCTCCGCGCAAAATAGCTGTATAAGGAATACAACAGGGTAGGTGCCGAAGAAAAATGTTGAGTTTTAAAGCCAAAGTGATTTTTGAAAAAAAATAATTAGGAAAAACAAAAAATTTTGAGGATTTACTGAGAAAATTCGAAAAAAAAAAAATCGAGCAACCGGCGCGTGCGAGGTGTCCAGAGACGCGCCTCCCAGCAAAATAGCTGTATAAGGAATACAACAGGGTAGGTGCCGAAGAAAAATTTTGAGTTTTGGTCAAAAAACCAGTTCTTGAACCAACAAATTTAAAATTTCACCCCACACCCTGGAGACCGAGACACGGATCGCCGACCGGCACTCAGGGATGAAGGGTGCGTGCTATTGCAACTGAAAGCCAAAGTGATTTTGAAAAAAAAAATTAGGAAAAACTAAAAATTTTGAAGATTTACTGAGAAAATTCGAAAAAAAAAAATCGAGCATCTGGCGCGTGCGAGGTGTCCAGAGACGCGCCTCCCAGCAAAATAGCTGTATAAGGAATACAACAAGGTAGGTGCCGAAGAAAAATTTTGAGTTTTGGTCAAAAAACCAGTTCTTGAACCAACAAATTTAAAATTTCACCCCACACCCTGGAGACCAAGACACGGATCGCCGACCGGCACTCAGGGATGAAGGGTGCGTGCTATTGCAACTGAAAGCCAAAGTGATTTTTGAAAAAAAAAATTAGGAAAAACTAAAAATTTTGAAGATTTACTGCGAAAATTCGAAAAAAACAAATCGAGCATCTTGCGCGTGCGAGGTGTCCAGAGACGCGCCTCCGCGCAAAATAGCTGTATAAGGAATACAACAGGGTAGGTGCCGAAGAAAAATGTTGAGTTTTAAAGCCAAAGTGATTTTTGAAAAAAAATAATTAGGAAAAACAAAAAATTTTGAGGATTTACTGAGAAAATTCGAAAAAAAAAAAATCGAGCAACCGGCGCGTGCGAGGTGTCCAGAGACGCGCCTCCCAGCAAAATAGCTGTATAAGGAATACAACAGGGTAGGTGCCGAAGAAAAATTTTGAGTTTTGGTCAAAAAACCAGTTCTTGAACCAACAAATTTAAAATTTCACCCCACACCCTGGAGACCGAGACACGGATCGCCGACCGGCACTCAGGGATGAAGGGTGCGTGCTATTGCAACTGAAAGCCAAAGTGATTTTGAAAAAAAAAATTAGGAAAAACTAAAAATTTTGAAGATTTACTGAGAAAATTCGAAAAAAAAAAATCGAGCATCTGGCGCGTGCGAGGTGTCCAGAGACGCGCCTCCCAGCAAAATAGCTGTATAAGGAATACAACAAGGTAGGTGCCGAAGAAAAATTTTGAGTTTTGGTCAAAAAACCAGTTCTTGAACCAACAAATTTAAAATTTCACCCCACACCCTGGAGACCAAGACACGGATCGCCGACCGGCACTCAGGGATGAAGGGTGCGTGCTATTGCAACTGAAAGCCAAAGTGATTTTTGAAAAAAAAAATTAGGAAAAACTAAAAATTTTGAAGATTTACTGCGAAAATTCGAAAAAAAAAAATCGAGCATCTTGCGCGTGCGAGGTGTCCAGAGACGCGCCTCCGCGCAAAATAGCTGTATAAGGAATACAACAGGGTAGGTGCCGAAGAAAAATGTTGAGTTTTAAAGCCAAAGTGATTTTTGAAAAAAAATAATTAGGAAAAACAAAAAATTTTGAGGATTTACTGAGAAAATTCGAAAAAAAAAAATCGAGCAACCGGCGCGTGCGAGGTGTCCAGAGACACGCCTCCCAGCAAAATAGCTGTATAAGGAATACAACAGGGTAGGTGCCGAAGAAAAATTTTGAGTTTTGGTCAAAAAACCAGTTCTTGAACCAACAAATTTAAAATTTCACCCCACACCCTGGAGACCGAGACACGGATCGCCGACCGGCACTCAGGGATGAAGGGTGCGTGCTATTGCAACTGAAAGCCAAAGTGATTTTGAAAAAAAAAATTAGGAAAAACTAAAAATTTTGAGGATTTACTGAGAAAATTCGAAAAAAAAAAAATCGAGCAACCGGCGCGTGCGAGGTGTCCAGAGACGCGCCTCCCAGCAAAATAGCTGTATAAGGAATACAACAAGGTAGGTGCCGAAGAAAAATTTTGAGTTTTGGTCAAAAAACCAGTTCTTGAACCAACAAATTTAAAATTTCACCCCACACCCTGGAGACCAAGACACGGATCGCCGACCGGCACTCAGGGATGAAGGGTGCGTGCTATTGCAACTGAAAGCCAAAGTGATTTTTGAAAAAAAAAATTAGGAAAAACTAAAAATTTTGAAGATTTACTGCGAAAATTCGAAAAAAAAAAATCGAGCATCTTGCGCGTGCGAGGTGTCCAGAGACGCGCCTCCGCGCAAAATAGCTGTATAAGGAATACAACAGGGTAGGTGCCGAAGAAAAATGTTGAGTTTTAAAGCCAAAGTGATTTTTGAAAAAAAATAATTAGGAAAAACAAAAAATTTTGAGGATTTACTGAGAAAATTCGAAAAAAAAAAATCGAGCAACCGGCGCGTGCGAGGTGTCCAGAGACGCGCCTCCCAGCAAAATAGCTGTATAAGGAATACAACAGGGTAGGTGCCGAAGAAAAATTTTGAGTTTTGGTCAAAAAACCAGTTCTTGAACCAACAAATTTAAAATTTCACCCCACACCCTGGAGACCGAGACACGGATCGCCGACCAGCACTCAGGGATGAAGGGTGCGTGCTATTGCAACTGAAAGCCAAAGTGATTTTGAAAAAAAAAATTAGGAAAAACTAAAAATTTTGAAGATTTACTGAGAAAATTCGAAAAAAAAAAATCGAGCATCTGGCGCGTGCGAGGTGTCCAGAGACGCGCCTCCCAGCAAAATAGCTGTATAAGGAATACAACAAGGTAGGTGCCGAAGAAAAATTTTGAGTTTTGGTCAAAAAACCAGTTCTTGAACCAACAAATTTAAAATTTCACCCCACACCCTGGAGACCAAGACACGGATCGCCGACCGGCACTCAGGGATGAAGGGTGCGTGCTATTGCAACTGAAAGCCAAAGTGATTTTTGAAAAAAAAAATTAGGAAAAACTAAAAATTTTGAAGATTTACTGCGAAAATTCGAAAAAAAAAATCGAGCATCTTGCGCGTGCGAGGTGT
This sequence comes from Xestia rhomboidea, assembly GCA_963853795.1. Taxonomy (NCBI): domain Eukaryota; kingdom Metazoa; phylum Arthropoda; class Insecta; order Lepidoptera; family Noctuidae; genus Xestia; species Xestia rhomboidea. The sequence continues at coordinate 11,079,472 of OY970785.1, forward strand.
CCAGAGACGCGCCTCCGCGCAAAATAGCTGTATAAGGAATACAACAGGGTAGGTGCCGAAGAAAAATGTTGAGTTTTAAAGCCAAAGTGATTTTTGAAAAAAAATAATTAGGAAAAACAAAAAATTTTGAGGATTTACTGAGAAAATTCGAAAAAAAAAAATCGAGCAACCGGCGCGTGCGAGGTGTCCAGAGACGCGCCTCCCAGCAAAATAGCTGTATAAGGAATACAACAGGGTAGGTGCCGAAGAAAAATGTTGAGTTTTAAAGCCAAAGTGATTTTTGAAAAAAAATAATTAGGAAAAACAAAAAATTTTGAGGATTTACTGAGAAAATTCGAAAAAAAAAAAATCGAGCAACCGGCGCGTGCGAGGTGTCCAGAGACGCGCCTCCCAGCAAAATAGCTGTATAAGGAATACAACAAGGTAGGTGCCGAAGAAAAATTTTGAGTTTTGGTCAAAAAACCAGTTCTTGAACCAACAAATTTAAAATTTCACCCCACACCCTGGAGACCAAGACACGGATCGCCGACCGGCACTCAGGGATGAAGGGTGCGTGCTATTGCAACTGAAAGCCAAAGTGATTTTTGAAAAAAAAAATTAGGAAAAACTAAAAATTTTGAAGATTTACTGCGAAAATTCGAAAAAAAAAAATCGAGCATCTTGCGCGTGCGAGGTGTCCAGAGACGCGCCTCCGCGCAAAATAGCTGTATAAGGAATACAACAGGGTAGGTGCCGAAGAAAAATGTTGAGTTTTAAAGCCAAAGTGATTTTTGAAAAAAAATAATTAGGAAAAACAAAAAATTTTGAGGATTTACTGAGAAAATTCGAAAAAAAAAAATCGAGCAACCGGCGCGTGCGAGGTGTCCAGAGACGCGCCTCCCAGCAAAATAGCTGTATAAGGAATACAACAGGGTAGGTGCCGAAGAAAAATTTTGAGTTTTGGTCAAAAAACCAGTTCTTGAACCAACAAATTTAAAATTTCACCCCACACCCTGGAGACCGAGACACGGATCGCCGACCAGCACTCAGGGATGAAGGGTGCGTGCTATTGCAACTGAAAGCCAAAGTGATTTTGAAAAAAAAAATTAGGAAAAACTAAAAATTTTGAAGATTTACTGAGAAAATTCGAAAAAAAAAAATCGAGCATCTGGCGCGTGCGAGGTGTCCAGAGACGCGCCTCCCAGCAAAATAGCTGTATAAGGAATACAACAAGGTAGGTGCCGAAGAAAAATTTTGAGTTTTGGTCAAAAAACCAGTTCTTGAACCAACAAATTTAAAATTTCACCCCACACCCTGGAGACCAAGACACGGATCGCCGACCGGCACTCAGGGATGAAGGGTGCGTGCTATTGCAACTGAAAGCCAAAGTGATTTTTGAAAAAAAAAATTAGGAAAAACTAAAAATTTTGAAGATTTACTGCGAAAATTCGAAAAAAAAAATCGAGCATCTTGCGCGTGCGAGGTGTCCAGAGACGCGCCTCCGCGCAAAATAGCTGTATAAGGAATACAACAGGGTAGGTGCCGAAGAAAAATGTTGAGTTTTAAAGCCAAAGTGATTTTTGAAAAAAAATAATTAGGAAAAACAAAAAATTTTGAGGATTTACTGAGAAAATTCGAAAAAAAAAAATCGAGCAACCGGCGCGTGCGAGGTGTCCAGAGACGCGCCTCCCAGCAAAATAGCTGTATAAGGAATACAACAGGGTAGGTGCCGAAGAAAAATGTTGAGTTTTAAAGCCAAAGTGATTTTTGAAAAAAAATAATTAGGAAAAACAAAAAATTTTGAGGATTTACTGAGAAAATTCGAAAAAAAAAAAATCGAGCAACCGGCGCGTGCGAGGTGTCCAGAGACGCGCCTCCCAGCAAAATAGCTGTATAAGGAATACAACAAGGTAGGTGCCGAAGAAAAATTTTGAGTTTTGGTCAAAAAACCAGTTCTTGAACCAACAAATTTAAAATTTCACCCCACACCCTGGAGACCAAGACACGGATCGCCGACCGGCACTCAGGGATGAAGGGTGCGTGCTATTGCAACTGAAAGCCAAAGTGATTTTTGAAAAAAAAAATTAGGAAAAACTAAAAATTTTGAAGATTTACTGCGAAAATTCGAAAAAAAAAAATCGAGCATCTTGCGCGTGCGAGGTGTCCAGAGACGCGCCTCCGCGCAAAATAGCTGTATAAGGAATACAACAGGGTAGGTGCCGAAGAAAAATGTTGAGTTTTAAAGCCAAAGTGATTTTTGAAAAAAAATAATTAGGAAAAACAAAAAATTTTGAGGATTTACTGAGAAAATTCGAAAAAAAAAAATCGAGCAACCGGCGCGTGCGAGGTGTCCAGAGACGCGCCTCCCAGCAAAATAGCTGTATAAGGAATACAACAGGGTAGGTGCCGAAGAAAAATTTAGAGTTTTGGTCAAAAAACCAGTTCTTGAACCAACAAATTTAAAATTTCACCCCACACCCTGGAGACCGAGACACGGATCGCCGACCGGCACTCAGGGATGAAGGGTGCGTGCTATTGCAACTGAAAGCCAAAGTGATTTTGAAAAAAAAAATTAGGAAAAACTAAAAATTTTGAAGATTTACTGAGAAAATTCGAAAAAAAAAAATCGAGCATCTGGCGCGTGCGAGGTGTCCAGAGACGCGCCTCCCAGCAAAATAGCTGTATAAGGAATACAACAAGGTAGGTGCCGAAGAAAAATTTTGAGTTTTGGTCAAAAAACCAGTTCTTGAACCAACAAATTTAAAATTTCACCCCACACCCTGGAGACCAAGACACGGATCGCCGACCGGCACTCAGGGATGAAGGGTGCGTGCTATTGCAACTGAAAGCCAAAGTGATTTTTGAAAAAAAAAATTAGGAAAAACTAAAAATTTTGAAGATTTACTGCGAAAATTCGAAAAAAAAAAATCGAGCATCTTGCGCGTGCGAGGTGTCCAGAGACGCGCCTCCGCGCAAAATAGCTGTATAAGGAATACAACAGGGTAGGTGCCGAAGAAAAATGTTGAGTTTTAAAGCCAAAGTGATTTTTGAAAAAAAATAATTAGGAAAAACAAAAAATTTTGAGGATTTACTGAGAAAATTCGAAAAAAAAAAAATCGAGCAACCGGCGCGTGCGAGGTGTCCAGAGACGCGCCTCCCAGCAAAATAGCTGTATAAGGAATACAACAGGGTAGGTGCCGAAGAAAAATTTTGAGTTTTGGTCAAAAAACCAGTTCTTGAACCAACAAATTTAAAATTTCACCCCACACCCTGGAGACCGAGACACGGATCGCCGACCGGCACTCAGGGATGAAGGGTGCGTGCTATTGCAACTGAAAGCCAAAGTGATTTTGAAAAAAAAAATTAGGAAAAACTAAAAATTTTGAAGATTTACTGAGAAAATTCGAAAAAAAAAAAATCGAGCAACCGGCGCGTGCGAGGTGTCCAGAGATGCGCCTCCCAGCAAAATAGCTGTATAAGGAATACAACAGGGTAGGTGCCGAAGAAAAATGTTGAGTTTTAAAGCCAAAGTGATTTTTGAAAAAAAATAATTAGGAAAAACAAAAAATTTTGAGGATTTACTGAGAAAATTCGAAAAAAAAAAAATCGAGCAACCGGCGCGTGCGAGGTGTCCAGAGACGCGCCTCCCAGCAAAATAGCTGTATAAGGAATACAACAAGGTAGGTGCCGAAGAAAAATTTTGAGTTTTGGTCAAAAAACCAGTTCTTGAACCAACAAATTTAAAATTTCACCCCACACCCTGGAGACCAAGACACGGATCGCCGACCGGCACTCAGGGATGAAGGGTGCGTGCTATTGCAACTGAAAGCCAAAGTGATTTTTGAAAAAAAAAATTAGGAAAAACTAAAAATTTTGAAGATTTACTGCGAAAATTCGAAAAAAAAAAATCGAGCATCTTGCGCGTGCGAGGTGTCCAGAGACGCGCCTCCGCGCAAAATAGCTGTATAAGGAATACAACAGGGTAGGTGCCGAAGAAAAATGTTGAGTTTTAAAGCCAAAGTTATTTTTGAAAAAAAATAATTAGGAAAAACAAAAAATTTTGAGGATTTACTGAGAAAATTCGAAAAAAAAAAATCGAGCAACCGGCGCGTGCGAGGTGTCCAGAGACGCGCCTCCCAGCAAAATAGCTGTATAAGGAATACAACAGGGTAGGTGCCGAAGAAAAATTTTGAGTTTTGGTCAAAAAACCAGTTCTTGAACCAACAAATTTAAAATTTCACCCCACACCCTGGAGACCGAGACACGGATCGCCGACCGGCACTCAGGGATGAAGGGTGCGTGCTATTGCAACTGAAAGCCAAAGTGATTTTGAAAAAAAAAATTAGGAAAAACTAAAAATTTTGAAGATTTACTGAGAAAATTCGAAAAAAAAAAATCGAGCATCTGGCGCGTGCGAGGTGTCCAGAGACGCGCCTCCCAGCAAAATAGCTGTATAAGGAATACAACAAGGTAGGTGCCGAAGAAAAATTTTGAGTTTTGGTCAAAAAACCAGTTCTTGAACCAACAAATTTAAAATTTCACCCCACACCCTGGAGACCAAGACACGGATCGCCGACCGGCACTCAGGGATGAAGGGTGCGTGCTATTGCAACTGAAAGCCAAAGTGATTTTTGAAAAAAAAAATTAGGAAAAACTAAAAATTTTGAAGATTTACTGCGAAAATTCGAAAAAAAAAAATCGAGCATCTTGCGCGTGCGAGGTGTCCAGAGACGCGCCTCCGCGCAAAATAGCTGTATAAGGAATACAACAGGGTAGGTGCCGAAGAAAAATTTTGAGTTTTGGTCAAAAAACCAGTTCTTGAACCAACAAATTTAAAATTTCACCCCACACCCTGGAGACCGAGACACGGATCGCCGACCGGCACTCAGGGATGAAGGGTGCGTGCTATTGCAACTGAAAGCCAAAGTGATTTTGAAAAAAAAAATTAGGAAAAACTAAAAATTTTGAAGATTTACTGAGAAAATTCGAAAAAAAAAAATCGAGCATCTGGCGCGTGCGAGGTGTCCAGAGACGCGCCTCCCAGCAAAATAGCTGTATAAGGAATACAACAAGGTAGGTGCCGAAGAAAAATTTTGAGTTTTGGTCAAAAAACCAGTTCTTGAACCAACAAATTTAAAATTTCACCCCACACCCTGGAGACCAAGACACGGATCGCCGACTGGCACTCAGGGATGAAGGGTGCGTGCTATTGCAACTGAAAGCCAAAGTGATTTTTGAAAAAAAAAATTAGGAAAAACTAAAAATTTTGAAGATTTACTGCGAAAATTCGAAAAAAAAAAATCGAGCATCTTGCGCGTGCGAGGTGTCCAGAGACGCGCCTCCGCGCAAAATAGCTGTATAAGGAATACAACAGGGTAGGTGCCGAAGAAAAATGTTGAGTTTTAAAGCCAAAGTTATTTTTGAAAAAAAATAATTAGGAAAAACAAAAAATTTTGAGGATTTACTGAGAAAATTCGAAAAAAAAAAAATCGAGCAACCGGCGCGTGCGAGGTGTCCAGAGACGCGCCTCCCAGCAAAATAGCTGTATAAGGAATACAACAGGGTAGGTGCCGAAGAAAAATTTTGAGTTTTGGTCAAAAAACCAGTTCTTGAACCAACAAATTTAAAATTTCACCCCACACCCTGGAGACCGAGACACGGATCGCCGACCGGCACTCAGGGATGAAGGGTGCGTGCTATTGCAACTGAAAGCCAAAGTGATTTTGAAAAAAAAAATTAGGAAAAACTAAAAATTTTGAAGATTTACTGAGAAAATTCGAAAAAAAAAAAATCGAGCATCTGGCGCGTGCGAGGTGTCCAGAGACGCGCCTCCCAGCAAAATAGCTGTATAAGGAATACAACAAGGTAGGTGCCGAAGAAAAATTTTGAGTTTTGGTCAAAAAACCAGTTCTTGAACCAACAAATTTAAAATTTCACCCCACACCCTGGAGACCAAGACACGGATCGCCGACCGGCACTCAGGGATGAAGGGTGCGTGCTATTGCAACTGAAAGCCAAAGTGATTTTTGAAAAAAAAAATTAGGAAAAACTAAAAATTTTGAAGATTTACTGCGAAAATTCGAAAAAAAAAAATCGAGCATCTTGCGCGTGCGAGGTGTCCAGAGACGCGCCTCCGCGCAAAATAGCTGTATAAGGAATACAACAGGGTAGGTGCCGAAGAAAAATGTTGAGTTTTAAAGCCAAAGTGATTTTTGAAAAAAAATAAATAGGAAAAACAAAAAATTTTGAGGATTTACTGAGAAAATTCGAAAAAAAAAAAATCGAGCAACCGGCGCGTGCGAGGTGTCCAGAGACGCGCCTCCCAGCAAAATAGCTGTATAAGGAATACAACAGGGTAGGTGCCGAAGAAAAATTTTGAGTTTTGGTCAAAAAACCAGTTCTTGAACCAACAAATTTAAAATTTCACCCCACACCCTGGAGACCGAGACACGGATCGCCGACCGGCACTCAGGGATGAAGGGTGCGTGCTATTGCAACTGAAAGCCAAAGTGATTTTGAAAAAAAAAATTAGGAAAAACTAAAAATTTTGAAGATTTACTGAGAAAATTCGAAAAAAAAAAATCGAGCATCTGGCGCGTGCGAGGTGTCCAGAGACGCGCCTCCCAGCAAAATAGCTGTATAAGGAATACAACAGGGTAGGTGCCGAAGAAAAATTTTGAGTTTTGGTCAAAAAACCAGTTCTTGAACCAACAAATTTAAAATTTCACCCCACACCCTGGAGACCAAGACACGGATCGCCGACCGGCACTCAGGGATGAAGGGTGCGTGCTATTGCAACTGAAAGCCAAAGTGATTTTTGAAAAAAATAATTTAGGAAAAACTAAAACTTTGAAGATTTACTGCGAAAATTCGAAAAAAAAAAATCGAGCATCTGGCGCGTGCGAGGTGTCCAGAGACGCGCCTCCCAGCAAAATAGCTGTATAAGGAATACAACAAGGTAGGTGCCGAAGAAAAATTTTGAGTTTTGGTCAAAAAACCAGTTCTTGAACCAACAAATTTAAAATTTCACCCCACACCCTGGAGACCGAGACACGGATCGCCGACCGGCACTCAGGGATGAAGGGTGCGTGCTATTGCAACTGAAAGCCAAAGTGATTTTGAAAAAAAAAATTAGGAAAAACTAAAAATTTTGAAGATTTACTGAGAAAATTCGAAAAAAAAAAATCGAGCATCCGGCGCGTGCGAGGTGTCCAGAGACGCGCCTATCAGCAAAATAGCTGTATAAGGAATACAACAGGGTAGGTGCCGAAGAAAAATTTTGAGTTTTGGTCAAAAAACCAGTTCTTGAACCAACAAATTTAAAATTTCACCCCACACCCTGGAGACCAAGACACGGATCGCCGACCGGCACTCAGGGATGAAGGGTGCGTGCTATTGCAACTGAAAGCCAAAGTGATTTTTGAAAAAAAAAAATAGGAAAAACTAAAAATTTTGAAGATTTACTGAGAAAATTCGAAAAAAAAAAATCGAGCATCTTGCGCGTGCGAGGTGTCCAGAGACGCGCCTCCCAGCAAAATAGCTGTATAAGGAATACAACAGGGTAGGTGCCGAAGAAAAATTTTGAGTTTTGGTCAAAAAACCAGTTCTTGAACCAACAAATTTAAAATTTCACCCCACACCCTGGAGACCAAGACACGGATCGCCGACCGGCACTCAGGGATGAAGGGTGCGTGCTATTGCAACTGAAAGCCAAAGTGATTTTTGAAAAAAAAAATTAGGAAAAACTAAAAATTTTGAAGATTTACTGCGAAAATTCGAAAAAAAAAAAATCGAGCAACCGGCGCGTGCGAGGTGTCCAGAGACGCGCCTCCCAGCAAAATAGCTGTATAAGGAATACAACAGGGTAGGTGCCGAAGAAAAATTTTGAGTTTTGGTCAAAAAACCAGTTCTTGAACCAACAAATTTAAAATTTCACCCCACACCCTGGAGACCGAGACACGGATCGCCGACCGGCACTCAGGGATGAAGGGTGCGTGCTATTGCAACTGAAAGCCAAAGTGATTTTGAAAAAAAAAATTAGGAAAAACTAAAAATTTTGAAGATTTACTGAGAAAATTCGAAAAAAAAAAAATCGAGCATCTGGCGCGTGCGAGGTGTCCAGAGACGCGCCTCCCAGCAAAATAGCTGTATAAGGAATACAACAAGGTAGGTGCCGAAGAAAAATTTTGAGTTTTGGTCAAAAAACCAGTTCTTGAACCAACAAATTTAAAATTTCACCCCACACCCTGGAGACCAAGACACGGATCGCCGACCGGCACTCAGGGATGAAGGGTGCGTGCTATTGCAACTGAAAGCCAAAGTGATTTTTGAAAAAAAAAATTAGGAAAAACTAAAAATTTTGAAGATTTACTGCGAAAATTCGAAAAAAAAAAATCGAGCATCTTGCGCGTGCGAGGTGTCCAGAGACGCGCCTCCGCGCAAAATAGCTGTATAAGGAATACAACAGGGTAGGTGCCGAAGAAAAATGTTGAGTTTTAAAGCCAAAGTGATTTTTGAAAAAAAATAATTAGGAAAAACAAAAAATTTTGAGGATTTACTGAGAAAATTCGAAAAAAAAAAAATCGAGCAACCGGCGCGTGCGAGGTGTCCAGAGACGCGCCTCCCAGCAAAATAGCTGTATAAGGAATACAACAGGGTAGGTGCCGAAGAAAAATTTTGAGTTTTGGTCAAAAAACCAGTTCTTGAACCAACAAATTTAAAATTTCACCCCACACCCTGGAGACCGAGACACGGATCGCCGACCGGCACTCAGGGATGAAGGGTGCGTGCTATTGCAACTGAAAGCCAAAGTGATTTTGAAAAAAAAAATTAGGAAAAACTAAAAATTTTGAAGATTTACTGAGAAAATTCGAAAAAAAAAAATCGAGCATCTGGCGCGTGCGAGGTGTCCAGAGACGCGCCTCCCAGCAAAATAGCTGTATAAGGAATACAACAGGGTAGGTGCCGAAGAAAAATTTTGAGTTTTGGTCAAAAAACCAGTTCTTGAACCAACAAATTTAAAATTTCACCCCACACCCTGGAGACCAAGACACGGATCGCCGACCGGCACTCAGGGATGAAGGGTGCGTGCTATTGCAACTGAAAGCCAAAGTGATTTTTGAAAAAAATAATTTAGGAAAAACTAAAACTTTGAAGATTTACTGCGAAAATTCGAAAAAAAAAAATCGAGCATCTGGCGCGTGCGAGGTGTCCAGAGACGCGCCTCCCAGCAAAATAGCTGTATAAGGAATACAACAAGGTAGGTGCCGAAGAAAAATTTTGAGTTTTGGTCAAAAAACCAGTTCTTGAACCAACAAATTTAAAATTTCACCCCACACCCTGGAGACCGAGACACGGATCGCCGACCGGCACTCAGGGATGAAGGGTGCGTGCTATTGCAACTGAAAGCCAAAGTGATTTTGAAAAAAAAAATTAGGAAAAACTAAAAATTTTGAAGATTTACTGAGAAAATTCGAAAAAAAAAAATCGAGCATCTGGCGCGTGCGAGGTGTCCAGAGACGCGCCTATCAGCAAAATAGCTGTATAAGGAATACAACAGGGTAGGTGCCGAAGAAAAATTTTGAGTTTTGGTCAAAAAACCAGTTCTTGAACCAACAAATTTAAAATTTCACCCCACACCCTGGAGACCAAGACACGGATCGCCGACCGGCACTCAGGGATGAAGGGTGCGTGCTATTGCAACTGAAAGCCAAAGTGATTTTTGAAAAAAAAAAATAGGAAAAACTAAAAATTTTGAAGATTTACTGAGAAAATTCGAAAAAAAAAAATCGAGCATCTTGCGCGTGCGAGGTGTCCAGAGACGCGCCTCCCAGCAAAATAGCTGTATAAGGAATACAACAGGGTAGGTGCCGAAGAAAAATTTTGAGTTTTGGTCAAAAAACCAGTTCTTGAACCAACAAATTTAAAATTTCACCCCACACCCTGGAGACCAAGACACGGATCGCCGACCGGCACTCAGGGATGAAGGGTGCGTGCTATTGCAACTGAAAGCCAAAGTGATTTTAGAAAAAAATTATTTAGGAAAAACTAAAACTTTGAAGATTTACTGCGAAAATTCGAAAAAAAAAATCGAGCATCTGGCGCGTGCGAGGTGTCCAGAGACGCGCCTATCAGCAAAATAGCTGTATAAGGAATACAACAGGGTAGGTGCCGAAGAAAAATTTTGAGTTTTGGTCAAAAAACCAGTTCTTGAACCAACAAATTTAAAATTTCACCCCACACCCTGGAGACCGAGACACGGATCGCCGACCGGCACTCAGGGATGAAGGGTGCGTGCTATTGCAACTGAAAGCCAAAGTGATTTTGAAAAAAAAAATTAGGAAAAACTAAAAATTTTGAAGATTTACTGAGAAAATTCGAAAAAAAAAAATCGAGCATCCGGCGCGTGCGAGGTGTCCAGAGACGCGCCTATCAGCAAAATAGCTGTATAAGGAATACAACAGGGTAGGTGCCGAAGAAAAATTTTGAGTTTTGGTCAAAAAACCAGTTCTTGAACCAACAAATTTAAAATTTCACCCCACACCCTGGAGACCAAGACACGGATCGCCGACCGGCACTCAGGGATGAAGGGTGCGTGCTATTGCAACTGAAAGCCAAAGTGATTTTTGAAAAAAAAAAATAGGAAAAACTAAAAATTTTGAAGATTTACTGAGAAAATTCGAAAAAAAAAAATCGAGCATCTTGCGCGTGCGAGGTGTCCAGAGACGCGCCTCCCAGCAAAATAGCTGTATAAGGAATACAACAGGGTAGGTGCCGAAGAAAAATTTTGAGTTTTGGTCAAAAAACCAGTTCTTGAACCAACAAATTTAAAATTTCACCCCACACCCTGGAGACCAAGACACGGATCGCCGACCGGCACTCAGGGATGAAGGGTGCGTGCTATTGCAACTGAAAGCCAAAGTGATTTTTGAAAAAAAAAATTAGGAAAAACTAAAAATTTTGAAGATTTACTGCGAAAATTCGAAAAAAAAAAAATCGAGCAACCGGCGCGTGCGAGGTGTCCAGAGACGCGCCTCCCAGCAAAATAGCTGTATAAGGAATACAACAGGGTAGGTGCCGAAGAAAAATTTTGAGTTTTGGTCAAAAAACCAGTTCTTGAACCAACAAATTTAAAATTTCACCCCACACCCTGGAGACCGAGACACGGATCGCCGACCGGCACTCAGGGATGAAGGGTGCGTGCTATTGCAACTGAAAGCCAAAGTGATTTTGAAAAAAAAAATTAGGAAAAACTAAAAATTTTGAAGATTTACTGAGAAAATTCGAAAAAAAAAAAATCGAGCATCTGGCGCGTGCGAATTGTCCAGAGACGCGCCTCCCAGCAAAATAGCTGTATAAGGAATACAACAAGGTAGGTGCCGAAGAAAAATTTTGAGTTTTGGTCAAAAAACCAGTTCTTGAACCAACAAATTTAAAATTTCACCCCACACCCTGGAGACCAAGACACGGATCGCCGACCGGCACTCAGGGATGAAGGGTGCGTGCTATTGCAACTGAAAGCCAAAGTGATTTTTGAAAAAAAAAATTAGGAAAAACTAAAAATTTTGAAGATTTACTGCGAAAATTCGAAAAAAAAAAATCGAGCATCTTGCGCGTGCGAGGTGTCCAGAGACGCGCCTCCGCGCAAAATAGCTGTATAAGGAATACAACAGGGTAGGTGCCGAAGAAAAATGTTGAGTTTTAAAGCCAAAGTGATTTTTGAAAAAAAATAATTAGGAAAAACAAAAAATTTTGAGGATTTACTGAGAAAATTCGAAAAAAAAAAAATCGAGCAACCGGCGCGTGCGAGGTGTCCAGAGACGCGCCTCCCAGCAAAATAGCTGTATAAGGAATACAACAGGGTAGGTGCCGAAGAAAAATTTTGAGTTTTGGTCAAAAAACCAGTTCTTGAACCAACAAATTTAAAATTTCACCCCACACCCTGGAGACCGAGACACGGATCGCCGACCGGCACTCAGGGATGAAGGGTGCGTGCTATTGCAACTGAAAGCCAAAGTGATTTTGAAAAAAAAAATTAGGAAAAACTAAAAATTTTGAAGATTTACTGAGAAAATTCGAAAAAAAAAAATCGAGCATCTGGCGCGTGCGAGGTGTCCAGAGACGCGCCTCCCAGCAAAATAGCTGTATAAGGAATACAACAGGGTAGGTGCCGAAGAAAAATTTTGAGTTTTGGTCAAAAAACCAGTTCTTGAACCAACAAATTTAAAATTTCACCCCACACCCTGGAGACCAAGACACGGATCGCCGACCGGCACTCAGGGATGAAGGGTGCGTGCTATTGCAACTGAAAGCCAAAGTGATTTTTGAAAAAAATAATTTAGGAAAAACTAAAACTTTGAAGATTTACTGCGAAAATTCGAAAAAAAAAAATCGAGCATCTGGCGCGTGCGAGGTGTCCAGAGACGCGCCTCCCAGCAAAATAGCTGTATAAGGAATACAACAAGGTAGGTGCCGAAGAAAAATTTTGAGTTTTGGTCAAAAAACCAGTTCTTGAACCAACAAATTTAAAATTTCACCCCACACCCTGGAGACCGAGACACGGATCGCCGACCGGCACTCAGGGATGAAGGGTGCGTGCTATTGCAACTGAAAGCCAAAGTGATTTTGAAAAAAAAAATTAGGAAAAACTAAAAATTTTGAAGATTTACTGAGAAAATTCGAAAAAAAAAAATCGAGCATCTGGCGCGTGCGAGGTGTCCAGAGACGCGCCTATCAGCAAAATAGCTGTATAAGGAATACAACAGGGTAGGTGCCGAAGAAAAATTTTGAGTTTTGGTCAAAAAACCAGTTCTTGAACCAACAAATTTAAAATTTCACCCCACACCCTGGAGACCAAGACACGGATCGCCGACCGGCACTCAGGGATGAAGGGTGCGTGCTATTGCAACTGAAAGCCAAAGTGATTTTTGAAAAAAAAAAATAGGAAAAACTAAAAATTTTGAAGATTTACTGAGAAAATTCGAAAAAAAAAAATCGAGCATCTTGCGCGTGCGAGGTGTCCAGAGACGCGCCTCCCAGCAAAATAGCTGTATAAGGAATACAACAGGGTAGGTGCCGAAGAAAAATTTTGAGTTTTGGTCAAAAAACCAGTTCTTGAACCAACAAATTTAAAATTTCACCCCACACCCTGGAGACCAAGACACGGATCGCCGACCGGCACTCAGGGATGAAGGGTGCGTGCTATTGCAACTGAAAGCCAAAGTGATTTTAGAAAAAAATTATTTAGGAAAAACTAAAACTTTGAAGATTTACTGCGAAAATTCGAAAAAAAAAATCGAGCATCTGGCGCGTGCGAGGTGTCCAGAGACGCGCCTATCAGCAAAATAGCTGTATAAGGAATACAACAGGGTAGGTGCCGAAGAAAAATTTTGAGTTTTGGTCAAAAAACCAGTTCTTGAACCAACAAATTTAAAATTTCACCCCACACCCTGGAGACCAAGACACGGATCGCCGACCGGCACTCAGGGATGAAGGGTGCGTGCTATTGTTCCTGCCATGCCCTCTGCTACGTACCCTACCAACTGCTCAGAGGGTCACGCACACCGCACTTCGCATGACGGGAGTTGATCATGCGAAGTGCGATGCAGTGCGCTCAGGTTAGGTTCGCTCAGGTTAGGTTCGCTCAGGTTAGGTTCGCTCAGGTTAGGTTCGCTCAGGTTAGGTTCGCTCAGGTTAGGTTCGCTCAGGTTAGGTTCGCTCAGGTTAGGTTCGCTCAGGTTAGGTTCGCTCAGGTTAGGTTCGCTCAGGTTAGGTTCGCTCAGGTTAGGTTCGCTCAGGTTAGGTTCGCTCAGGTTAGGTTTTTTTTTTTTTTTTTTTTAAAAAATTGGCAGGAGTGGGAAATCCCCGCGGACACCTCGACTATCCCACAGGAATTTCTCTTGTGAGACAGTCGAGGTAGTGCCGGACTCGAACCGGCTAAAACCACACTCCTGCCCCGCCAGTGTCCCTCTGACATTATCAGAGACCTTTGTATCTGGGGTTTGTCTTACATATCTCTGACGTTTAGGAGGCCGAGTAGACCACGCTCTATTTATTAATGTTTTCACTGTTTACTTATTGTCTATTCATGTACCTATATTTGTTTATCTATTTTTGTTTATGCTTTCTTTTATTGTTTACTGATTATTTTACTAACAATTTTTAAGTTCTGTGAATTTCGACTATTATTATATATACTACAATCTATACATGATCACAATTTAACCTATATAATTTTAAAGAATTTTGCCCATTAAAAACCGAGTTAATACATTATTTTACTTTGAAATTTAAATTTGAAATTTAATTTTTATTCTTTGATATCGGCACCATATACTTAATATATAGTTTAATATCTAGATAATTTAATTTAATAAGTATTTTGAATCCGATCGATTCATGTTTATCCTTGACACCAAGTTCGGCACAACTTAACGATGCCACTAGGGCTGTCTTCGGTTCTCGTATAACTTGAGTCAGTTTCTCATGAAACTGACTCAAGTTGCAGTTTTTACTCTTGACAACCCCAGTGGTTCGATTTATGCGACTGCCATCTGGTTGTGCCGAATTGGTGATCACCTCATGGTACGCGGAAGTGGGCGCATTGACAACTTTAGCAATAAGCTATTGATGCTCTGGCGAATGCGTCCCACTTCCTGCGCACCGGGCATTCACTGCTAAACGCATTGTGCTGGCGTTCTCCCATATCGGCTCTGGTGCAGTTCACGCACACCGCTGCCTCGCCACTGAGTTTGACTGGGCAGTCCACCCTTAAGTGTGGACCGCCGCAGTGGCTGCATAGGTCAACAGGCTCCGTGCAGAGACGCTTGCCGTGACCATATGCTAGGCAGCGGGTACACTGCACCAGAGGCGACTGGTCCTCAACGCGCACTCTCTGTAGGTCAATGCGGAGCTTGCCTCCAGAGAGTGCCCGCTTCCAGACCGTAGGAGACACGCTCAGCACAATGCTGTTTACGTGCGGGTTTTTAGCCTTCCTCCTAAACTTCACAGACATTCGTTTTTCCCTGTCGTCGAGGTCGTGAAAAATCTCCCGGTTCTGGTTCTTAAGGGCCTTCAATACTTCTTCGTCGCTGTGCACTGACAGCACGTCCCTAAGAACCAGAAGCGGGTCGCGGTTTGTCACTTCCTCGACGACAAGGTTCCCTCCGGCCGCTTCTAAACGCTCCTTAATTTTCCTTCTCTCCTCCTTGGTGGCACAACCCATTATTACCTTCCTATCCTTCCCCTTCCTTACTTTCTCCACCCGCACCCAGCCCTCCTTCGCGTCCACCGCTTTCCTGATCCTTTCCAGGATTTCGTCCCCGGTATCCATATCCTGCGTCGAGGAGACAACCACGGAGTGCAGCGTCGTTCGCTCCAGGGTTTGTGCCCCAGTGTGGCTCTTACTGACGGACGCTACACTCGCGTAGGTCTTCTCCCCAACACATTCCCTGCTAGCCAGACTGTCTCGCAGTTTAACCAACACGTCGGAGTTCTCCTTAATTAAGGTTATGTGCTCCTTCATAGTCCTGACAAGCTCAGTCTGGCTAACAAGGCTCTCAGGGTTGGACTGGGGAACGGGGTCAGCGGTGGGCGCGGGTGCCGGTACGGCTGCAGGTGCGAGAGGAGCCCTGTCTTTCTCAGACTCCTTCACCAGCTCAAAAAGTCTGTTTATGGCATCAAGTACCGCGGTTTTTATGTCAGTTTTGAGGTTACGAGAGTTGCCCAAGTTAAGCTTAGCTTTGTTTAGGCAAGCTCTCGCCTCCTCAATACGACTGCGGTACCGCGCCTCAGACTTTTTGAGCGGTGCTGGAGCGTCCACAGGAGCTCGGCGAGTCCCCGGGTAGGTACGGCCCCCCTGAGAGGCGGAAGGAGTGTCATCTCCAAATGAGATTCTCCTCCTCGCGTCAGCAGGCGAAGGCCCCGCCTTCTCCGACGATCCCGCCGAGCCTCCGGAGCCTAAAGTCCTCAAGGTAGCGGATGGGGTGAGGAACATGTTTCGAGTTCTCGAGCAGCGCAGGTATTACAGAGAAAACCGAACCCCTGTAAAGTGGAGGTCCGGTGAATATTATCCGTTCGGGAGGAGAGACCTGTATTATTAGAGATGGACACTGGACTCTACTGTGTCCCTGTAAAGGGGGGTACACAGTATATACAATAAAATAATAACCTGAATAATAAAATACAAAATTAATAATAATTAAATAATCGAAAACCTGTGTGAGTCTTGTGTCCCTGTAAAGGGGGGTACACAGTATATAATAAAATAAAACCTGAATAATATAATACAAAATTAATGATATTAAAAAGTCTAAAACCTGTGTGGGCCTTTGCGGACTCGGTCAAATAAGTTAAAAAGTCAAATTTCCCTACCAACACTACAAAAACCTCAGCAATACAAAGCCAGACAGAATTACAAAAATAAAAATTAAAATTGCCAAAATCCCACGTCTACCTTCTTACTATAAGCCAGAGGGCGGGTGGGTGGGCAAAATTTTTTCGGGCTAGGGGCGCGGTCGAGGGGTCCAGAGACGCGTCTCCGCGCGGGCTAGCTAAATATGGAATAAAACAGGGTAGGTGCCGAACAAAAATTTTGGGTTTTGGTCAAAAAACCAGTTTTTGAACCAAAAAATTTTGATTTTCACCCCACAGCCTGGAGACCGGGACACGGATCGCGAACCAGAATTCAGGGATGAAGGGTGAGTACTATTTATACTATAAACTGAAACTATTTTTGCAAAAAATTTGGAAAAAACACTAAATTTTGAGAATTTACTTTGAAAAAATCGAAAAATTCCTAAGTGTGGTAAGGGATGAAGTCCTGACGCGCGTGTGTGCGTGCGATATGGTCAGTACGTAGGCGGAGGCCTAGTTTAGTCTAAATCCGCTGAAAACAGCTTCAAAATCGCACGTCTAGAAGTGAAGATATCGACGTTTGTGTTTTTGACTCGATCCCTAAGGTGGATTTCGGGTACCAGCAGCAATGTATGAAAAAACTATTTTTTAAAAATGTGAATGTTTTATTCGAGCTAGGGGCGCGGGCGAGGTGTCCAGAGACGCGTCTCCGCGCGGGCTAGCTAAATATGGAATAAAACAGGGTAGGTGCCGAACAAAAATTTTGGGTTTTGGTCAAAAAACCAGTTTTTGAACCAAAAAATTTTGATTTTCACCCCACAGCCTGGAGACCGGGACACGGATCGCGAACCAGAATTCAGGGATGAAGGGTGAGTACTATTTATACTATAAACTGAAACTATTTTTGCAAAAAATTTGGAAAAAACACTAAATTTTGAGAATTTACTTTGAAAAAATCGAAAAATTCCTAAGTGTGGTAAGGGATGAAGTCCTGACGCGCGTGTGTGCGTGCGATATGGTCAGTACGTAGGCGGAGGCCTAGTTTAGTCTAAATCCGCTGAAAACAGCTTCAAAATCGCACGTCTAGAAGTGAAGATATCGACGTTTGTGTTTTTGACTCGATCCCTAAGGTGGATTTCGGGTACCAGCAGCAATGTATGAAAAAACTATTTTTTAAAAATGTGAATGTTTTATTCGAGCTAGGGGCGCGGGCGAGGTGTCCAGAGACGCGTCTCCGCGCGGGCTAGCTAAATATGGAATAAAACAGGGTAGGTGCCGAACAAAAATTTTGGGTTTTGGTCAAAAAACCAGTTTTTGAACCAAAAAATTTTGATTTTCACCCCACAGCCTGGAGACCGGGACACGGATCGCGAACCAGAATTCAGGGATGAAGGGTGAGTACTATTTATACTATAAACTGAAACTATTTTTGCAAAAAATTTGGAAAAAACACTAAATTTTGAGAATTTACTTTGAAAAAATCGAAAAATTCCTAAGTGTGGTAAGGGATGAAGTCCTGACGCGCGTGTGTGCGTGCGATATGGTCAGTACGTAGGCGGAGGCCTAGTTTAGTCTAAATCCGCTGAAAACAGCTTCAAAATCGCACGTCTAGAAGTGAAGATATCGACGTTTGTGTTTTTGACTCGATCCCTAAGGTGGATTTCGGGTACCAGCAGCAATGTATGAAAAAACTATTT